>OX940974.1:142442158-142554163 GCA_954871275.1 Leptopterna dolabrata | reverse complement strand
TCCTTCCAAAAAGATAAGGTCTAAAATATTGAGTGCCCCAGACACAAGCGAGACATTCCTTCTCAATAATTGAAAGGTTTTTCTCGTGATCTTTAAGTCTGGGACTGGCATTCGCAATTGGTAGATCAGCTCCAACCACAATTTGACCTAATATGGCACCTAATGAAACGTTACTGGCATCTGTTGTTATATTAAAAGTTTTAGTAAAATCCGGGTATTTAAGTATGGGTTCGTTAGTGAGAAGGGTTTTGGATTTTTTCGAAACACTCTTTGTATTCAAGATTATCGGGATCAATTTCCGATCCTTTCTTCAAACATTGTGTGCGAGGCTTAGTGACTTGATATTATAAGTAATTTTAAAACTTGATATTATAAGTAGGTACAGATGGAACAAAAGTTGATAAGTTTCATAAATTCACCTTCTTCTTACAGAAAAAATTTACTTGAATTCTGTGTGATTAAGTGATATGAAGTCCGACGGTACCGGTTCCTTTGCAATGAGCCAAGAAGTAAATTGTATGTTTATACAGATTCCTTCTAGTGTTCTGAAAACTTTTCATGTTTAGTGACAGATATACAGTTGTGCATTAAAACAATAGTGAGAGCTTTCAGTTTTAGGTGTTATATGAGAGTTAGACAGCTTTGAATATTTGTATTATGTTGGTATTGTGTAATGCTATTATGTGTCTAATACTGAATAACTTCGAATTTCCAGAATCCAGGTTTGATGGGTACCTCCTCGGCCCACACTACCTTTCCGCAGGTTATTCAATATTTCTACAGCGCTGGGATAAGTTTATAATATCGTACCAGAACACGGACTGCACCAAGGAGATGTGCAACAGTTTCATACTCTCCGGTGACATTGTGTCCCCATACCAGTGAACCGTCAATCACCACACTTATTATTAAGAGGAGGACGAGAGAAGAACAATTACGTACGATTGCGAGCAAGAACGGATTTTCAGCATATTTTTTACGTTCCATAGCCTGATAGGTCGTATCGACTCAGGTGGGCGACGCTAGGGCGCCGAACAATTTGCCGGGGTAACTAAGTATAGCATCCCATGGTGTTCCAGGTGCCCGACTCGATTCTAGCATACAATCACTGTGAAATCCTAATCCTACCTAATCCTAGATTATTATTATTTATAACGTTTCTGTTCGGGGCACGTCAAGTGACTCAAACCAGAACTAATAACTTTGTTCAGCCTGTGATCCTTGTGATGACTGTGTTGGTGTGTTTTCACCTGGGCCTAATTTACTTGTCCGATTGTGCATTTGTGGGAGCTGTACAAGTTTTTCTTCTTCTCTTCGGAGTGAAATTATATTGCAGTAGTCGCTTTGTTTATCGTGAACACAGGATAAAACTATTTCCTAATTATATTCAAACGCTATCGTATACAGACCTAGCTGCGCTATGAAGCGAAAATTCGTATTTGTGAAGGGGTCTACCCTTAGGTGCTCGAGCCTGGGGCTGATGAACATCTCAAATGTGTCAAAGATTAACGTAATTAGTGAACCATCTAGTGCTCCGGCGCGGTTTCTTTACAATGAAGCGCAATGAAAAGCCCTCAAAGTGCGTGATTTTTTGACATTACGGCTTATAAACGAAGAGAATATCGCCACATCAATTTTTGGAAAGGTTAGTAGAAACTCGAATGCTTACTCGGAAGATTGGAGAAATCGTTAGAACGCATTTGCGTTTTTTTTCGTTTTTTTTTTTGAGTTACAACTCCTAGGCAAATAGTAGAGTTTAGATTGCCTAGGAAATTACTGAATATACAGTATTATCTACAGAATCCTCAGTTGGAAAATAGTCTCCACAGAGAGGAATCTCTGCTAACCGATATCTCTCATCAATCATCCCACTTCCTTTTTCGTGAAGGTATTCATTTTTTGACTATGGATATCTACTCTGCCGACTTGCTCATCGTTTACAAGGTTCGGCGTTCTAAGGGGATGAGAGTCCTCTGCTTCCCTTGATTTTTTTTCTGAAGGTTTTGCGTATTATCAATCAAATCAGACCGATGGTTGGCCATACAATGCCCTTCCTGCTGCCATCCACTCGAACAGTTGTACCTAAATTTCGTATTACGTGCATCGTGTTTGCACTTCACAAAACAAATATTTTGAGCGAAATTCGTTCGTTTCTTCATAGAAACTCACTCGACCAAGGCTGAAGAACAAAGCAGACGAGGAACTTGATGGCGGATGTCCCAGTTTTAGCTGTTACTAACCTATCGCTGGCTGATCGTGACGTCACGTCGATACCACCTATTCTACCACTAGCGCGATGGTGTCACAGCCTAGGCAATCGGTATACTGGCAACTACTCCACAGCTGTAGGGGCCAACATAAAGGTGGGTAACATGGTGATCGGTGGTGGGCTTCTAAAAGTCCGACCACAGGAGTAGCAGGTACATAGATACGAATGGACCTCTATAATTATACAAGAACAAAGCCCTACATACGGAAGAAATTTGATGTCCCTTCCGTTTGTAGGGTCGAAACCTCTATATTGGAACCTATTTACCTCAGAGAGAAGAAACTTGTTTCGCCGCAGTCCCTCCTGCTTCATTAACAGACTTCAAAACAGGAGGAGGTTCTCAATTCGACCTGTTTCTAAGTTCTTTTTTTTTTAATGTTTGTCCAGCGATTATTCCGAAATTACTGAATCGATTTCAATTAATCTTTTTTTCAAATGGATCATCCCCCGGTGGTCCCATACTAGTTTTGTAAGTAGAAAAGTAGTACTGGGCCTGTATTAGGTCATATTATACTCTTCGATTTCTCGCGCTTTCAACCTGTATTTATTCTTATGACTTTCTAAAACATATTAATGTGAATTTTCAATATTAAAATTACTCTTGTAAATGTCCAAACAGTATGCTATCACATAATTTTTGTATTATACCCATCTACAACGACGTAACCGAAAAGAAGCCAATAATAACGGTAACCATGTTCGAGGTAAACAGTTTCCTTATGCACCTAGTTGACGGCATTGGAATAAAGAGCAAGGTTCTCCAAATTAAACTGATTGGCTGAATGACTGAAACGCAATATAAAATCCTTATGATCGTCTTGATAATTCGACTGCTATTTAGTGTCGATCCACCGCTCAACCGGCGATTACCGTTGGCCGGAAGCTTTTGTTTCAACCGTTGCAAAATTCTGAATCTCAGTCGCGCTCTATGAGGGAGTACAAACTAGATACACTGGAAGAGCGTAAGGCGTCCTATTACAAATACCACTGAAATGGAGCACCCCCCTTCATGTCAACCCCCTAGCAAACAGGAGTTTGATCCACCAGGAGTTTGCAAACGATAGGCCGAAACCGCCTCCATCCACGCCGAAACTTCCATGAATCTAAAGAACGCGTTTGTGCGGAAGTTTATCAGGTATATAAATAGTAACTGTAATCACAATAATTGTTTAAAATTATTTCATCGACGTACGGTAGGTAATTATAGTGCGTAGCAAAAGGTGTATTTTTTTTCCACATAACTTTATTAAAAAAAACCAGTCATGCAGCATGACTTAATGAGCGAATTTTCAAAGAAATATTCGAATTAATGGCTATGGTTTTGAATAAAGGAAAACTTCGGTCTAAAATTTGGTTTTCTATGTATATTCTCTTCGTATTTATTTTAATTTGTACGTTTTGTCCATCCTGATTCTACCGTTTGTTTATTACGTAATTGTACTAAGTGCTTATTTATTTGATCGCTGTGGGTAAATTCAAGGAGTTGTACTAATCGTTTGCCTCCCCCTTTTTTGCTTCGAACTCTCGTCTTCAATTAATACTTCTCACATATTTCAATCTGACCACTCTAAGGGGGTGGGGGTAAGAGTTTAAAGATTATCCTAGTTTTGGGTAATTTTTGCGCACTTTAAATGCTCTAATTTAAGAACGGATTTAGATATCTAAAATCCGATTTCACTATCGTGTTCAGCGTGCAAAAACCTTTAAAATGAGGGGTCACTTGTTAGAAAATAACATTTTGGGGATTTTTGGGTAATTATTGCGCACTTTAAATGCTCTAATTTGAGAACGGATCAAGATATCTAAAATCCGATTCCACCATCGTGTTCAGCGTGCAAAAACCTTTAAAATGAGGGGTCACTTGTTGGAAAATAACATTTTGGGGATTTTTGGGTAATTTTTGCGCACTTTAAATGCTCTAATTTGAGAACGGATCAAGATATCTAAAATCCGATTCCACCATCGTGTTCAGCGTGCAAAAACCTTTAAAATGAGGGGTCACTTGTTAGAAAATAACATTTTGGGGATTTTTGGGTAATTATTGCGCACTTTAAATGCTCTAATTTGAGAACGGATCAAGATATCTAAAATCCGATTCCACCATCGTGTTCAGCGTGCAAAAACCTTTAAAATGAGGGGTCACTTGTTGGAAAATAACATTTTGGGGATTTTTGGGTAATTTTTGCGCACTTTAAATGCGCCAAAACCCTCCTTAGAGTAGGCCAATTTCGCCCATCTTCGAACTTAGCCTTTCGATTGCCAAGTTAGATTTTTTGTGCAAATTTGAGCTGTTTATCTCAATTCTATCGAGAGTTATCGTCTGGAGTGACACATATATAAATAAATATATATATATATATATACATATAAAAAAGTGTTAAATTTCAGGAATCGTTTTAGAATGGTCTGAAACGGATTTCTATGAAGAAAATTTCCAAAAATTTATATTATTTAAATTTCGAAGCCATTGCAATAGCTTCATTTTCTTTGAAAATTCGCTAAAATAGGTGTATTTGCATAATATTTTCGTCATTATGTAGGTAAACATCTCCGATTTAGCTATGGAAGATAATACCCGGCCTATGGCCACCCCTAGCCCGATGACACGCGTCTACTCGCTCCAAGAAATTGTGCAAGACTCGCCCGAAGAGCAGCTGGTCGACATCAGCGATCTTCTCCCTGATTTCTTCCTTCAGTTCCTCGAAGGTCCTGGGTTTATTCTCGTAGACCTTGGACTTTATGTAACCCAAAGGAAGAAATCCAAGGGAGTTAGGTCACAAGACCTGGGAGGCCACTTCTGAGTCCCGTTTCTCGAGATGATTTCGGTCTTGAAAAGTTTCGCGCAATAAACCCATTGTCGCTCTTGAAGTGTGGCAAGTTTTACCGCCTTGCTGGAACCAAATGCTGTCAATGTCGATTTCAGATTGTTCCAATTCAGGGATTAAAAAAAACTGTTAGCATTTGTCTGTACCGAAGGAAGAAATCCGGGAGAAGATCGCCGATGTCGACCAGCTGCTCTTCGGGCGAGTCTTGCAAAATTTGTTGGAGCGAGTAGACGCGTGTCATCGGGCTAGGGGTGGCCATATGCCGGATATTGTCTTCCATAGCTAAATCGGAGATATTTACGTACACGACGAAAATATTATGTAAATATGTGTGTCGTGTAATATGTGTTATAAGTATGTAAATATAGGTACCTACCTATTTTTAATAAAGTTATGGGAAAATCAAAAAGATGCCGATTTTTGCTACACCCTATACTACCAGTAAGATAGACGGATCAGCAGAGTCGTTACGAACCAGCCACATTTATTTCATTGCTTCAGTTCTGTGACAGAGTGTAACAGCGGGGGTGGACCTCGAGAGTCCCACTCCTAGACCAGCGAGATTATCACCGGTTAAGAAGGGATATCGATTAGGCTTCCCCAAACCGATCCCGTCTCCATCGGAAGAAAAATTGTATCGAGAACAATCCACACTGTTACACTCCTCCCCACATGACATACTTCCGGTAGCAGAAGTATGAGAGGGAAAAGGGAAAATGAAAAGTAGTATGAAGTTCTGGTTCAGGAAAAGACATCTGAACAACTTCAAGGTGACTAACCTCCATCGTAATGGTACTACCTCAATAATATTTTACTGGTGGAGAACAAAGCTCCTACATACGAGGATTGGCGGATAATGTTGTCAGAGGTTGTTGTCCAGTGAATTGTGTTCATCTGGGCAACCTCTAGG
Organism: Leptopterna dolabrata; assembly: GCA_954871275.1. Lineage (NCBI taxonomy): Eukaryota > Metazoa > Arthropoda > Insecta > Hemiptera > Miridae > Leptopterna > Leptopterna dolabrata. Next base: position 142,548,159 of record OX940974.1, on the reverse strand, counting down.
TGATCAACCTCCATCGCTGAGATGGAACAACTATTGGGATTTGTCAATTGGGACATGGCATCAATCGCCTTCTAATGAGCTCAGTATATTTTAATTATACTGACACTCTAATGTTGGGAAAGGGGGTGGGGAAGCCAATAGATGTATGTATTATCAAAGGGACAGGTTGTTGGTAAAGGAATCCTTCTGGAAATATTTGGTCTTATCCTTCTGGTGAAGTATGGGGGGGGCTTGGAGTATGGTGAAGTGCTCAGCGCATACTACCGAACCATGCTCTGCTACCACGTGACAGAGTGTAACAGTGGGGGTGGACCTCGAGAGTATCCCTCGTAGACCAGCGAGATTATCACCGGTTAAGAAGGGTTATCGATTAGGCTTCCCCAAACCGATCCCGTCTCCACCGGAAGAAAAAATGTATCGAGAACAGCCCTCACTGTTACAGTTCTCACTGCATTGCGCGTTCCCAGCGAAGTCGTATATGTTTTGGCGTTTGATGTTCGAATGAATATTTAGGTATTTCCATTTAGTTCAAGTTACAATGTTGTGCAATGCTCTGTGATCTTTGGAGAGGTAGGTATATACCTACAGCTCAACTTGGAAGGCACTCATTAGAGTCAGGAATGCAAGGAAAGGAAAACTGTGTTTCACTTTGGTCTACAGGGATGAGGTTCACTTTCACAATTATTCCATTATTTTTCTGTATTATGTGTTTCGCTTGGCTCAACAATTGGCAAAAATCTCCGCACTTTCTTTATTTTTACAAGTATTGTTGAGGTCAACAATGGAGATCTTGTCGCCAAGAACAACCAAATATTATTTGGCACCTGCACGAAGACTCATGACTGCACACATTTTTGGTCTAAGGCGCCTTTCTATCGGGATGTTATCGGGATGTTGGTTCCTCTGCCAAAATGCTGTGAGATTAACTAAACTGTTAGTTCTTCTGTCAAAACGCTATATAACTTATATAGAAACGAAGACTCCCAAATGGCCTCCTACTATTAGCGGAGCCGAATCGCCAGAAATGACTTTCCATTTAAGGTGAGATTAACTAAACTGTTACCGAATGAAAATTAGGAAATATATTGGTCCCATCGAGCTCCCATGGACGTTTGATGTTATTGCCGTTTATGGCGCTTTCAAAGTTTCAAAATACAAGTAGGGTGAACATAACAAAGACGTGTACAGAAATATCAACTTGCCACATTTTCCGTATTTTTTAAAATTTTGAACTGTGATTTTTATTGAAAGAGTATAGAAAAGGTTTCTATTCTAGCCAACTGTGACATAATCGTAAATTGTAATTACAATTCTAGTCTGATGATCTTGGGAAGGTTTTATTGTAACTGAAATTCGGAATAGCTTCCTCACTCTCCCTACGAGAGCGATGCTCTTGGCAAGTGGAACAGCTTACCTTGCTCTAAACTACGAAGGTAATATTCGGGAACTGACTGCGTTCATTAATGACTGACACCAGAAGGCCTCAGTCTGACCTACACTAGCGGATACTAGCGAAAAATATTCCTCCAGCACATTCCCAGCCAGCTATCAACTACTGGAACAGGAAGAACAGAGGCACCTATTTATGGTGACGCGTGATGATGGGACCTTTTGAAATGAAAAGTTGAGGGTAAGAAAGTTTTTATTAAACAAAATCAACGTAACATGCAATTTTAGGACCTGAAGATGACAGGATTGTTGTTAAATGTCCCTGTGTTTTGCCTCGCACTCCTCCATCCTGGTAACGAATTTCCTGGCCGCTCTCTCTCCCTCTTCACGGCTCCTCGCTAATTCTCATTTCCAACTGATTGCTTCGGCTGTACGGATTCGCGAATGGCCCCACCCAATACCTACATAATACATAATACATAATAATACCTAAATACTGCCTTCCAAAGTGAAAAAGCCGTAGACTCGATTTTTTCCAATTTAGAGATTTTGGTATGGTTGGATTCGTATCTTAAAGACCTATTTTGATATCTAGTTGTGAGAGTTGGGAAAATTTCCCTAAAAATGTTATTCAAGGAAAACGACTACGGTTTTTTCGAGTTTTTGATGGTTTTCCAACATTGCAACGCAGTAGTAGTTCTTCCAACAAATAAAAACAGTAGATTCCAGACCTACGGTGTTAATTCTTTGGAACAGCCCTCCAGCAGCTACAGTGGGAAACAACCGTAGCATGAGCGTCCAACGAAGAAAAGCAGTAGATGACCCTCTACCGTTGTTTGAAGCAAAATTTACCCCACCTTCTACAACGGAGAAAAAAAGTTGCTTACATAAATGTATGCGTATTCTTCCAAAATTGATGCGTCTTGCTGCTACAGACGTAGAAACTAAATTTGGATCAATTGCAAAAAAAATTGGAAAATATCGAAGAACGCCCATTTTACAGTATAAAAACTTTACCTGCGTTTTTCTCAAAACTAGATTTCCTTGTTGTACGACTTGCTTGCTTTGGACGGCAGCATACCTGCATAATACCCACATACCTGCATTATACCTGCATAATACCCACATAATACGTACAGAATAGTTAAATAATACCTGTATAATTGAAGATGGCGATATAGCATTCGCACTATGAATTAAAACTTTCGCGAATTGAATTGAACTTTCCGCCAAATGAATTGAATTTTACGCAAATTGAATTAAAATTTCCGCAAGTTGAATTAAACCTTTCACAATTTGAATTAAACTATACGCAATTTGAATTAAACCTTGGGAACACTTTTTTTTTACACAGAATTTCATGAGTACAGGTTTTTTTTTACACAGAATGTTCAACAAAAGTTATTTTAAGCAAGTCGTTGAAGAACACAAAATCTTATAAACAAATAAAGGCTAATAAACAAGCAAAGTTCCACTAACCAATATTTCTGGGACAGTTACACGATAAAGAACATGGAGGCCCTGAGGGAATATAAAACAGGTAGATAAGACGGAGAAGGGATGCTGAACAATGCGACAGAGATGGGTCATTGTTCCATCTTTAATTTTTTTTATTTTCACCTATGTAGGTTTTATTCAAACTGTGAAAAGTTTAATTCAAATTGCGCATAGTTTAATTCAAATTGTGAAAGGTTTAATTCAATTTGCGTAAAGTTTAATTCATTTGGCGAAAAGTTTAACTCGATTCGCGAAAGGTTTAATTCAAAGTGCGAATGCTATATATAAAAAAATTATCTTCGATCCTAGAATTGCATTTTATGCTGAATCGTTTCGGCACATTTTTCTAGTAACAGTTTTCAAAATTGATATTCCAATTTCAAGAAATCCCATCATTACGGGTCATCCTGCATTATGGGGACATCTCAACTTATTGCCGAGAAGACCTTTGTCATATTAAAACTGGCCAGAAGAATTTATCTCGGATATTCTGAAAGAAATTCTTAGAAAAAGTTATTCTAAAAGAAGGTTTTTGTTTTTAGGAATTGAATTATTATCGTAACTTCCTGTAGTAGCTCGTTCGCTGTAATTTATTGGATCTCGAACGAGGTGTAGATGAAGGGATCGAATTATAGAAGGCGATTGATATGACTAATAGTTGATACAGCATAATAGGATGGGTTAGTGGGCAATGGAGGAGTCACCTTGTCAACACGACGCCCACTAAATTAGTCAGGAGGAGACGGTGCGACCCTTCCAGCCGCCCCTGTCATCACATTATGCAGAGAAGATCGTCCAGAGCCGGGCGATACCGCGGGGGGAATTACTTAGTACACTAATTTACTTACCCTAAGGCAGGTCGCTTCAACTGTATCATCACCCAATCCAGGTATAATCTTCCTCTGCTCATCTTAATGATCCCTCGAGACTTACATTAGCATGGCCCTTACATTGCAATTCATATCGGGTACCCTCACCCTACCAAGCCCTTGAGGAATCCGCTTATTCGAGGACTTCGATTCTGCCTACTCCCCCGTTGATGAGCTTGTCGAAACGGGCATCGAGTACCTACTTTACCTACACAAGCACCACATCTCTGAGCTACGAAGAGGCTTCTTGGTGATTGCGGAAACCCTTTCATCCCCGCATCTTCCTCATCATCTCCTACAGAACTGTACTTCTTCTCCGGCTTTGGAACAAGCAGCGCAGGAAGGACTTGGAATTTGGCTTTTAATTACTTGAAAATCATGAACTGAGACACAAATGAAGAAAATGTTGGACCGATTGCAATAAATAGTTTTTCTTTGAAAGTACTCTAAAATTGAAAATGTACGTTCCTATGGAAGTGAGTTTGCGGTTTGAAGTGGCCGTCAGTTACTTAATGATCTGACGATCAAGCTTCAGCGGCTCCCACCACTTTGCGGCTCCGATCACCTTCCCAAGCTGGACCGGGGCCTTAGTTCTTCTGTGATGACTCGTGTTAGTCGGCCGACGCCGACGCACAGTGGGCCAAATGGCCTATCTAGATGGACAAAATTCTTTCCACTAAAAACGTCAAAAACGCGTTTTTCGGGATTTTTGACCTTTAAATTTCAAAATTTGACTCCTGGGAGTGGGTAAAAAATTCTGGCAATACTGACATTTTGGCGCCAATTTCGATTTTTTAGGTGTTTGCCAGGTTGAGTTATCGTCTTGATGAAATGACAGGTATATGCCTATGATAGGTATATTCCTATATACTCGTATTTACATGAAAAATGTTGAATTTCAGGGATCGTTTTTGAATGTTCCAAAACGAATTTCAATGAAGAAATTTTTCAAAAATCCGCATTACAAAAATATTTTAAAGCCGCTGAAATAGCTTAATTTTAATCGAAAACTCGCTATAATTTGTATTTTTGAAGCTTACAAGAAAATTTAAATCAGGAAAGATTAAACTTTTCATTCAATTTTGATGTTTGATGCATATTTACGAACAGTTACGACTTCAAGGATTTCTCAAGTAGAATAATTCCGTAGGTATTGATATTACAACTACATGAATTTATACGTATTTATCAGATATTTTCATGATTATAATAATTACTCTTAGTCGCAATAAAATAAACTTCATCTCTTAAGTTGGAAAATAAAATTGTACAAATGAAAACATGAAAAGCTAGCTATCTTTGTACAAATGCAATAATTGAAAAAAATTCTAAAAAATTAGGCTAGGTACAAAAACATGGACGGTAAAACAAAACCCAACCTTCCTACCAATAAATATAAAAAATACGCTAGTAAAATGTCTGTAAATCGCGCCTAGATAAACTGCACTTTCACTAAAACAATTTGAAAAAAAAAAAACACGTATGCGGAAAAATGCGAAAAAACCCCAAATGCATTCAAAAAGATGAGAAAAAAAATAGCAATGGTAGGTACTTCATGGTAGGCTGTAACTTTTCGTCCAAAAAGCCAAACCCTACACGATTCACTACTTTGTTGGTATTTTCAATTAATGACATTGCTGTGACTGAGCGACTTGTTTAATGTTAATTCAGTTTAGGTACTTACCATGGAGCTCCATAATGACGATGAAAAGAGGGATAAGAACTTTCCACTCGGGACAAACCAGGCAAATGAAATTCATTTCGTTTTCGTTTGTGCATGAGACAGCACGCACTTGTTCAAACAATCGAGTTTGGTTCCTCGGTATGAACTTCGATCTGAATTTCTTCTTCAGATGTTTATAGCTTTGAGACGGGAAGCTATTTTTCTTCACGGGATCACAACTGGATTGAGAAAATCTTTTATTTTTTTTCCCCCACCTATTTTGGCCATTTGCCCCACAGTGCGACGCCCGCCTGGCTCTGGCTTCCCAGTTCGATTTCGATTTCCTCGAGATATCGATACGTAAAAAATATGAGATGATATCAAGACCCCACCCATGTTCACGATGAAAAAACTGAACATTTTCATCTTTAAAAAAAAAGGCTCTTCGGGCCAACCTGATCCGATTTTCCCTAGGTAGGGGCAACCTAAGCGCATTTTGCGGATAGGTTTATTATGTAAATGTTCTCTGTAGTTGTAAAAATGTTATTTTTCTACTTACTCGCTAACGTGAAATATGTGCAAATCTTTTATATTTACACTCCTCGCACACCGGTACTGATATTATACCATATCTCTCCATGCGATGCAGAGCTGCTGTGAATGCAACGTCGACTATGGTGGGGCAACCAGGTCAGCAGACCCAGTTTTGTTGTACGAAATTCAGATTAACGGGAATTTCTCAGCCTGAATGTGAAATGTGGGGTATGATTATGCAGTGCAATGTTTTGACAACCTTTTCGAGTTATGTGTGAGGCTCCTGATGCTTTCCATCATACACGTGCCTGTGAAAAAGCATCTCCACCACTTAGACCCCCCCCCCCCCCACCACCACAGTTATAAGCTATAGAAATAAATATAACATGCAGAAGGCTCCAACTTGTATGGGTAAGGCATCGGATGGGCATCTGCGTGTCGTGCGGGTTGTTATAAGCTTTGAGTTATAACCCGTAGTTAAACGCTAAGCGGGGAGTAACGTTAGTACACCCACGCGGGTAAATCCCCGCACTTCCTTTTTGTTTTACTATTTTGCGCACAATTTCAATTTGACAATGTTCTAGATTGGTTTTTAAATGATCACAAATAATAGCATAATAATAATTAGACACATGACAATAATTTTTATGTCAATACATGTTAATCAAAATATAAGTTCCTGTCATGCAGCATGGCTATAAGAACGAATTTTCAAAGAAATAGCACTGCTATTGTGCAAAAAGATGATATAGCGAGAAACCATGCCAATTTTCTAAACTTATATAATTTTTTTCGTGATTTTAGCCTTTTTACCGATTTTTGACCCTTATAAAGTCCAATTTGACACACTCTTTTTCTGAGAAAATTATTTTTATCATCGAAATAGTCCGTCCGTCGTGATTCACCATCCCACACAACGCCAGGTGAACTAATACCTATAAATTGTACACAATTGGTGTGATACCAATTTATGACCCCCAAAAATCTAAATTCGACCCCTATTAGCTACGAAAAACAACTGAAATCGTATTTTTCTGTCTTTACTAACACTTCCATACCACTTTCAGTGATTTTATAACAATTGTTCGCGATTTTAGCAGTTTTTAGCGATTTGTGACACCATTAAAACTGAAATTTGACCCCCTAAAATTGTTTGAAAATTACTCATCTTCGAACTGATTTTTTAAAAAACAGAATAATAAACTTCATGTGTGTACTTCCACTTTCACACGCTAGCGGAGGAACTCCCCGAAGCTGATGTGACGGAAGGACATGCTAGCGGCTAAACAGCCGCACTTCGGATATTCTCACTTAACTGGCTCATTACGCGCTAAACACATTGGGGAGGAAAACTTCTTACTCGGAAATGGTCAGACAATAGACACCTTGAACCCTGGTCGGCCACCACTGAAGTGATCCAATGCAATTTCAGTTATTCTGAAAATGCGGGCAAATCCCCGCCTGCCGTTAAGGGTTAATTTACACGACCAACCCGCAGCAAGATAATAAGTTTAATTTTTTTTCCACAGTAACTAGTGGTGGGCGTTATTGCTATTTTCAGAAAACGACAACAGGCTGTTGGTTGCCCAAGAATAACTGTTGTCAATAACAGTTGTAAATAACAGTCTGTGGTGTCTTTCAAGGCAAAACAGTCTGTTGTGGATAACACCTCTCGTTGTGGACGTTTTTTAGTTTCCGGTGTTTTTGTAAATAACTCTGCGATGTTAAACCAACTAATAACAGTCTGCTGTTGATGAGCTGTTTATAAAACCTCTCGTTTTGTACGTTTTCGGATATTTTTCGTTTTAACAACTCGTCGTACAACAACTGTGCAATACAAAAAAAAAAAGTTGTTTCGTCAGAAAGAGGGTTTGAACCGGAAAGAAATGAGCGTTTGAAAGGGGCTTTCCTTGGAAATATGTACAGGGTGTTCAGAAGACTGCAGGAGCTCACGCAACTTGGCTTTGGTACCGAGAACAGGCCACTCGATCGGTTTCTGTTGCCTCTTTAGACAACAAAAAATGAAGGTTTCCACACACATATTATACAAACGCCCACACCGGAATGTCGGTTATTTCCAGGGAATCATCTTTATAATTCAATGGTTATTTCGAACTGGAAAAACTAGGAAATACCAAAGTAACAGTTCTCTGAAAACAGTTTTACATCTGTTATGAGTGCTGAGGTATGTCATGCCGCTATGAAAGTAAGCTGTTATTTAACCCTGGTATTTTATTTTCTTGACAACTGTTGCTTCGTTTTATGTCGGCAACTATTGTAGCAAAATTGTTGCGCGTTTTTGTTCCCATCACTAACGGTAACCCATGAAATGTTTTAGTTTTTCGCCGTGAACATGGGCGGATATATCTCAAAATCATCTCATATTTTGGTTTATTATTTTCAATAATGAACCTTTGGAATCAAGCATGAAAATTTTTTTTAACCCCCCCCCCCCCCCCTCAAATTTGATGATTTCCGTTTCCAGGTATGTAGATTCCAAAAATGCAATAAAAGAACACTGCAAATTATTACACAAAGGTTTATTATTCACCTGTATAGATGCCCCTTCTGCGAACATCAGTTTTCTGTGATCAGTACCCTCGAGCTCCCCAGGAAAGCCCTAAATCGAGTACTGGAGCCGGCTCCGGAAAGGTTTCCTACAAATGCGCGGGATTCAATAATTCAATCATTAATTATTTGTTGTTATTCGAAGCATAAGGCAAATGATAAACTGTTTTGTAATAATTTACCTGTATAGGTGCCCCTTCTACGTAGATAGTATAATGAACCGTTGTGTAATAACTTACTGTTGTGTAATAATTTGCCCATCAATAATACTTCAACGGTTGTTCAAGTTGCAAAAGCACCTATCAACAAAATCCAGCCCCTTCTAGGTAGATGAACCGTTGGGTAATAATTTACCGTTGTTTAATAATTTACCGTTGTGTAATAATTTGCCCATCAATAATACTTCAACGTTTGGTCAAGTTTCAAAAGTAGGTACCTACCAAAAAATCCAATTGATCCATCATTTTTCAAATGATTTAATATCATAGAACAACCAACTCGACTTCATACAGCCATCGGTAATTATAATCAGATGCTCCCTAGTGATGATATCTGGGTCGGATTTATTCCGTTTGATTCACGATCGTGTTGACGAAGCTTTTTGGTGCAAACGAACGGCTGGACTTACAATGCTCCGGGTGGTCTCAAAAAATTCTTTAATTCAAGATCAATTTAAAAACGTTAAAAAAAACATACCCTTATATTGAAAAATTCGAGCTACGGCGTTCTGAAAATGTCAACCCCTTTTTGAACCCCTTAGAGAGATGACTAGTAACGCCGAGCATCGAGGACATACTAGACCCCGAACTGAACCTATAACCCGAATTTCATCAATACGGCGTACGGCGGACAGACAGAAATTGTTTTATTGCATTTTCGGATTCTGCATACCTTGAAACGTAAACCATCAAATTTTCGGGGGAGGGGGTGGAGGGTTTTTTTTTCATGCTCGATTCCAAAGGTTCATTATTGAAAATAATAAACCAAAATTTCTGTCCGTCCGCCGTACGGCACTTTTCTTAGTTACCATGAACCATAATTGACGAAATTCTGTTTATAGGTCCCATTTGGGGTCTAACTGGTCCTCGAAGCTCGGCGTTAATGTCAGTCATTCCTAAGGGTGAAAAATAGGGGTTGAAGTCCCCAGGACGCCGTTTTCTTGAATTGTTTTACGGTTTTAAATAGTTCTCGAACTTACGAGTTTTTTAGGACCACCCGTAGCATTGTACGGCCAGCCGTTCGTTCACAGTAAGGCCCAGAAGTGTTCACTGGCAGGTATTTTCAAACCAGGGTGACTGAAATTGTATACATTCAGCCCAAATATCATCACTAGGGACACCGTAACCATTGGAATTGGCCCGAGATCATCATTGCTAGGGAGCACACGATTATATTCACGGATTATGAAGTCGAGTTGGTTGTTCTGTGATATTATTTCATTTGAAAAATGATGGCTCTTTTGGAGTTTGTTGACAGGTACATTTGTAACTTGAACAAACGTTGAAGTATTATTGATGGGTATCACACGGTGGTAAATTATTACACAACGGTTCATTATACCATCTACGTAGAAGGGGCTGGAGTTTGTTGGTAGGTACTTTTGCAACTTTTTTTCGCTCCACATCAACAATTTCCCTTCAGAACTTCATTATTTGCGTTGCTTTTTGCCATTTTTGTTACTGTTTGTCATCGACAGAATTATTTTAGCAACATTTAACTCGTGATTTAGGTAGGTACCTAGTATTTTATAATACAACCCAACAAGGGTAGGTACTGACCACAGAAACCTAACAGTGACCTAAGCAGAAGGGGCATCTATACAGGTAAATAATAAACCCTTGTGTAATAATTTGCAGCGTTTTTTACGTATCGATATCTCCAACTGGTAAGGAGGAAATGGAAGACTTGTGCGAGAGAGTCACCGGCGTCAGCATGAGACTGTTATGAAGAAGTCGTTCCGAAGTATGTAATCGGAATCCCAGTTCACCGCACCAAGCCGAATTCCCTTTCAGTCTCTCTTAAGGCTAGTACACACTTGGATACAATGTTGCGCGTCTTTGTTGCGGTGCTGAGTCTTGGCAGAGTCTCGAATGTTGCGATTCAGACCCGCAACATGTTCCCGTGAATCAAGCGTGTATTGCGGGTCTAGGTGATACAAGGTTTTGAATCCCATCGAAACGGGATTCACTGACACAATGTTGCGCAACATTGCAAGTGTAGACGCGTGTTCGGGGACATTCGCCAGTCTGCTCTCGCCTCTCGTTCGAACTCCGCATCGGATCCCATTGTTTGATTACGTATTGATTTTTTTTTACATATTGATTTTCTTGCTATTCAGTATGTGGACCACGGACATTGTTTTCAATTTGCAAGGAGGGTCTTATGAAATCGGTGGAGTAACATATAACGAAAGGACCACTCAAAATATAAGTTCCTTTTCATCCAACAGTTCACATACCCTCGATTCTCCTTCTCCAGCTGCTAGTATCTCTATACCATCTCCCTGTTGTGAAGATAGTTCTACCCAGGAATACAGTTTATTATCATTTGTAAATAACTTTAAATTACCATTTAAAGATCAATGATAATTTTTTGTATTTTAGTTTTTTATGTATTTTCTTTTTTTATATAACTTTAAATGATCTTAGAACATACCGTATACATTCTTTTGGTGTTTCTACATGAATATTTGACATGATTTTATAAACTTTTGTTTCTTGTTTAATACAACTATATTTTTTAACTTTTCGTCCGAATTAATGAGTACAGTTCACTTACCTTGATATATATCTTCAAAACGCTGATTATGGCTTCACACACTTCTGGGACAAACCCAGATATACTTTGTTTCGAAATTTTAAACGTATACATGAGGCTTGTAAAAGAGTCGCCACTAGCAAGGTACCGAAGTGTGGTTGCAAGTTTAACGGTAGGGGATATAGAATTTCTAAATTTAGTGTTTGGTTTAAATATCTTTGGCGCAACCATTTCGAGAAGCTTTTCAAAGTCACTAGGTGTCATCCTTAAAAAGTTTACAAATCCCGTCGCGTCTTCTAACTTTAATTTATTTAAAAGATCTTGGCAATGATCATCATTTTGATTGAATAATTTGCGCACCGACCATCTTCTTTGTTTTTTTTTATTTCTTCGGTTAATTAATAAAAGTAATGACAGAGAAACACCTGCGAGTGCCAACTCCCGAGACATTTCGAGACTGGCTGAATATAAACTTCGAGACTGGTGAATAAGTGTGGACACGATTCTTTGTTGCGATACAGTTCGCGAACAGACCCGCAACATTGTATCGGGGCTGCCCCCAACAAAGACGCGCAACATTGTATCCAAGTGTGTACTAGCCTTTACATGAAAGGTGGTATGAACTCGAAGAGAAGCATTAAGATTAATAAATTAAATGAGACTTAACATGTAATTTTTTTTTTTTTGAGAAATGGTGAAAGATACAATACACATCTGGTAGTAATTTGAATACTTACTTACCCACATTTAGCGCTCAAAATAATCGACCTCCGAAGAACATATATATGTAGGCGGGACATTATCTTATATGTGATATTGATATACAGGTATTTTATCATCAGGATGAATCACCACAATGTGGGAAAAGGTGGCGAATATGAGACACTAACTACAGCTTACTATTAGATGGATTCGAACTCACCGTTTACCAGGAAGACAGTCATTGGCTCAATGGGGTGGACAGGTGACGGGTTTGACGCCTGCCTCTCATTTTCCCTTCGCCAAAGAATTCACAACACACCCCGTTACTTGATGATTTTCAGAGGAGGTTTAGATAATATTCGTAGGTAGATAAAACTCTTAAATGTATCAGGGGAGTTGGTCATGGGACTAACTCTTGTGACGATCTCAGACCACAATGAATAGAAGAGAAAGTGGGACAGTAGTTCAATTTCAACGAGACACCCACTGTTTGCGTCACCGTCGCTAGGCGCTGGACTTTTGCGGATCAACCCCTCTTGAAACGTCAATTGTATTTAGCGTGTGTTCAATAAAGTCACTGTGACTCCCAAGATAGATTCACTGCTGGGGAACAGCTTATCACAATCGCGCGTGGCTGCATGATATCGAGATGGTTGTTCCGCGATATTATTTCATGTGAAGAATGATGGTTATTTTGGATAGGTACATTTTTTTTAATTTGAATTAAGCATTACGCTTCGTGAATAAAAACAAATAAATAATGATAGAATTCTTGAATACACCGCACATAATATATGAATCTATAATTCCCCAGCTGGCTCCAGGTACTCGATTTAGGGCTTTCCTGGGTAGGTACTGACCACAGAAAACAGTGATCTACGCAGAACGGGCACCTATACAGGTAAATAATAAACCGCTGTGTAATGATTTGGAGCTCACTAACGAAGGAAGGGAAGCTCAATATTCGTGCAAGAGTCTAAAAAATTTATGTTCTCCAGGATCAAAAGGTCCACTTCCTTTTTGCACTTCAAAACTTTCTAAATAATTGTGTTCAATTCCTTGTCCCGGGCAAAACTATACACAACAATTATGGTCCGATTTTGATAGAATTTTCAGGGACTGAACGTATATTAGCCCCTGGATGGTCCCCTGTAAATTCCGATCGGACTGCAAAGTTTCGGGGCACAACTAGGGCCCAAATGGAGCATGTGTGCGAAAGAACGATTTTTTAATACCGAAAACGAAGTAGATATGGAGTATACGGCGTATGGCGGACGGTGGACGGACATTGCATTTTTGGAATCTGCGCACCTTTAAAACGTAAAAGAAAAAAAATCTGAGGGGGTTTTATAAAAATTGTTTGCCGAGCGAATACATAGATGTATTATTCACAGAATAATAAACCAAAATCGGTTACGGTTCCTTTAAAATCCACTTTCTGAGGCTTAGCCACCAACTCGGTTGTAGCAGCTTAGTTGTCACGCGGATCGAGTCGACCAACAAGTTCATGGTTGCAAGTGCAGCACATGAGGTATCGTTTCCCACATTTTTTTGGGCGAGAACACCGAATATGAAGTTGATTTTGACCAAAGAGTGGAAAACTGAGTTTCAGCTCTCAAAATTCATTTTTTATTATTCAAAAACCTGGGAAAATGTCTGAAATCACAATACCGTGTATGATAACACTGATAGTATCAACAGGTGAATCAAGACAATTAAATGGTACTATCAATGATCAAAGATAATAATGTAAAATAAAATGGTTATTTCAATTGTTGAACATGAATAGCTATTTCAATTGTTGAACATGAATGAAATGAACAGCCAATATTTCTGTACGTCCAGAAGAATAATAAACCCGTTTGACAAGGACTTTGCACCGTTTTTGAAATCTACGTACCTTGACACATAATAGAAACAATTTTGAGGGGGTGATAAAAAAAACTGATTTTTTGCTGAGCGAATACACAGGTGTATTATTCACAGAATAATAAACCGAAAGACAATCTTTTTTGAAGCAATAGTGAAAAACGCTGCAAATCCCTGCACAACGGTTTATTATTTTGTACAGAATACCCTTCTGTTACAGACCACAGCTCTCTGTATAGATAACCCGTCTATATAATATAATATGTACTATTATATACATATTATGTAGATCGCACACCCTCCGTAGGTTAGTGCCTAACCCCGTACTCGTTACTAGGTACCTACCTAAATCACGAGTTGAATGTTGCTAAAATAGTTCTGCCGATGACAAACAGTACCTAAAATGGCAAAAAGAAACGCACATAATGAAGTTCTGAAGTGAAATTGTTGATGAGGAGTGAAAGAAAGTTGCAAACGTACCTACCAACAAACTCCAGCCCCTTCTACGTAGATGGTATAATGAACCGTTGTGTAATAATTTACCGTTGAGTAATGATTTACCATTGTGTAGTAATAATTTACCCATCAATAATACTTCAACGTTTGTTCAAGTTTCACTACCTATCAACAAACTCCAAAAGAGCCATCATTTTTCGAATGAAATAATATCACAGAACAACCAACTCGACTTCATACTCTGTGATTATAATCAGGAGATCCCTAGCAATGATTTTATCACGGGCCAATTCCAATGGTTACGGCGTCCCTAGTGATGATATTTGGCCTGAATTTATAACATTTCATTCACCCTGCTGTCGAAAATGCCTGTCGGTGCAAACTTCGGGGCCTTACTGTGAACGAACGGCTGGACGTATGGTGCTCCGGGTGGCCTTAGAAAACTCGTAAGTTCAAGAACTATTTAAAACCGTAAAAATATTCACGTAAAAAAAGGTATAGGCGTTCTGAAAATTTCAACCCCTATTTTGAACCCCTTAGAGATGACTGACAGTAACGTCGAGCTTCGAGGACCAATTAGACCCCAAACGGAACCTATAACCCGAATTTCATCAATTTTGTTTCATTGAAACTAAGAAAAGTGGTCAGTACGGCGTACGGCGGACAGACAGAAATATTTTTATTGCATTTTCGGATTCTACGTACCTTGAAACGTAAACCATCAAATTTTGAGGGGGGGTTAGAATTTTTTTTTTTTCATGCTCGATTCCAATGGTTCATTAGTGTAAATAATAAACCAAAATCGGGATCGATTCCTTTAAAATCCGCTTTCTGAGGCTTAGCCACCAACTCGGTTGTAGCAGCTTAGTTGTCACGCGGATCGAGCCGAACAACAAGTTCATGGTTGCAAGTGCAACACCTGTTTTGTCTGGTCAACAACTTATTCTCTTCTCCTCGAGACTGATTTATTGGCGGACAAACAACAGGAAATGAGAGGGAAGTTACTCAGTGAGCGCAGGAGGGGCGTGGAAAGTCGCAAACAAACGGTTCTTTGCTGAATGGGTCGTTAAAGGTCGATTGATTGGAAAAACCAACCTAAAGTGGATTGCCATAGCCGTTGTCAGGGAAGAGGCGCCGCGGAACAGTCCACTTGCTCCCTCCGACGAGATTGCTCCTTGAAAGGGACCAGGGAAAAAAAAAGACCGGAGAAAAACTGGAGGATGAACAACAAACAGTAGGGTTTAGTGTTAGGGTGAGGTCGTGGGAGGGGGAAATGAAAAGGGGAAGAGGAGAGGAGTTGGTGGGGAGGGGAAGGGCTTTGACGGCATTGGAAGGTGGACGAGGCCACAACAGCGGCCTACCGCCATCGCGTTGTTTGAAAAGAGACTCAGTCGGGAGACGGTTGATGGTGACTGGGAAAAAAACGTCGGAAAGAGCTGAAGGGGAAAAAACCTTACTCGGCTACAGAGTGTTAACTAAGCACCTGCCGCACCTACCTACACAGGATACTCGCAAAGTGGCGCAAACTGGGAAGGCAAAGTCTGACGGGGTGTTATGGTTGGGGGGGGGGGGGAGTTTTCCTCGCAAACCGCGTGAAAAAGAAGCGTTTTCAGTCAATTGACCACACCATCAATCCACCTACGACCATTCAGTGATCAAACAGATTGAACATTGGTTGAAAAATATCGACAAAAATGTATACATCCAATCCTGCTTTATTTGATTTTTTTTTTTTTTTTTTTCAAGCACTCTTGAAGAAAATTAGCTGTTGAAATGGTTCTGAACTCTTTAGTACCAGGAATTTTGAAAAAAAAAAATATATATAGGGTGTCTCAGAATAAATTATCCAAACTTCAGGGATCGATTCTACAACTAATTTGCAACAACCTTTGTTCTATAACATTTTTTCCAAAACCCACATCAAATCCGACTTTTTCACTTTTAAATTTTTTTCTTTTCGTGTTTTAGACCTTGATTCATAAAAATGGCCGTAACTCCCTCAAGCTACGACGCAAATTCAAATTTGAGGATACCATTAGAAAGAGCGTTGAATTTTCTTTCTTCTCAATACATAATCAAAAATGTTTACGAGAGCTGAGTGAGTAAAAAATCACGCCAAACTGAAAATTTTGTCAATTACAACTATTTTGTTGAACTTGATAGTACTTTTGAACGCTATTTTTACCCATACCCAATCGTTCCTCTCTTCGGAAAAAATATCTGCAATTCAACAGCTTTTCAACGGTGAGCTCAAATTTGTTTTTATCTACATAATTTTTTTAGAACAATATCGAGGGTTTTGCACGAATAATCATATTTTCAGGACTTGGAGAGGTCGTGGGAGGTCAATGGGCGGAGGGGGAGGGGGGTATACACTTGTGGTAGAATAATGCAGGTAAACGCAATCTAAGAATTACGGTAATCACTGGGAAAAAGTTCAACAAGAACTCAGTGCGTTTTGCACCCGCCTAGAATCAATTCCTCTTGTTGGAGGAACTGAGGTAAGTACCTACATAATTTTATAGGCAACTACATTAGCTAATTGTAGTAGACGGTTCACATAATAATGGGCTTACCTCGTCACCTTCACCCCCTTCACTTCGAAATTCCCATGTTTGATTTCTGACATGAACTCGCACGTGCCAAATGAAATGAGAGGCGGTAAGCTGGAAGACGACGCCTCATACCCACCCATCACTTTATTTAGGTATTTTGCACGTTACTGTGAATTACTGTTGCACCAATACTGAGTAGGTACAGCAGGAACAGTTGAATGAACAGCACCAAAAAGCCGCGAAAACACAACCAACGATTCAGTATAACGTGAAATGCACAGGGGAAGTGGGTGGTGGATCCACACATTAAGACACGAGAAATATGACCTCACGCTTGGGGAGTGAGCGGAGTCAGCTGAAGCGGGCGTTTTGACCGGCCTCAGACATTCAAATTTAATTTATTTTTATAAAATCACTAGCGCGTCTGGAACAAATTTTTCTTTCACCATTCGTCTTCAAATTCAATCCATTTTTGATTTCCACAGTAAAAAAAAAGTGCGCAAGTTCCTCTTTCTGGTTGAGACCGATACATTAAAAAAATCGTCGTGTCGTTTATCGTATGTATTACGTACATTCCCGTATTCTATTTTGGTTTATTATTTTCAATAACGAACCTTTGGAATCGAGCATGGAAAAAAAAGCGTTGTCGTAGGGGGGGTCTAGCCGCCAGAGGTTTGTGTTCATGACGGTACGTACCTACGTTTATTGTCGAATGAAATCTAGGGGACACCCCCAGACCCCCGGATTACAGCAGTTTAGATCAAGGATCAAAGCAAGGAAACATGGAACATGTTTTTCGAATAGGTACATGATAAAGAGGATATGGAGATATGTAGAAAAACGTCTGCCAATTTGAGTAGGCACTATAGCTTCCTCACTTGAATCACATGAACGTATATAGGATTTCCAAGTCTAATTCGGAATTTTCCAAACCAATTTCGGAAATTTCCAAACCATATTCAGAATTTTCCAATCCAGTTTCAGAACTTTCCAATTCAATTTCAGAAATTTCCAAGTCAAATACAAAATTGTCCAAGTCAAATTCAGATTTTTCCAAAACAATTTCAGAATTTTCCAATTAAATTTCAGAATACTACTGAAGGTAAAAATTGTAGCAGCTCTTACACCGGGGCACTTTTTGTTGGTCAAGCAGCTATCGAGAGGATGGTTGGGGGGAGGGGGGGGGGGCATCGGTTATTGGGATGGACATTGTACCTACTGTAACTCGTGCAGAGCTCACGCCAGTCACCGCTCGTGCACCTGTATTAACAGGCCATGTTTATCGACATAGCTAATTTCGATAAATTAGTTCTTTCACAACTCTACAGACGAATAGGTACCTCTCGTTGTGATATCCTCACTTTTCTGGTGAATATGAGCAGTTTCCATATATTGAACACTGATAGTGATGATATTGAACGTGCAGACGATCCCGAACCACCCAGACCCGGAACATCTCTCCAACCGGACTTGATTGGATCAGATGAAAGTCCCAATTTTCATCGCAGGCAACTACCAGCAAATCGAATCGTAAGTGACGGCAGTAGTAGCTCTAAATCTGGACCAACCTCGGCCTCCGGCATATCTCAACGGAATCCTCGAGGAAAGTACAATAAATATTCTTAGGAAAAAAAAAGAAATGTTCATACGACTTTGCGAGGATGGACATGGTGTGAAGGAGGCGGCTGCAGTTTCAGGGTTGAAACTGAAAAGTGCATAACTGCATTTACAATAAATATCAAAAAGCTGGCAGCACCCTGGAAGAGGGCAGGAGGGGTGGCCCACGTTGGAAAAAGGTCAATTCAGAGGTTCTTGGTTTCATCGAAAATGTGTCCGAAGAAAACCCTGGAAGGACATTGAAGCAGATGAAGGAGATTATCTCATCCAGGTATGGTGTGAATTTGAGCAAATCGACCGTCGACAATGCCCTGAAAATATTGAAAGTCACACTGAAGAAAGCGAGTCTCGAAATTGATCGGATGAATTCTTCAGAAACTCTGCGGAAAAGAAGAGATTACGCCTTAGGGTTCAACGATTGGGCACCTACTGAAAGAGAAAAGATGATATTCATAGAAGAGTCGGGTTTCAATCTCCACCTTCGTCGGACACAAGCTCGATCTCGGCGTGGCACCCCTGCAGTCCTTACCGTTCCAACAGTTCGAGGCAGAAATGTGACTCTGGTAATTGCAATCAATAACCAAACAGTCGTCCACTTCAAAATCATCACTGCGGGAAATAGCAATGCGATCCGTTTCTGCGAGTTTTTATCCCGTGTTGATAATGGACAATGCGGCCATTCATCGAGCAACATCAGTTGCGGAGAAGATGCAGGAACTCGGACTCACCGTCAAGTACCTTCCTCCTTACTCTCCGCAGCTGAACCCAGCGGAAAACGCATTTTCGAAAATAAAATTATTTACGAGGAACCGTCTGAGTGATGCGAGAGAAGTACTAAGCCTCCCGACTATCATTGAAGAGGCTGCAGCGACAATAGAGCCGACCGACTGCGCAAACTGGGTTATGGACATGATGGTGGAGCTCCCTAAAGCCACTGGCTAGCCGCCCTCTCCATTAATTTGTACGTGAAGCAACCATGTGAAAATACTTTTTTACTTTTTTGTTTTGTTTTGTACATTTGCGAAAGATAAAATTTTTACTTTTGTGGAAGTATTTACTTGATTTTATATTAAATATTTTTATTTAAAATCGTGCATTAATGCATCGTGTGCTACCCACTTATTTCCGTCTCTTCACCCAATTTCTAATTTTTGGCTGACTACACCTGACTATAATCCCGCATGCCTGCATGAAATCGAGTTGGTTGTTCTGTGATATTATTTCATTTGAAGAATGATGGATATTTTGGACGTTGTTGACAGGTAGGTAGGTACTTCTGTAACTTGAACAAACGTCATGAATAACAACGAATAATTAACTACATAATTCTTGAACACACCGCATATTTATGAAACTATAATTGCCCGGCTATCTCCAGCTCCAGTACTCGATTTAGGGCTTTCCGGGGTGGAGCTCGAGGGTAGGTATTGGCCACAGAAAACAGTGACCTACGCAAAAGGGGCATCTATACAGGTAAATAATAATCCGTTGTGAAATAATTTGCAGCGGTTTTATGTTTTTCCGAACCAGAAGACTCGAGACGTCGAAATGGGAGAATTTCTCTTTGTTGTATGAAGCGATCCTGCATTAGACTTATCTTACCCTCCTCGAGCTGAGCAACGAAGTATTTCACGAACAGAAACGGAGTTGCTGGAGCAGTGGAAGTAAATTTACCGCGTCTAAGAGTAAGAATAAATCTTCGAGGCCCCGGACCGAGGGAAGAGGTGACGTAGCAAGCGGAGTTGCGGATCCGTGCGGTCCAGGGACGGAGTTTATTTTTCATTAGAGACCGTCGGTGGGGTTGAAAAACGGCGTGGAGAGCACCAGTTGCCTCTGATACCTCCCCCTGTTGCCCGTCAACCTCCTTTCACATGGGATGTAGCAGACCTCGGATCTCGTGTACATCTCCAAAGGGGACGAGGAGCTCCCCGATCACTGCACAGGTGCCAGCCGCCGCGTTTTTCAGAACGGTCTTCCTGGAGGGGTCCCAGACAAGGCATACACTTGTTCACCACAGTTGAAAAGGTCTAGCAGGTCCTGCGGATACTGTTTCCCGTCTCCTGACGGTGCACCCTAACGTTTTACTTTACTCAACAAGAACGGGTGTCGATGGAGAGAACCAAGCCCTTTTCATGTCCTACGGTGGACGAACTTGCCTCAGCATTCCACGCGGTGAGCAATTTTAATTGGTGTTTTCCACCCGGTTGGAGAAGCGACCACCATAACTTGCGCCGTTATTTTATCAATTGAAAGAGCACGAGGAGAAGTCTCCACAAGGGTGCAGTAGGATTTCTGTCCGATTAGCAAAAACTTCCAAAAATGGGAATGGAAATTTGGGCATTTTATGACGTCACAGCACAGCCCCTGCCCGCCTGACGAAGACTATGATGACATGGATTATGAGATCATGAACTTTCTTCGCACCCATTTCGTCACAAGAGTGCCTCGTCACCTCAGTGTCATCTCGAATATTAATCGATACATCAGAGGTCCACAACCCAATGATATAAACACTGTTTGAGGATAATAGTTGTAGAGCTGGCTTTTAAATTTTCATTTCTGTAGGTAGGTACATGTTTCAACCCGCAACGAGGTCTTCTTTAGCCTACAAATGATAGTATTAAAAATAAAGTTTAAATTAAAAAAATATATAATACCTGTCGCAATATCCTCCCAGAACATCACTCTCTTTCAATATTAAGATTGTACAAAATAAACCAGATGAAAGAAGAGGCATACGTGCTGCAGGCAAAATCCTTCATTCTCCCACCACCGCTCAAGGGTCGGCAAGGACCGTCAAGGGACTGGGGGAGAGTGGAAAGGACCATATAAAAACCCGCCGTTCTCGCCCATTTCTTCAATCTACGCTCAAACCAAGTCGATGACTTATCTCTCTCTCTCTCTCCTCTCACACCTCCTTACATTTTACCAAAAGATCCCAGACTGGTGGAACCAGTCCGGTGTTAACCGACCTCGAGTGGCAACCACTGGGCAAATCTAATGTCTTTAGTGGTGGTAACCTCTTTGGCTTCGCCATAGGTGTTAACCTTCAACACGCTAGATCCAGAACCTTCTTCTCCATCTCACTCACTCTCAGTTCCATACCTCACCACTACCTTATTCTCATCCAAACCACCACAATAACCTAAATCTATATCCAAAACTTCAAATAGGTATGTAACTATATTTTACTATAACTTTATATAACTATATTCTGACTTCAAATAGACATAGAATGCAGTGGAAGCTTTCATTTAAAATATAATCATGAAAGAAATTTAGAAGGTTGTAAGAAAATTCGTTATAGATATTTGTGAGAACATTCAATAAATTATTACGAGTTTTAATATCGCTCTACAGTCTACACAATATATTTAATCCTCTGTGACGGTATGTAAACAAACCCAAAGGAACTCCATTATACAATTCGACGGCCACGGTGAAGAAGTAGGTATGTCAGAAATCTGAAATTTATAGGAGAGCAGTTTTTAAGTTGGACGCTGTCCGTAAAATCAGGTAATTGTGCTACAAATGAGATTATAATTCCAGAAATTTTTATTTTCCTCAAATTTTCAGAAAATTACTATTAATTCTGGAAATGATCTACATTTTGACTCCTAGAAGACTTACCCAATTCAGCACCGACGACTTACCTAGTTATGGCCACAAGTGTGGAGGTATCAAGAAGGTAGAACTTGAAAAAATATGCACTCTTCTTTGCCAAAAACATTATATCAGGGGGGGGGGGGGGGGGAATCCATTAATAATAATATAAAAAAAGGATGCTCGGCGCTATTTTGTAGGTACTGCAAAAGTAGATTTAAAAAACGCTGCAAAGTCCTTGTCACATGGGTTTATTATTCTATTGGGCACTTCTACAGAAATGATGGCTGTTCATTTATTGTTTCTTTCATGTGAAATAATTGAAATAGCTATTTGTGATGGTTTCTACCAATTTTGGCCCCCAAAACACGAATTGGGTACGCTCCGTTTTTTTTGTTTTTAAAAATTATCTTTGATCAATGGTAGTGCCATTTAATCGTCTTGATCCACTTTTTCTAGTGTTATTATACAAATTAATGGTGATATCAGACGATTTCCCAAAATCGAGCCCCTTCTTGGTAGATGAACCGTTGTGTACCTAATAATTTACCGTTGTGTAACACATTACGGTGGTGTAATAATTCACCGTTGTGTAATAATTTGCCGTTGTGTAATAATTTACCCATCAATAATACTTCAACGGTTGTTCAAGTTGCAAAAGTACCTATCAACAAAATCCAGCCCCTTCTGGGTAGATGAGCCGTTGTGTAATAAATTTACCGCTGTGTAATAATTTGGCATTGAGTAATAATTTACCCACCAATACAATAAGTTGTAAGTTAGTTTACCATCGTATAGTAATAATTTACCCATCAATAATACTTCAACGTTTGTTCAAATTTCACTACCTATCAACAAACTCCAAAAGAGCCATCCATCATTTTTCAAATGAAATAATATCACAGAACAACCAACTCGACCTCATACTCCGCCTATAAAATCAGGTGATTCCTAGCAATGATTTTATCTCCGGCCAATTTCCTATTGTTGGCGCGTCCCTGGAGACGAGATTTGGTCTGATGTATACAATTTCATTCACCCTGGTGTCGAAAATGCCTGTCGGTGCAAACTTCGGGGCCTTACTGTGAACGAACGGCTGGACGTACGGTGCTCCGGGTGGTCTTAAAAAACTCCCAAGTTCGAGAACTATTTGAAACCGTAAAAAAATTCACGTAAAAAAAAGGTATAGGCGTTCTGAAAATTTCAACCCCTATTTTGAACCCCTTAGAGATGACTGACAGTAACGTCGAGCTTCGAGGACCAACTAGACCCCGAACGGAACCTATAACCCGAATTTCATCAATTTTGATTCATGGTAACTAAGAAAAGTGGCCGTTACGGCGTACGGCGGCCAGACAAAAATATTTTTATTGCAGTTTTGGATTCTACATACCTTGAAACGTAAACCATCAAATTTTGAGGGGGGGTAAGAATTTTTTTTTTCATGCTCGATTCCAATGGTTTATTATTGAAAATAATAAACCAACACACAAGTTGACTTACCTGGAAAAAATATGTTAATTAGCTGTGCAGAATTGGATAAGAGGAGTTGCCTATGTGTTCAATGAACAGAAACGTTCCGGATATTTTTGGTCAAGTCGACTTGCCTACTTTGGACACTGAAAACTAGTGTGAATAAATGGTTAAGTGACTTATCTTAATTTCAACGTCCCTTGAGAGTGAGAGAAATATTGGACTTGTTGACATACCTATATAGTAACTCTACTTTCAAAGATATCTAAAAATGCACGTGTGGATAACGCCCTTATGGTGGTCGAGCAGACTTCCCTACTTCTTCACGGGTTGGGGAGTGGCTCATTGAGTCGTACTGACCACTTACCCCGATTTGCTCGAAAACTCGACTTACCTACTTCTTCACCGTGGCCGTCGAATTATTGTTTAAAAAATGAAAATAAGTAAGAGTTAATTTTTTTTTAAATAAAAGGTGGTGGCCTCAGCGGGCCTTGAACCACGGACGGGCGATGTTTCCTCGTTGGCTTCTGCCGGGTGGAGCAGGAGAGGAGTGGATGGACGATCCGAAATGTCTCATCTGCATGGACTTGGGCGGAAGAAATATAAATAAACACACAATCACTTCGTATCTGTTCTTGACAGTCACAATAAAAATGCAGGTAGGTACACTTCTATACAACTTGTTCCTGGGTGTTCGGCTCAAACATATACCAACCATGAATATGAACTTCGTCGAACGCGATTTTTGGTTACATTAAAATCGACACAAGCTATTTCTGGCCCTCAACGACAGAAGTCGTTCGGATCACCTGTTGAATGCCAGACAACAAGCCGTCATAACAGAACTCACAAACTCCCTCAAAATTAAATACCTATCTATCTAGCAAATTTTTGAGAGGAAAATTATTTATTTATTTTTAATCTGCTGTGTCCAACATGTATTAGTTTTCTATTAATTTTCTATTAATTTCATTTCTTCCGTCATATTTTTTGTTTATGTTGCCAATAAAAAATCTTGAATCTTGAGTCTTGAAATGGGAATCATAACGAGAAGAACAGCTTGACGGCCTGACTTGCGTGGAAAAAGGTCCACTAGTTGTCGAATTTTCTTAATTTGCGTTCTAAAAATAATGTCCAACCCGTACAGACCGTCAATCACGGCTGGGAGCACGTTCTCAACTCTCTACTCCTGATTCCGCTGTACAATTAATTTGTTCCCGCGACTCCTACGAAACGGAGACGGTTCGTCGACTCCTCAAGATGACTACACACACTCCACATCCACATTTCATCCCCACAAACCAACGCCAGCTGTGTACGTTGGTCTTCAAACGAGAAAGGGCTCTTACGGAGAGTCGATGAAGAAGACCTTGTGATGACCCAACTTGACTCTAACCATCGCTCGAGACACGTTCCCATTCAGCTCCAGCTTCTCATGCCATAATACAATTGTTACAGGAGCAAGTGGATGGAATGGAGAATATACGGAAGGATTTGAATGGCACCCGTAGACATGTACGTAATAATTAATAAAGTGAATGCTGAGAGATGCCACCGGCCACATACGAACAAGATGCCCGATACCCACCCAAAACCAGTAACACACCCCAGCTGGAAAAAAAAAAATCGGATATATGGTCTAGTTAATTTGTTATTATTATTTGTATTTATTTATTAAACCTTTGTACAAAGAGCCTGGGCCCCACTGTGTACCTTTGGGCCCCACTGTGTATTTGGGTACCTTCGGTACCCAAATATTGTACAAAACTGGTAGAAAACATTAATTTCACAAAAATATATTTGAAACAGATGCATCACTAGTAGCGCGGTCATAATTATGCCTAGACATAATAAATTGATTAAAATGTGAACTATATTGAAATAACTATATATTCAAAAGATCAAAATTTCGGACGATTCAATATAACTTTTGCTTTGCCTTAATAATAAATCCAGAGCTTCTAATCGAGTTATTTTTCTCCAGACAGTCTCCGTCAATCGGCCTATCTTTCAAGAGGCTCTCCTTTGCCGAGAAATCGGGAGGGCAACCTACCAAGAAGTCCCAACGTCTTCCCAACTGTACCTTGATTCTGTTCTCTATAGGTATAGATCCTTTTAGTTCCACTATTTTCCATCAAATTCCCTTTTCCGTAGATTGATTGATTGATTAAGCGTTTTATTTACAACACCAGGGTGAGGATAGGGCCATGAGGCCCTCTCTTACTCCCCCCCTGGCAATCATTAGTTTACAATTCCTCGCTTATAGATCTTATGCTAAAAATACTTAATAATGTAATTCAATTTACAATTGTAATTCAATTAATGTAATTTAATATACAGACCGGAACTAAAATAATGAAAATGATATATTAAATGATTTACTTCACTTTCAACGAATGATTCCTTACACTCTCACACTACACTATCTTCATAACATATACTACTACTCTCTTTCAACGTAGAACAAACAAAATTTCTTTCATACACTGACGACTACTCGCGACATTTCTCATTCTGCCGGATATTTTTCCAAAAGATTGTTTTTGTAAGCATTCTTGAAGCTCTTCACCGACTTGTCGGTTTCAAACATGGATGGGTTTTCATTATGCATTCTAATGCCTTGCACCGGAAAAGACTTATTATACAAAACTGTCCGGTGGATAGGCATGAGCAACATTTTGTCGGCGTTTCGTGTGTCCCTGCTGTGTATACTGTCCATGTGTTTGAAATGGGAATAAAGGTACGAGGGGGTTTTATACTTCAAGATTTTGAATACCATTGTTGCCAGAGCCAACTTCTTCCTGTCACTATATTTCAGTAAACCTAGCTTCTTATAGTAGGGTGTCACATGAGAGCTTAATGGCAACCTGAAAATGAAACGGACTGCGGCATTTTGTGCTTTTTGGACTTTTTCGACTTGATCAGCATTCATGTCACAGTGGGCCAGAATGGCATAATCTAGTGTGGGCATAATCAAAGATAGTACTAGCTAAAGAAAAACGGAGTTATTGAAAAATAGTCTATTTCCACTAATACACGAAAAACGCAAAAAACACTGTTATAACAGTGTTTTTGCGTTTTTCGTGTATTAGTGGAAATAGACTATTTTTCAATAAATCCGTTTTTCTTTGAAATGGGTTTCCACGATTTCGTCGCGAGTGATTTAGTTCGTAGTTTAGTTCGTATAGTACTAGCTGTTGTCGCACTTGTAGGGGGAAATCTACTGCAATCCGCCGTAGCTGGTAGATCCCTTTAAACATTTTTCCACAGACTAATGCTGTATGTTTGTCCCACGAAAGGGTACTTTCAATCGTGATCCCAAGGTTTTTGATCTCGGTTTCATATGGCAACTGCATACCATCTATGACCACTTTAGGAATGCAGTTAGAATCTATATTTTGTAGAATTGTTTTGTGTCCTAAAATCATAGCTTTGCTCTTTATTGGATTCACGAGCATCCCGTGCTGACGGCACCACAACAACAATTGTTCAATATCAAAGTTCAACTTAGCAATACTCTCTTCGATGTCTTCTACGCCTCCAGAAATATATATTTGAATATCGTCAGCATATGACATGTGTTCACAGAAGGTGAAACACCTTGGCAATGAGTTAATGTATAAGGAGAACAATGTCGCCGACAGGATTGAACCTTGTGGTGTACCTGCCTGAACATTTTGCCACGTGGACAGCTCACCTGAAGGGCTTTTGATACACTGCTCTCTTCCTGTTAGATAGGACCGAAACCATGACTCCATTTCATTTTTCACACCTATAGCTTTTAACATTTCTAACAGGATGTCATGTCTAACAGTGTCGTAAGCACGGGAAAGATCAACCGCTGCAATAATCGTGACTTTCCGATTATCCATCGCTTTACGGACATCGTCCAAGACCCCCATGAGGGCTGTTTCTGTGCTGTGTCCTGTTCGATAGGCCGATTGCTTACTGTCTAGTATATTATTAACTGTAAGGAAATCGGTTAGCTCTGTTTGAACAATTCTATCCAGAATTTTACCTAATGCACACAACAGATTGATTGCTCTTAAATCAGAGAAGGACTCCGGATTATCAACTTTTTTTAACGGCATGACTATGGCCTTCTTCCATGTGTCAGGGTATA
Organism: Leptopterna dolabrata; assembly: GCA_954871275.1. Classification (NCBI taxonomy): domain Eukaryota; kingdom Metazoa; phylum Arthropoda; class Insecta; order Hemiptera; family Miridae; genus Leptopterna; species Leptopterna dolabrata. The sequence goes on along the minus strand of OX940974.1, from coordinate 142,520,484 downwards.
TTCCCAGCGATAATGAAGTTTGGTAGATATGTGTTAAGACAGGAACAATAACATCTGCTAGTGCATGTAGTATACTGACTGGAACCCCGTCCGCACCAACAGATTCTGATTTCACGGCCATTAGATTTTCCCGAACCATCTCTTGAGTTAGTGGCCTCATACTGAAATTAATATTACATGTTTCGCCTAATTCGTGGTATTCTCTCAGAATATCTTGAGTATTAAGATGGTCCAACTTGCGGCAAAAGAATTTGTTCAAATCATTAATGCTACCAGGTATTGTTACTGGAGCTTTCGATTTTCCACCCACACCACAAAAGTTCCTGACGACCTTCCATAAATCTTTAGGGCTCTTGTTAATTTTAAACAAATTTTTAAAATACAGAATTTTTGCGTTTCGTAATTCTTGTTTGACTTTGTTCCTGGCTTTTTTATATAAGTTGTGTTGCTCTGGGGATTTCGTGTTTTTCCATTTCTTATAAATGTTATCTCGAATGCTCATCAAACCCCGAATATACGTCGATATCCAAGGGGCCGGGAGATGTTTCGGCTTTATTTCAACCATCGGACAATGAGTATTGTATAGTTCCAAAATAAGATCACTGAACATTTGAACCTTCTTGTTGATGCATGTTTCCTCAAAAATTAGATTCCAAGTTATATTTTTAGCTTCTTTTTCAAATCGGGAGATTGATTGAAATTACTTCTGTTTCTAACTAGGATAGTGTTCCTCTTAGTTTTAGGCGGTCGAAGGTCCAGAGAACAGTAAATGAAATCATGTCTAGACAACCCTGGGGCAGAAATTTGGCCATATTTTTTAACCATTCCTATATTATTGGTTAAAATGAGGTCTATCAATGAGCTAGAAAGAGGGGCATGATGAGTATCGTTCAACGGTAGATGGGTAAGGTTGCTAGTCTCCATCAGTTTAATAAATTGTTTTTTATAAACAGACTCTCTGTTCAAGTCTGTGTTGAAATCTCCCAGAACTACAATGTGCTGATATGTAGCCATTAATCTAGACATTACATTAAACGCTTGATCTATTTTGCCAATTTTTGGGGGTCTATATACTACGCCCACAACAACTTTATGCATGCCAGTACCGATCTCCACAAAAATAAATTCCGGGCTTTTGAATACAGTGCTGGCGAAGCAGACAGTACTTTGAACTTGATGTTCGATTTGATAAGTAGCGCTACTCCCCCTCTTGCTAATCCGAGTCTATCATTACGTACCCACGTGTACCCAGGAATATCGACAGAAGCTGACGAGATATTCGGCTTTAAAAACGTTTCACAGAGAGCAACGACGTCAAACAAATTACCCTTGATTATTTCCCTGAATTTCCCTGAATTGTAGAGGGATGTGGTACGTTTCCTCCCCTTCTCGTCTTGGTTTAGCAGAACGTTGTTGATTCTTTCAGCTTCCTACGATGTCTCTACTCCCGACTTTGTATATGTTATATACCTATGTTACGAAGAATTATGAAAAACGCTGCAAAGTCCTTGTCACATGGGTTTATTATTCTATTGGACATACCTACAGAGATGTTGGCTGTTTATTTATTGTTTCTTTCATATAAAATAATTGAAATAGCTATTTCTGGTGGTTTCCACCAATTTTGGCCCCCAAAACACGAATAAGGTATACGCTCCTTCTTTTTTTTTAAATAAATTATCTCTGATCATTGATAGTACCATTTAACCGTCTTGATCCACCTGTTGACACTTTTTCCAGTGTTATTCTACAAATTGATGGTGATTTCAGACCATTTCGCAGGTTTTTGACTCATAAAAATTCAATTTCGGGAGCTGAACATCTGGTAGAACCTCAATTTTCTACTCTTTAGTCAAAACCGACTTCATATTCGGTCTTCTCGTCCCCAAAAACATGAAAAACGATACCTTAAAAGCTCATGTTACCAACATGTTGCTAAAACGCAAAAAGTACCTATTTTTATACACATTTTCACTCATAACTCCCCTGGATATATTCCGATCGGGCTGAAAAGTTTCGGGACACAACTAGGGCCCAAATGGAGCATGTGTGCGAAAGAACGATTTTTTTAGACCGACAATGAAGCCTGTACACGTGATACGGCGGACGGCGTACGGCGGACGGACATTGCATTTTTGGAATCTACGCACCTTGAAACGGAAAAGAAAAAATTTTGAGGGGGTGTTATACAAATTTTTTGCTGAGCGAATACATAGGTGTATTATTCACGGAATAATAAACCAAAAGGGAATTCTACATGTAGAATCCCCGGCGATTCTATATAATCTCCAAGAAGCGATTTGAAGCCGGAGTCTCACGTTATATTATAGAAATGCAGGTATTATAGAAATCATATCTTTCCGAAAGACATTTCAGAGTGAAACACGAAGGAGAATACTCCAGTCTCAAAAAAATAAGGGCAGGTGTCCCTCAAGGAAGCGTGCTTGGGCCCTTACTATACCTTCTGTATACACGTGATGTACCTAGCAATGAACACACGACAATCGCAACTTTTGCTGATGATACTGTCATACTTGCGGTTGGTGACTCAGTAGAGGAAGCAACTAGGAAATTACAGCATTCTGTTGATGATGTAAGCGCCTGGACCAAAAAATGGCGACTTAAGCTTAATGAACTGAAATCTACTCATACTAACTTTACGAACAAGAACATAACAACGATACCAGTCATGATGAATGGCCAACAGATCCCCTACGCTAATACAGCAAAGTACTTAGGGATGACTCTTGATGCCAAATTAAGATGGAAGGAACATGTGATTAAAAAAAAAGATCAGTTAAATATGAAGTTCAAAAAAATGTACTGGTTGCTAGGCAGATATTCTGAACTATCTGTACACAACAAATTGCTAATCTACAAGCAAATCCTAAAACCTGTGTGGACTTATGGTATCCAGCTCTGGGGCTGTACTAAAAAGACAAACAGCAAGATTATACAAACTTTTCAGAACAAGGTACTGAGGAGTATTGTCAACGCCCCTTGGTACATCAGAAATGATGACCTCCATCGAGACCTCAAGATGGATTCCGTCAGCGAAGTGGCAAAGCAACATGCGATTAAATACGAACAGCGGCTTCATGAACACATGAATCCAGAAGTTCTTCGACTCCTAGACAACAGCAACGCCACCCGGCGGCTTGATAGAACAAAACCTTTCGACCTTGTGATGTGACAATGTGACAAGTGTAGTGATTGAGTGTTCTCTTGAGTTACAGCCACTGGGCTAAAAACTCTACAAACAGTTGAATAATATTATAGCAAACTAACTTGATGGGCTAAGCTCAGTTGTTATGTTACTGATATAGCAAATATATCGATTATTAAAAAAAAAAAAAAAAAAAGAAATGCAGGTGTAGCGAGACATGCAATGAGAATTAGGGATCAACTAGAGACAATCTATCAGACAACTAGTTCGATTGTAGATAGTCTTTTGGTTCCTAACTTGCATATCCAGCTGACCTGGTGATTCGAACTTGTACATCGGTACGAATCACTAACTAATCATGAACCCTATACTCATTCGTACACGTACGAACTAATCAAGAACCCTAAAGGAGCAGTCAGTTGAGGGGGGGAGGGGGTCAGTTGATTTGGTTCCTAACTTGCACAAGATGGTGACGCGGTAAGTTGGAGAGGTTCATCTTGAACCCCAAAGAAGTAGTGATAGGATTCAGCTGACATTAAAATTGATCCAAAATGTAGATATTTATGTATATCACTGAGATTTCAATTTTCCAAATCGATCCACTTGATTTAGCTGAAAACAGTTATTTCATTCGAGATATCAAAGTAATTAGAATGAACTAAGTTAATTGCAGAATTATTCAGCTGGTTCGATTTCTAATTTGCCTCGCTAGTGAGTTGGATTGTGCGGAGGCTCATCTTGAACCCTACAGGAGTACCTACCTACTTCAACAGAACATTTCGGTCATGCAACAGGTTAAAAACGCTGCAAAGTCCTTGTCACATGGGGTTTATTATTCTATTGGACATACCTACAGAAATGTTGGATGTTCATTTATTGTTTCTTTCATGTGAAATAATTGAAATAGCTATTTCTGGTGGTTTCCACCAATTTTGGCCCCCAAAACACAAATTAGGTGGGCACGCACGCTCCTTTTTTTTCAAATTATATTTTTTCATTGGTAGTGCCATTTAATCGTCTTGATCCACATGTTGACACTTTTTCTAGTGCTATTATATTATTATGGTGATTTCAGGCGATTTTCCAGGTTTTTGCCTCATAAAAAATCCATTTTGGCAGCTGAACCTTTGGTAGAACCTAAATTTTCCACACTTTGGTCAAAATCGACTTCATATTCGGTATTCTCGTCCCCAAAAACATGGAAAAAGATACCTCAAAGGGTCATGTTACTAAAACACAAAAAGTACCTATTTTTATCCACAGTTTCACTCATAACACCCCTGGGAATATTCCGATCGGGCTGCAAAGTTTCGGGACTCAACTAGGGCCCAAATGGAGCATGTGTGCGAAAGAACGACTTGTTTAGACCGGAAATGAAGCCGGTACACGTGATACGGTGGACGGCGTACGGCGGACGGCGGACGGACATTGCATTTTTGGAATCTACGCATATACATAGGTGTATTATTCACAGAATATTAAACAAAAAAGAATTTTTGAGGATTTCAATTCGGTACCGATTTGTTTTAGAGCATTCCATCAATAGAGTTTAGCAACTTTCTGATGTATGAATTATGGCGTAGTGTTGTTCCCGGTCATATCTGTCGTTGCCCAGTGTTAACACTGCATTGACTCTTCTCAATGGACCTACTTACCTATTCTTTCCTACCCACCTGCCAAAATTACTGTAACGCTGTATATTAACGTGGTACATGATTTTGCGATGAACTACCGGCCGAAAAACGTCACGCGCCACAAAAAGCGTTACGTAAGTAAATCCCACGCTCCCTCAGCGCACTCGCCTTGGCTTCCTCTACGTAGCTTATTTATTCCGCCTGCCGGTGGATCGTCAGGAGGGTAGTTCACCGAACGTATGTGTCTTGGATCATGTTAACCGAAAATATCAGCCCATCATTTTGGGATGTGAGCATACCAAGAAACCTAAGACATGGAAAAGAAACCAACATTAGGCATTCCAGTCATTCTTCGTGAGAACTTTCATTTCAATTCGAGATGCGAGCGCCATCTACCCCTTCTGATATTTCTCCCAAATGTTCAAAGTGAGATAACTTTTTTTTGTGTGTGTTTTTCATTTAACTTCAGTGAATGTTTCAATTATTTTGAGATGCGAGAGGCAGCAAACCTACTTGAATTTGAAGCGGTAGCTCCACTGAATGGGTAACTTATAGACTGTATTCCAAGCAAACCTTTACACTCTTACGAAGAAACTCTTGATCTCACGATCCTTCAGTAATTGGAAATCCTTCGATTTCGAAAAGCCTATTGATACTGGCATTTGTTCGTATTATCTCTTGCACGCGTTTATAACATTCAGCTAGATAATCGTTCGTTCATATGTTTGGTTCAGAAACCGAGCCCTTCCATCGATTCAGATCAAGCATAATAAATTAATAAGCATTTCAATTCTTTTCGTTGTTCATGAAAATAGCACGAGTAGATACCTACCTACCCAGCCGTGAATTAACACACGAAATGTTCAACTTGATGGAAACACATGAAGACACATTCAACAAAATATATGCTGGTACTGAATGAGTATTATTTGTATGAGAACAGGTAGGAAGGTAATAGAATTAGTAAATACGTGTGTACCTACAACGTTACCCAGACTTTTTGAAAGGAACCTCACATGTTACGCAGATTCGCCTACTCAAATATCTAATTAGTTGTTTCGTTCGTACTAATTGTTGTATTTTCGGCTGTAGTATTGAGTACCACTATCCATTTTTAATACCACACCTTTAAAAGCCTTCCGAGCCGGTTCGGGAAGTTCGGAAAAAAATTCGAGAAAACAAATGAGAAGAACAAAATTACTGGCAGCTTCGTTCCTATTTTCAGTAAGTATATCGGAGAAAGATAATTGAAATTCAGTTGACTTATTTGCTCAAATGCAAACTGTAACCATAACAAAAATTGTTCTACTCATCAATTGTACACAACTTGTAATTAAATTATTTGTTCAATAAAATATATTATACTTTTTTGTACTGATTGTTCTGTCAACTCCTTCCCCTAGAGCAGCAACAGAATGTCCTAAAAAAGAGTTAAATTTTCGTTCCAAAAGTTCGCTTATTACCTATTCCTCGATTATGAGAGAAAATCGTCTACCCTAATCAACAGGAACGTAAATACAACACGGAAAAAAACAGCGACTATTGAAGAGCACGCATTTCTGAGCGAATTTAAGGAGCAGGTCAATGCTGAAATCGATAGATAGGTACACTATCATAGCCAAGTAGGTGTGTAAGGAATGATTACTCCCCCCTCCCACCCCATGATGAATGATGTAGACATACCTGCCACTTTTGTGATAGCTTTCTGTTGGACTTGTTCTTGGAACTATAAAATCTAGATTAGCGTCGGTTATCCGACCGGTTTGTGCGGGTACTAGTAAATGGCGAACAGTGTGTATTCTATTAGTATTACCTCGTTAGGTACCTCATACAATCGACAGTGCCTGTTTCTTTAAACGTCATAACATAACTTACGTGTTCTTGGAACAGGGCCGCAGCTCGGTTGCTGGAGTGATTCTGAAACAATAAATGTGGATTTGGGTAAATTTGTTAACCATCAACTCGAATCTGTTACTAATTTTTTTGTGTAGGAGGAGATGGCTAAATAACATGTTATCGTGTGGTGTTGAAGGGAAAAGACGCTTGTACAGAAAGATTGATCACGCATGCTTGTCAAGTTAGCATTTACGTGTGCAGCCACGTTTACACAGAACTTTGGGGTGCCTCTAAGCGGGGGACTAACATGGAAAAATATTCGAATATCGAAGCTGGACGAAAAAATAAACACAATTTTGACTTGGACGCCGGGTGAAAAAAATGATGAATAATGTTGGGCCTCAACGGAAATATGCTGGACACTTCACTATAAGAAATAATGGAAAATTTGGGCCACAGGTTAGGAATTTGGATGTATACGGCGTAAATTACGACAAACATATCGTGTGCAATAACAGTAGAGAAAATAATGGGCGAGTTCGTACCTAATCTCGCAAACAAGAGAATCTGACCACTTAAAAAACATGGTTTAAGATAACAAGACAATACACTACAAGGCAAGTAAGCATTTCGCGCTCACCAAGACGGTCCTCTACCTAACAGGAATTTACTGGAAGATTATTATTTTTTATCATTTTTTTTATTTATGCTCTCCAACAGATATTACATAACAATCATATAAAATAACAATTTACAAATGACAGTTGTATGACATCTAATTGACATGCAGTTAGTTTCTAACCTATTATAGGCCATTGACCTGTCCAGGCCTTCACCCTTGGATCTACATAAATATAGTACAGGATCTAACTTATCTGTATACATCGCATCTTAGTGCCATTGTGCCTTAGTTGTACACAAATAGTTAGAAATACGAAACACATAGCATAATTCTTTATTTTACCTAATTATTATTATTTTTAGGAAGTTTCGGGAGTTTTTCTTAAACACGGGTACAGACATAGTTTCTCTTAGTGAATAGGGATTTAGCGAAGCTGAGTTGACGCGGCGGGTGAGAATCCGGTCGGACGAATTGCAAATATAAAATCGGCTACTTCGTACACCAATGTTTCAGATCACTCGCCGTCGATTACTGAGAGGATGGGCATGCACCTATATTTGGTGACTAAAGAGAGAGTAGCCAATCGAATTTGCTGAATCAGCTTCAGCTTTGAGATGAAGTTCAAAATTTCCTAATCAGCAAAAATTATGTAGACATATAAGAAAACGCTGCAAAGTCCTTGTCACATGGGTTTATTATTCTACAGAAATTTTGGCTGTTCATTTATTGCTTTCATGTGCAATTACTGAAATGGCTATTTTAGATGGTTTCACCAATTTTGGCCCCCACAACCACGAATTAGGCTCCTATTTTTGGCAAATTATCTTTGATCATTGATAGTACCATTTAATTGTCTTGATTCACCTGTTGATACTACTTCTAATGTATGGTGATTCCAGATAATTTCCCATGTTTTTGATTAATACAAAATTAATTTCGGGAGCTTAACCTTCGTTACAACCTCAATTATTCACTCTTCGGCCAAAATCAACTTAATATTCGGTCTTCTCGCCCTAAAAAATATGGTAAACGATACCTCAAAGCTCATGTTCACTAAAACTTCAAGAATCCCTCGAAAACCCCTATTTGTACATCCATTCTTCTCCCCTAACACCCCTGGGTGTATTCCGATGGGGCTGCCAGCTCAACTAGGATCCAAATGTGTTCCCAAATCGAGACCCAAACTGTGTGAGGGAGAACGACGATTTTAGACCAAAATTTAAAGTAAATTTAAGGCTGAAACTTCGTTAGAACCTCAGTCTTCCACTCTTTGGTCAAAATCGACTTTATATTCGGTCTTCTCGTCCCCAAAACATGGAAAACGATTCCTCACAATCTCATGTTACTAACTTGTTGCTAAAACACGAAAAGTACCTATTTTTAAATACATTTTCACTCATAACGCCCCTGGGTATATTTCGATCGGGCTGAAAAGTTCCTTAACACAACTAGGGCCCAAATGGAGCATGTGTGCGAAAGAACGAATTTTTTAGACCGAAAATGAAGCCGGTATGCGTGATACGGCGGACGGCGGACGGACATTGCATTTTTGGAATCTACGCACTTGAAAAATGTAAAAGAAAAACGCTGCAAAGTCCTTGTCACATGGGGTTTATTATTCTACTGGACATACCTACAGAAGTGTTGGCTGTTCATTTATTGATTGTTTCATGCGTAATAATCGAAATAGCTATTTCTGATGGTTTCCATTAATTTTGGCCCCTAAAACACAAATTAGCTGTACGTTTTTTTTTTTACTACCTTTGATCATCGGTAGTGCCATTTAATCGTCTTGATCCATGTTTTGACACTTTTCCTAGTGTTATTCTACAAATTGATGGTGATTTCAGACGATTTCCCAGGTTTTTCACACATAAAAAATCAATTTTGGGAGCTGAACATTTGGTAGAACTCAATTTTCCACTCTTTGGTCAAAATCGACTTCATTTTCGGTCTTCTCGTCCAAAAAAACGCTGCAAAGTCCTTGTCACATGGGTTTATTATTCTATTGGAGTTCTAGAGATTCTTGTTGGCAGTTAAATTTATTGTTTCTTTCATGTGGAATGATTGAATTAGCTATTCCTGATGATTTCCACCAATTTTGGCCCCCAAAACATGAAATAGGTACCTACACTTTTTTTCCCCCCCAGATCATATTTGATCATTGGTAGTGCGATTTAATGGTCTTGATTCAGCTGTTTACACTTTTTCTAATGTTAGTATACACATTGATGGTGATTTCAGACAGTTTTCCAGGTTTTTGACTAAAAAAAAACAATTTTGGGAGCTGAGCCAATGGTAAAACCTCAATTTCCGCGTCTTTCGTCAAAATCGACTTCATATTCGGTCTTCTCGTCCCAAAAAACATGAAAAACGATACCTCAAAAGCTCATGTTACCAAAATGTTGCTAAAACGCAAAAAGTACCTATTTTCACACACATTTTCACTCATAACACCCCTGGGTATATTCCGATCGGGCTGAAAAGTTTCGGGACACAACTAGGGCCCAAATGGAGCATGTGTGCGAAAGAACGACTTTTTTAGATCGAAAATGAAGCCTGTACACGTGATACGGCGGACGGCGTACGGCGTACGGCGGACGGACATTGCATTTTTTGAATCTACGCACCTTGAAACGGAAAAGAAAAAATTTTGAGGGGGTGTTATAAAAATTTTTTGCTGAGCGAATACATAGGTGTATTATTCACAGAATAATAAACCAAAACATGGAAACCGATACCTCAAAAGCTCATGTTACCAACATGTTGCTAAAACGCAAAAAGTACCTATTTTTACACACATTTTCACTCATAACACCCCTGGGTGTATTCCGATCGGGCTGAAAAGTTTCGGGACACAACTAGGGCCCAAATGGAGCATGTGTGCGAAAGAACGACTTTTTTAGACCGAAAGTGAAGCCGGTACACGTGATACGGCGGACGGCGTACGGCGGACGGCGGACGGCGGACGGACATTGCATTTTTTGAATCTACGCACCTTGAAACGGAAAACAAAAAATTTTGAGGGGGTGTTATAAAAATTTTTTGCTGACCGAATACATAGGTGTATTATTCACAGAATAATAAACCAAAACGCTGCAAAGTCCTTGTCACATGGGTTTATTATTCTATTGGACATACCTACAGAAACGTTGGCTGTTTATTTATTGTTTCTTTCATATAAAATAATTTAAATTGCTATTTTTGGTGGTTTCCACCAATTTTGGCCCCCAAAACACGAATTAGGTACGCTCCTTTTGGTTTATTATTCTGTGAATAATACACCTATGTATTCGCTCAGCAAAAAATTTTTATAACACCCCCTCAAAATTTTTTCTTTTCCGTTTCAAGGTGCGTAGATTCCTAAAATGCAATGTCCGTCCGCTGTCCGCCGTACGCCGTACGCCGTACGCCGTCCGCCGTATCACGTGTACAGGCTTCATTTTCGGTCTAAAAAAGTCGTTCTTTCGCACACATGCTCCATTTGGGCCCTAGTTGTGTCCCGAAACTTTTCAGCCCGATCGGAATATACCCAGGGGTGTTATGAGTGAAAATGTGTATAAAAATAGGTACTTTTTGCGTTTTAGCAACATGTTAGTAACATGAGCTATTGAGGTATCTTTTTCCATGTTTTTGAGGACGAGAAGACCGAATATGAAGTCGATTTTGACCAAAGACGCGGAAATTGAGGTTTTACCAAAGGTTCAGCTCCCAAAATTGGTTTTTTATGAGTCAAAAACCGGGAAAACTGTCTGAAATCACCATCAATGTGTACAATAACATTGGAAAAGTGTAAACAGGTGAATCAAGACCATTAAATGCCACTACCAATGATCAAAGATGATTAAAAAAAAAAAAAAAGCGTACCTATTTCATGTTTTGGGGGCCAAAATTGGTGGAAATCATCAGAAATAGCTATTTCAATCATTCCACATGAAAGAAACAATACATTTAACAGCCAACAAAAATCTCTAGAACTCCAATAGAATAATAAACCCATTGCAGCGTTTTTTTTTTCAAATTATCTTTGATCATTGATAGTACCATTTAATCGTCTTGATCCACCTCTTGATACTTTTTCTAGTGTTATTCTACAAATTGATGGTGATTTCAGACGATTTCGCAGGTTTTTGACTTATAAAAAATCAATTTTGGGAGCTGAACATCTGGTACAACCTCAATTTTCCACTCTTTGGTCAAAATCGACTTCATATTCGGTCTTCTCGTCCCCGAAAACATGAAAAACGATACCTCAAAAGCTCATTTAACCAACATGTTGCTAAAACGCAAAAAGTACCTATTTTTACACACATTTTCACTCATAACACCCCTGGGTATATTCCGATCGGGCTGAAAAGTTTCGCGACACAAATAGGGCCCAAATGGAGCATGTGTGCGACAGAGCGAATTTTTTAGACCAAAAATGAAGCCTGTACACGTGATACGGCGGACGGCGGACGGCGTACGGCGGACGGACATTTAATTGTTTGAATCTACGCACCTTGAAACGGAAAAGAAAAAATTTTGAGGGGGTGTTATACAAATTTTTTGCTGAGCGATTACATAGGTAGTTGTATTATTCACAGAATAATAAACCAAAACCGTGGTGTTCTATAGAACTTGCCACGAGCCACTGTAAGTTCAGATACCAACTCACAGGTTGGCAGACTAGCGACAGGCTGAATTTACTCGACTGAATTCATTCACAACAAAACACACAGTTACACAACTTTAACAGTTCTATTACTGTTTAGCAGCTCACGGTACGATGTTCGCTGACTCTTGTCGTGGAATCGGGGTCTTGTGTTGGCGGATGATGCACGAGAAGGTTGGACTGTAGTACACTGTACAGACTAAAACACAACAACTGAAAATAATTTTAAACGTATAAAAAACTATTTATATCACAATTAATTATGTGGTCGATTAAATATTTTATTAGATTGATTGCTGTTGACAGTTTTGAGTATCCCACAAAAACGCCCTCATTTGCTCCAAGTTATAATTTTGGCCTTTTACGGGTTTAGTGTAGGAAAGACGCTTAATTACCGCCGGATATGTGTCGTGTAGGTGTCAGTCCGATGGAATGCGGAATTGGTGTAGCGCCTTTAATTGGCCTGGATGGACAGCGATTCAGTAAATAATTGGCGGTATTAATCGCCTCTGCCCAAAGTGTTTGACGGTAGCTTAGCTTCTAATCTCGCAGCTCTGCCCCAGCGACCTCTGGGCGGTTGAGAACATTTCTCTCCTAAATTCCTCACCAGATCTCAGTTGACAGGTGTTGGTTTGACGGGATGACTGGTTTGTCCGTATTGATATTGCTGCGACGATCGACTTGCCTATCCAAACAGGTTGGCAGGCCTGGAGTCGGTTGGATTTCCACTTCCAGTTCTCTCGAGGGTGGCAAATGCGATTATGGTCATAATCATGACACGCCATGGAACGGCTCCTGTAGGACCTGACCCAACACAGAAAGGCTGGAGCGCTACTTACTCTCAAGGTATGTAAGTACCAAACAACAAGAAGTGTTAAACTTGCAAGCAACCGAGATCAATGTAAATGCAACAATTTTCCTATGATGCTGAAACATCTCCGCTGCAATGAAGTGAGCAGTGAGTAGTGAATGAGGTTAGGTTACATGTATGTTTGTTCGTATGAGAATATCTTCTACGATAAGTGAGAGACCCACAGATAGTTCCATTCTTTTTTTTTCAAATAAATCGTTTATTTACACACTTCGCATAATACAGATAGATTCACAGGTAAAATTATGATTGCAACGTTCCTTTGTTTATTACCTGAGCCTAAGGTGAGTGACCTGTCCAGGCTCATTTCTCTCCCAGCTCAGCTTGTGTATGCGTTTGTTTGGTAATAAAGCAAATACACCTGTAGTGAATGCGTAGGTGACGCGCATCCACTACGAGAGGTGTTTAGGGTAGGCTGTGCCCGGTTTGGTTATACCTAGTGCAGAGCTACCACCATGTCCGGGATCTTTTCGGGAGCGTTGCCTGGTTTGTTTATGGTGCAGAGCTACCACCATGCCCAGGATCTTTTTGGATAGGTGCTTGGTTTGGTTATAGAACAGAGCTACCACCATGCCCAAGATCTTTTAGGAGACGTTGCCTGGTTTGGTTATCATGCTAGACGACCACCATGCCGAGGATCTTTTTGGATAGGTGCTTGGTTTGGTTATAGAACAGAGCTACCACCATGCCCAAGATCTTTTAGGAGACGTTGCCTGGTTTGGTTATCATGCTAGACGACCACCATGCCGAGGATCTTTTTGGATAGGTGCTTGGTTTGGTTATAGAACAGAGCTACCACCATGCCCAAGATCTTTTAGGAGACGTTGCCTGGTTTGGTTATCATGCTAGACGACCACCATGCCGAGGATCTTTTTGGATAGGTGCTTGGTTTGGTTATAGAACAGAGCTACCACCATGCCCAAGATCTTTTAGGAGACGTTGCCTGGTTTGGTTATCATGCTAGACGACCACCATGCCGAGGATCTTTTTGGATAGGTGCTTGGTTTGGTTATAGAACAGAGCTACCACCATGCCCAAGATCTTTTAGGAGACGTTGCCTGGTTTGGTTATCATGCTAGACGACCACCATGCCGAGGATCTTTTAGGTTGAGGAGAGAGAGAGTATTCTTCGACTAGAGGAGAACGTAGAATGGTTGAAAAGGCGAAGGAGGCGAGTATTTATAGCCCTTAGGGCTATCTCTCTTCATCCTCCTGCTAGTGGAGGATGGTGGGGATCCCCACTGGGTTCCTCGGTTCCCCTGCGTCTTCCGTCCTCACTTCTATGTTTATTTGGCGAGATCTTAATTTCACAGGAGGTGGTTCTGGGAGGATACCACGACAACACCCATTAAGTAGGTATGGGTATATTATCAATCATACAAACAATCTTAACCTCCTTAATAAGAGGTATTCTAATAAATTAATTCTGAATATCTTATATTCTCCTTATTATAATACTACTTTCTACTTCTTAAATATCTTAATTTTAACAAACTTAAATCTAGTATACTTAAACCTAATCTAGTATACTTAATGCCTAATGAAGGCCGTTGTGGTAGTACATTTCTGTTATCCAGAATTTTAAATCTAGTGATGGTAGATTTTTAGAGGGTCATGATGAAACGACATTTATATTATTCAAAATTTAAATTTAAGGATGATGGATTTGGCATTTGTTTGATTCATCGAGTAAATTACTGCAAATTTAAATTATTTTATTCTTGCTTCAATACATTATTTTCAGCAAATAATCGAATCACATTCACGCGTAATGTGATTCGATTATTTGCTGAAATTATGTATTGAAGCAAGAATAGAACAATTTACATTTGCAATAATTTGCGTGAAATTGTACCAAGTAACCCTAGTTGTACATCAAATTCCTAACTCGTGGTTTGTAATGGTTATGGTAATGACCATTACCATTAGAACTAATGGTAGTGTAAAGTAGCAAAAATGATTCAGTTGCAGTGCAGAGTTCAAATGATGGTGTTATAATTACAAATAATAAAGTAAACACGTAACTATACTAGGTAGGTGCACTGAATTCATTCATGTATTAGTGGAAATAGACTATTTTTTTCAATAACTGAATTCACGTTTAGTTGTGGTTACCGAATGACCTACTGACTATGGAAAGTAGCGCAGATTCACGCTGTTGGAAGCCAATTAGCGAGGCGGAAAATTGTCGCTCTTCCCAACAGTAATTTACTCTCCTGCATGGCCAATTGTCTGTCCTCCCGACGTAAGTACCATTTTCTCATTCAGCTGCACTTTTTTCCTCCCAGTTTCGAAACTCGGCGCTCCATCGTAACTTCCTCGTAATCCCTCATCTTCAAGTAGGTTGTAAATTGAAATCGAGAAGAGAATTTCTTGAAAATCTGCTTCAACAGCAGGTGACAGAGGCAACTCAACAGGTTGGCATCACTGGCGAGTGATATGGACTTGTATGCGCTGGGTGGTTGCTCCTGTTGTGCGCATGAGGCGGAGTTTTTGCATGGTTCTTTCCAATTTTTGAAAAAATTGAGTGAGCAGTGGTATCTTATAGAATTTTCCGCGGTCTTTCGAACTGTAAGATCAGTTTGTAGCAAAACTTGTTCCTTCACACCCAAAACTTGCTTCAAAAGTCGCGTTGAGTTGCAAACCTCGTTCTTTACTCGACCAGCTGGCTTCCAAAACTTGTTCTTTACTCAGCTGGTGACAAAACTATTCCTTTACCTGTA
Source organism: Leptopterna dolabrata (assembly GCA_954871275.1). Lineage (NCBI taxonomy): Eukaryota > Metazoa > Arthropoda > Insecta > Hemiptera > Miridae > Leptopterna > Leptopterna dolabrata. The sequence goes on along the minus strand of OX940974.1, from coordinate 142,504,978 downwards.
TAACCAGCTGCTCTATAATGCCTTCTTCTAAAATGCACTCATGCTCCATGCTGGCACTCATTTCTTCCGCTTGATAGGATGTTTGGTCGCATAGAAAAGCTGATCAGGAAGAAAGATGCGATCATTCTTCCTGAAGAATATTTGCAAATAGTTTCGCACTTTGGAACGGTTCATCAGGTAAAAGAAGAGGTTCCTATGCACGACTGGAAGAAATCAGTGGCTTCTGCGATAAAAACCACTTCTCAGCTCCACTTTCGTTTCGCTCCCTCAAAACGAATCATCCTTCAGAAACCTGCAAGAGGAACCATACTGGTCGCTGGTGAAGCCCTATATAGGAATGTGCTTTCAATAGGAGTGTGTTTTCAAACCTATTTATAAGAAAGGAAAAGTAGCCTTTTGCATTCACCCTGATGTCCTACCTGCCCGCGTGAGTGAGGAAGGCAAATTGAATGATGTGAGAGCATTATTGGAAAACATTGATTCAGAACGTTTAGCCTTCTACAAAAATGTGTTAAACAATAATGAAATGATTGATGTTAGGTACTAAAAATGAGGAGGAAGGCGGACCTGAGTTTTTCGAGGAGTCGGATGAACTCCGTGCGTCTAGAAGTACGCGTAATCCTTTCAAAACACCCACCAATGAACAGTCAGAAAACTTGTCAATTAGACATTATTAACAACTGTTTCATTATTTTTATCTTAATAGATTATAGAGATCGCTACTTGAGACTGATGTTTTGTGATGACTTATTTTATGCCAGCTTGGTAATGTTACCAGGAAAATTTTTAATAATAAATGTTAAGAGATATTCAGTGATTAATGTTCCAAGTTACTAACTACGTGTTTATACTGTGGCATATCTCAAAAGATATTTTTTATCATGAAATTCCTGGTTTCTTCTTTTTCCTTCTACAATACCTACCACCAGAGTGCTGGATGATTAGTGTCAAAGCTGAATGTTTACTGAACAGAAAGTCGCAAAACTGCTTCTTTCTGGCGAATCATTCCAAAACCGGTTCTTTCTAGAATAGCCTGCTATTCTGTTCCTGCTCCTGTTCACGCGAAGTACGTTATTTTTCCCTTAAGATCAAGGATATGCATCGTAAACCCTACATACTGAAAAAAGAGCGGGTCGAAATTGAGCGTTAGGGAGATTTTGAGCAGTTTTTCACATTTTATGAAGAACGGCTCATCTCAGAAAGAGAGAGTTTTGCAACTCGGGGCCTCATTCGGTTTAATATTATATTAGTTCATTTTAGTGGAATACTGTAAATTGGGCACCTTGACCGTGTAAATATAAATAAATAAATAAACAGCAACTTTTTACGGGAAATACGATTTCTCGTAGCAGCGAACTGTGCAGGTACTTGGGAGTGGTGGATGAGGTGGTTCAGATGCTCCTAGGTCACCCACCCTTCTCACACATCACAAAACAGCGTTCCAGCATCCCCCAACTTCCACCCTTTCGATACGACGGGTGGACAGGTGTTGAAATGGCCACCTGACGGGTCCCCACGACCTCTGACCCCCACCAGAGCGAGGGATGCGCGAGCGGGAGATGGGAACAACACGAAGATGCTGCCTCTTGCGCCACGAGGTCACGACACGAGCTCATCTTTCTCACGCTCCGGAGTCCAGTTCGGCCGTTACCAGTCGCCAACGAATCTCTGCGAACCCCCCGACGAAGTCAACAACGCTCGCTCCGACAGCCCTGTCACGAGGAACCCGCGGATGACACCCACACACCTCGGAGTCGCTTCCTCACAGCGTGGACACAACACATTTACTTCCTCGTGGACACAATGGGGACACCCGCTCGTCGTCCTGGCACCCCTTCCAATCTCGGACTCCTGTCCGGCTTCGAGAGAAAACAGGTTTTGGTGGGTGAGGACAAAGGCCCAGGGGAAACACGCCATTCGGCAACAACACCTGGAGACGGTCCGACAAAAGTTCGGCGACACAGGACAACCTTTTATACCAGTCCCTAATATTGCCACTAAAAATAAAAAACTTCTTTCTTTCTACAACAAACCCTCGAGCGATTATTACGTATATACCTACACCTTGTCCCCTTAAATTTCCCCCACACGTTTTTAGTTCTATAAAGCAAATTAATTTTAAATGTAGAACCGAAATCTGAAATAAAAAATTAGTGTCCAGGACACAGAAAACAGATTTTTGAAAGTCAACTTCCCGAAGTTTACAAACGACCACCAGTGTTACTAATATAATGCACCTATGTAATCGCTCAGCAAAAACATTTCATAACACCCTCTCAACATTTTTTTTCTTTTACGTTTCAAGGTGCGTAGATTGCAAAAATGCCGTCCGTCGTACCATACATATCTACTTATCTACTTTATTTTCGGTCGAAAAAAATTCGTTCTCTCGCAAAGAAGCTCCATTTGGATCCTAGTTGTGTCCGAAACTTAGCAGCCCGATCGTAATATACCCAAGGGTGTTATGGGTGAAAAATGGGGGTAAAAATACCTAGGTATTTTTTGTGTAACATGAGCTTTTGAGGTATCGTTTTCCATATTTTTTAGGGCGACAAGACCGAATATGAAGTTGATTCCGACTAAAGAGTGAAGAATTGAGGTTTTAACCGAAGTTCAGCTCTAAAAATTCATTTTTTCAAAGAGTCAAAAACCTGGGAAATTGTCTGAAATCACCATAAGTTTGTATAATATCAATAGAAGCAGTATCGGCAGGTGAATCAAGACAATAAAATGGCACTATCAATGATCAAAGATTTTTTTGTAAAAAAAAATTGCAGCCCAATTAGTGTCTGTGGGGGCCAAAATTGGTGGAAACCATCAAAAATAGCTATTTCAGTTACTGCACATGAAAGAAACAACAAATGAACAGCCAAAATTTCTGTAGGTATGTCCAATAGAATACTAAACCCATGTTACAAGGACTTGCAGACTTGCAGCGTTTTTTAAAATTAGAGAACCCACAATGAGCCTGTTAATCTAGATCCTTTTGGGATCATCTAGATGAGTCTAGATGGGGAGTCTAGATCATTTCAATAGTATCTAAGGTAGTAGTTAAAGGCATTTCAAGTATTTCACGTTTGCGCACGCGCAGACGGATGTTGCGGTACGATTTCAATGATTTTGATATGGGACCATCTGCAATCCAACCCTCGTGTACTCTCAAAATGTCAGCTCTCTACCACTGTTTTTCGCGTTAGAAAGCGTTACAAGATAATGGTCAACATTTAATGGTCGCACAAGCGCAGACGAAAATTACAGTACGACTCCAATGTAATTTTTTTGATGATGATCCAATGATTTTGGTATGGGACTCTAACTGTGACCCAACTCGCACCTACCCTTCAAATTTCAGCCCATTTCGACCATTATTTCGGGTAGTTGTTAGCGTTACAAGGAACTGACTACGGACTGACAGACAGGGAACCAAAAATGTTCCTTGATGTGTATGAAACGTAAAATGTTAGTGGAAATTTTAACCTTCCGTTAGTCGCATGTTTATGTGAGGCGCATAGCGAAACATTTTCTTCTCCCACGCCTGAAGGAGTTTGAGGAGAGGGACCCGCTTCTAGGTAGCTTCCTAAGTAAGGTAAGTGTGCGCTTGGCTGCTGGCCCAAGCAGCCCTTAGCTGTGGCAGCGCTGTTTCATCCGAGAGATGCACACGACCAATCGTGTAAGTAAATTTGTTTTTATACCTTTAGCTAATTTTTTCTGGGAACTTAATGTTTTATTACGATTTAGTTGTCTTTTCACTTTTATCTGTGTTATTTGATTCGTTCTAATTATTTACCTCTTCTCGAAAAACATAATTTTCACCTGTGAGGTGCATGCGACAAGTGGCGTATTTTTTTCCTTCTCCGGGTTGTATGCTTCTATCTAAGTACAACATACAATACAATATAATTATACAATACAATTATCTTCATTTCAGAACGATGGCGTCTAGGAAATACTCTTGCAAAGAATATGAAGAATACTTATGCCTTGGAACATGTGATGTGTAAATCATGTCAAAAGACCCGCCAGTGATTCTGATGAAACCTTTTGTACCTAGTTATATTTTATGTATCTGCCTACGTTTTTTCAGTGATATTTTGGGAGGTTGATGGTGCAAACGTTCACCACTTACAGTTTTACCTTGAGACTGATAATTCTAGTCTTTTATACCTGTGACACTGGTCTTCTTTATTATTATATGCAATTCTTCCTAGTGGTCGTGATGTACGATACCAAGTAAAAAATAAAATAGACAAGAAGGAATGAGACAGACGTCATGGCATTATTGCAAATGTGTTTGGATTCTATTTATTATACACAGCAAATTTTTAAAGACTTTGTACAATGAGTAATAAATCAATTTTTATTGACGAAAGGTTAATTCAGGAGGACATAATTTTTTTACAGGTCTATTTTTTCCCAACTTTCATGTATCCGAAGACAAGACTCCGTTAGAAGCGCCTAACGAAAGTCGTAATATGAAGCCTAATTCTGGTTAATGCGATCAACATTCTGTGAAACCAAAATGACGGGAAAATGTCGTGAGGCGTGTAATATCGAGGCGAGCCAATGATACCGCGGATATCCACGTGACTGAATGTGTCGGGTCTTCGTGATTTCGCCTTCTTTCGCGTGACGTTCGGGACTGATCCGACTCGGGGCCACCGGCTCACGTGGAACTGGTTCGAAATGCTTACATCAACATCCGCGTTCCTTTGAGCGGAGGGGGGTCGTAACAGGTTTCCACTACGGGACCCCGCCACATCATCATAGTTCGCTCGGAGGGGCACAGTAGTGGGATAGGTCACTGCTACATAATCCTGTAACAGCGACGAGCACGCGCTCAGCTGATCCTGAGCCGCAGTCATTCACTCCCGTCCCCGCCCCTCGCACCACATCTAAGCTAACAACAAGTGATTTCGTCGTCCTCGCCTCACCTGTCAATGGTAAAGTGTTCAGGTGTCATCTGAGACTCGGCTCCTGCCTCTCCGGTTGGTGTTTCTCTTGTTCAGTGGTCTCCCATGTCTGTAGGGTCCTCCTCGTCGACCTACCAAAACACGCGATGGTGTCGATGATTCCACGTGTGTAAGTGTGGCGAGAAACGTCCGTTCCTAACCCATTAGACGCGATAACGGACATATTCCAGCGTTTTTTTAAACCGTAAACAACTTGAGTTCAGACAACTCCTTGCCCTCCAAACGTATTTTAGCGAATTTACCATTCATTTAATGTTGCAAACATTTTTTAGTACTTGCATGATTTGTTGAAAAGGTGCGGTCTACGCAAATCTATTTTTGAACAACTGAATCCAACCCTTGCGTTTATCTGTTTTTATACTACCTACCGCAGTAGGATGCAATCATCCAAGAGTGGAAATGCTGCGAAGTCCTTGTCACATGGGTTTATTATTCTACTGGACATACCTACAGAAATGTTGGCAGTTCATTTACTGTTTCTTTCATGTGCAATAAGTAAAATAGCTATTTTTGATGGTTCCCACGAATTTTGGCCCCCAAAAACACGAATTAGGCTCCTATTTTGTTTACAAACTACTTTTGATCACTGAAGTGTCATTTAATTGTTTTGGTTCACCTGTCGATACTACTTCTAGTGTTATTATAAGAACTTACGGTGATTTCAGAAAATTTCCCAGGTTTCTGATCCATAAAAAAATGAATATTGGGAGCTGTAACTTCGCTACAACCTCAATTCTTCACTGTTTGGTCAAAACCAACTTCATATTTTATCTTTCGCCCTAAAAAAACATGGAAAACGATACCTCAAAAGCTCACCTCAAAAAAGAAAAAAAAAAATACTTGCGGAAGAACGACGACTGTTGACCAAAATTTGGGACACTCTAGAGGATGCCATATGGTGCAATATCGGTGATATCGCATACCTACTGGTCTCCGAAAGTGAGCTGAGATCGCATACTACACTGGTACCCAAAATCTAACGTAAATTTAAAGCTGAACTTCGTTAGAACCTCAATTCTTCACTCCGGCCAAATTCGACTTCATATCGGAATCATCGTCCTAGAAAAAATGGAAAACGATACCTCAAAAGCTCATGTTACTAAAACACCAAAAAAAAAAACGCTACAAAGTCCTTGTCACATGGGTTTATTACTCTACTGGACATACCTACAGAAATGTTGGCTGTTCGTTTATTGTTTCTTTCATGTGAAATAATTGAAATATGATGGTATCCACCAATTTTGGCCCCCCAAAACACGAATTAGGTATCTACTCTCCTTTTTTTTTTTCAAATCATATTTGATCACTGGTAGTGCCATTTAATCGTTGACACTTTTTCTAGTGTTATTCTACAAATTGATGGTGATTTCAGACGATTTCCCAGGTTATTGACGCATATAAATCAATTTTGGGAGCTGAACATCTGGTAGAACCTCAATTTTCCACTCTTCGGTCAAAATCGACTTCATATTCGGTCTTCTCGTCCCCAAAACATGGAAAACGATTCCTCACAATCTCATGTTAATAACTTGTTGCTAAAACACGAAAAGTACCTATTTTTAAATACATTTTCACTCATAACACCCCTGGGTATATTTCGATCGGGCTGCAAAGTTCCTTAACACAACCAGGGCCCAAATGGAGCATGTGTGCGAAAGAACGAATTTTTTAGACCGAAAATGAGGCCGGTAAACGTGATACGGCGGACGGCGGACGGACATTGCATTTTTGGAATCTACGCACCTTGAAACGGAAAAGAAAAAAATTTGAGGGGGTTATACAAATTTGTTGCTGAGCGAATACATATACGTAGGTGTATTATTCACAGAATAATAAACCAAAAACCATATTTTTCCACCCATAACACCTCTAGGTATATTCCGATCGGGCTGCAAAGACTCGGGACACAACTAGGGCCCAAATGGAGCATGTGTGCGAAAGAACGAACTTTTTAGGCCGAAAATGAAGCAGAAATGGATGATACGGCGGACGGCGCGGCCGGCGTACGATGGACGGACACTGAATTTTTGGAATCTACGCACCTTGAAACGTAAAACGCTGCAAAGTCCTTGTCACATTGGTTTATTATTAGGTACCTACAACAATATTTTGATCTGCTGCGGTTCACTAATGGATCTGGCTCTCATTTGGGGAATTCATGAGCCATAAGAAGTGATGAATTTGACATGGGAAAACCCTACACCTCCCTCTAAATTTCCTCTCATTAATGCCTTCCTTTTGTACAGTTATGTCGTCAGAGCAGCGACCTAGACAGCATGTAATACTTTTTCTATACTTCCCCAGATGGCTGGCTGAGTGAAAACCTGCGAGAAAAACGAATAATAAATAAATCATTTACACTGTAACAGAAAACTAACGGAAGGAAAACCCAACGGATAGCGGTGGTTAATCGTTCTGTTCGGGTCTTGTTCAGCATCGACGAAGTGTGAGTTAATTGCTTGGCGGTGGCAGCTATTATGAGAACGTCTCTGGAATCAGGGGCCTCATTGTACTCATGTTGGCAGAGATTCCCTTCCTAATTATTGGAAATCAGCTTTTCGCGTGTGCCGTTGAGTGTAAACTTGCATAACTGATACTGATGTCCAAAGGGAAACCGCCTCATCTACAAAAAAACTGAAAATTGTTAGGAGAGCGCTTCAATGTTTTCCCTCCCAAACCAGAATTCTTCTACAATCTCTCTAGAACTCCTTCTGTTGGTTTTAAAAACTTCGTTCTGCCATGACACTTGATTTGAACATTAAATAATCGATTGCCATCGAAAAGTCCTGAAGAACACGCAAATCATCCATACAATACCAAACGCTGCAAAGTCCTTGTCACATGGGTTTATTATTCTACTGGACATACCTATAGAAATGCAGGCAGTTCATTCATTGTTTCTTTCACGTGAAATGATTCGAATAGCTATTTCTGATGGTTTCCACCAATTTTGGCCCCCAAAACACAATCAGGTATTAGACTCCTTTTTTTTCAAATTATCTTTGGCCATTGGTAGTGCCATTTAATCGTCTTGATCCGCATGTTGAAACTTTTTCTAGTGGAATTATACAAACTGATTGTGATTACTGATGATTTCCCAGGTTTTTGACTCACGAAAAATCAATTTTGGGAGCTAAACATTTGGTAGAACATCAATTTTCCACTCTTTGGTCAGAATCAACTTCATATTCGGTCTTCTCGTCCCCAAAAACATGAAAAAACCAGTCATGCAGCATGACTTAATGAGCGAATTTTCAAAGAAATATTCGAATTAATGGCTATGGTTTTGAATAAAGGAAAACTTCGGTCTAAAATTTGGTTTTCTATGTATATTCTCTTCGTATTTATTTTAATTTGTACGTTTTGTCCATCCTGATTCTACCGTTTGTTTATTACGTAATTGTACTAAGTGCTTATTTATTTGATCGCTGTGGGTTCATATTAGGTAGGATAGGGTAGTTAGGACTTTTGACTTACCTACTCAAGAGAGTGCAGTAGGTAAAGGAGTTGTTATAGAAAATCATGAGTGCTTCAAGTGCAGGTTGTTTTTCATGCAGGCTCAATCTTGAAATAAACTATGAAGGAAGGATGTGGTTTCTGGAAGGATCACTTGGAAGAACATGTGGGTTCTCTTGATTGATCTACAAATTTGAACTGCAATGTGAACAATTCAAACACAAAAAAGTATGATGTAATAGAGTTTTTTCGGGCTAGTGAAAGCGTTTGCATAGAACGGGATCAGGCGATCGAGTGAATGAAAGAGAAAAGGAAGCTTGGATGCCGCCGCCATGCAGAAACACAAAGAAGGAATGCCTTTTTAAATTCCCGTCAGCTCAAGAAAACTAGTAGGTAGGCAACGGAAAATATTGTATTAAGTAGGTTCCTTATAATACATAAATTTAGTTAATTTATTGTTAAAAAAAATCACATGATCGGTAGGTAATTACCAATATTGTGATTTTTTCAAAAGAAGGTCAGTACCTATTGGTAGCTTTGGAACATAATTATTAGGTATATTCCTACTAGATGCCCCTGTTACTAATATTTTTTTATTACCTTGATTTCTAATTTATCCATGTGGTTATAATTTGTTATTAACTGCTACGAACTCTTTACACAATCATTTTGTACGTAGGTATTAATTTCATATAATTACCTACGTAATAATTATAAACTGTTATGAGTAGATTCCTTGTTCCTTCTGAATGGCCTTTCCTCTTGACTACGATTTCAGGCCTGGTATCTAAAACCAGTTCAAGATTTGCTCTACTAGGTAGGTAGATCCTTCCTTCTTCATTGATATTATTTTTATCATGTTAAGTACCTACCTACCTTTGAATATCAAATATTCGTATGATACTGATAATAAATTGATAAGATACCTACCTAACCTTCTTCCTCCTACTGTTAGTACCTAAATTGAATAATTTGAAATAGATTTTTTCTTTCGTCTTCCTTCTAGTAATACGTGGGCCGGTACTTGTCTATCTATGAAGGTATCATAACAATTATATGTCAAATGGGAAATTCAAGGAGTTGTACTAATCGTTTGCCTCCCCCTTTTTTGCTTCGAACTCTCGTCTTCAATTAATACTTCTCACATTTTTCAATCTGACCACTCTAAGGGGGTGGGGGGGGGGGTAAGAGTTTAAAGATTATCCTAGTTTTGGGTAATTTTTGCGCACTTTAAATGCTCTAATTTAAGAACGGATTTAGATATCTATAATCCGATTTCACCATCGTGTTCAGCGTGCAAAAACCTTTAAAATGAGGGGTCACTTGTTAGAAAATAACATTTTGGGGATTTTTGGGTAATTTTTGCGCACTTTAAATGCTCTAATTTGAGAACGGATCAAGATATCTAAAATCCGATTCCACCATCGTGTTCAGCGTGCAAAAACCTTTAAAATGAGGGGTCACTTGTTGGAAAATAACATTTTGGGGATTTTGGGTAATTTTTGCGCACTTTGAATGCGCCAAAACCCTCCTTAGAGTAGGCCAATTTCGCCCATCTTCGAACTTAGCCTTTCGATTGCCAAGATAGATTTTTTGTGCAAATTTGAGCTGTTTATCTCAATTCTATCGAAAGTTATCGTCTGGAGTGAAACATATATAAATATATATATATACTTATAAAAAAGTGTTAAATTTCAGGAATCGTTTTAGAATGGTCTGAAACGGATTTCTATGAAGAAAATTTCCAAAAATTTATATTATTTAAATTTCGAAGCCATTGCAATAGCTTCATTTTCTTTGAAAATTCGCTAAAAACGATACCTTAAAGGCTCATGTTACCAAAATGTCGCTAAAACGCAAAAAGTACCTATTTTTACACACATTTTCACTCATAACACCCCTGGGTATATTCCGATCGGGCTGAAAAGTGTCGGGACACAACTAGGGCCCAGATGGAGCATGTGTGTGAAAGAACGAATTTTTTAGACCGAAAATGAAGCCGGTACACGTGATACGGCGTACGGTGGACGGACATTGCATTTTGGTTTATTATTCTGTGAATAATACACCTATGCATTTCCTCAGCAAAACATTTTTATAACACCCCCTCAAAATTTTTTCTTTTCCGTTTCAAGGTGCGTAGATTCCAAAATTTCAAATGTCCGTCCGCCGTCCGCTGTATCACGTGTACCGGCTTCATTTTCGGTCTAAAAAATTCTTTCTTTCGCACACATGCTCCATCTGGGCCCTAGTTGTGTCCCGAAACTTTTCAGCCCGATCGGAATATACCCAGGGGTGTTATGAGTGAAAATGTGTGTAAAAATAGGTTATTTTTGCGTTTTAGCAACATGTTGGTAACATGAGCTTCTGAGATATCGTTTTCCATGTTTTTGGGGACGAGAAGACCGAATATGAAGTCGATTTAGACCAAAGAGTGGAAAATTGAGTTCTAACAAAAAATGTTCAGCTCCCAAAATTGATTTTTTTATGAGTGAAAAACCTGGGAAATCGTCTGAAATCACCATCAGTTTGTATAATAACACTGGAAAAAGTGTCACCACGTGGATCAAGACGATTAAATGGCACTACCAATGATCAAAGATAGTTTAAAAAAAAAAGGAGCGTAGGTACCTAATCTGTGTTGTAGGGGCCAAAATTAATGGAAACCATCAGAAATAGCTATTTCGATTATTACGCATGAAAGAAACAATAAATGAACAGCCAACATTTCTGTAGGTATGTCCAATAGAATAATAAACCCATGTGATAAGGACTTTGCAGCGTTTTGGAATCTACGCGCCATGAAACGGAAATGAAAAAATTTTGAGGGGGTGTTATAATAATTCTTTGCTGAGCGAATACATAGGTGTATTATTCACAGAATAATAAACCAAAAAGGTGTAGTTCCCGTTGTACTTGTCAGGTTTCATAACCCGGTACACAGCAAACGCCTCAACTCGCATTCGGGGTGCTTTGGCTTAGGACTGAGCTACAGAACAATGCGTACGATTTAGAGGCAGGAACACTCATTTGGTACCGAAATGATTGAAACATCATGAAAAAAAGTCTCATTTAATTTTCTCATGAATATGTCGCGTGTGCACAATGGTACTTTTTTTCATTATCACCAAAATATTTAGTTTGAGTGATTTTTTGGGACGACTTGCTCGGTGTCGGTAAAAAGAAAGTGCAGTCCTAAAACTGATATAATCTTTTGATAAAATCCATTTTCATATTATGTGCAATAGGTGAATTTTAGAAAAGAACTGGGTACCAACCAATAATCATAACTAATTTCAATAATTAAACTGTTACAAAAATACAACGAACGACTCGTTGACCTAATAGCTACTAGGTAATAATAACAAATTCGAACTTCAAATTCAGTCAAAACGTTCAAAATTTGAACGATTTGAGTATCTGGCGAACTTGCGTGATCCAAGATGCAAAATGAGATGGACTTTGTTCGGGGAAACTAACACAGCTATTACCAGAAACGCCTTATCTGGAAACAACAAACTGACAAAGGCAAAACACCTCAGCAAGCGATGAAAACACCTAAACTCAAAAATGAAGGTAATAAACCAAAGGCAAAACGCCTCATCGATGGACTTATTGGCGTTGAGGTGATTCGCTTTTGGAAAGATGGAGACTCACATCCGCGATGAGGCGTATCCAATTCATGTTATATTGGGCGTAAGTATACAGGCCCTGAGGTACAAACGGGTCAACTGGGAATTTGCCCAGAGCACCAGTTTTCGAGGTGGGAGAATTTGAGGTGCAAAAAAAATAGAAGGACAACAAATTTACGGGGGCGGGAAAAATAAGTTTTTTAACGAAGAAATGCGTTTTTTGACGATTAATGATTTGACTTTCAAAACTACATGTCTAGTCCTACAATTTAAAGCACAACAGAAATACGTGTAAATATTCCTGCGCTTGCCGTTTTACAACAAAAAAAATTGTATTATTTTTTTGTTGTAAAAAAATTAAATTTTTAGGTACCTAGGTACCTACCATGGAGTACTGTCATGCACAGAATCAAGGGGAAAGTAGTTTATACGAACTATTGCAGTCGGCTTAAAAATATTAGGCCTAAAACCAAATAATTACTTTAGATTTAGATTTAATGCTCGTTTAACAATATAACGTATACTATAACTCATGATTTCTTAACGGTAGTTATAGCAGCCGTATCAAACTGCAACGACATTAATTTATTAAATAAGAAAACAGACGAAGAGCCTATGCATTTAAAGAACCTTAGTATTTAGTTGCATGATGCGCTGTTTTAAAACTGATAACAAATAAGCTTGAATTTTTTAAATTTTATAATGTTTGGCGGGTCTGAAGGGGGGGGGGGGGGGATGAAGATTATGATGACCCCAGGCGGTGCCATCTAGACAGAAGTGCGATGTCTCGATGGCACCAGCCCTGTAGTGCGATTCCGCAACTCGTTACTTTTTTGTCGGTATGAGTCGGTGTCGCTATCCCTCTCGTGTAACGACACCCGGGTAGCGAAATTGGTATTCAGGATCTTTTGATACCGAACTCGAATAATGAATCGTCGTTGCAGAATGAGATACCGGCGTCGTTAGCTTGTCTCGCGAAATCTGAGTCTAGGGCGACCAATCGACTGGAACTCTTTCCGTTATCACCGTTTCTATGGAGATAAGCTGTGAAAGTGGAGTTTGGTGTGTGTGGTTCTTCTTTTATCTGCCCCCCAACTGATGTCACGGATGGAATTAGCTGGGGAAGAAGAAGAAGAGGATTATATAGGAGGAAGTCTTCATTATCACACATTGTAACTACCTACCTACCAATATATACTCGTAATTTTAATGCTTAAGTTATCTACTACGACGTTTCTATTACATCGCTGCTATAAATTATTAAGTCACTAATTTACAGACCTACTTACCTATGTTAAGTAGGTACCTATATTGGGCTTATTACGTTAAATAAAATTGAAAAATATGTTAAAGAAATGGGGTACACTTATCGTTAAACGTTGGGGTTTTAAACCGAGAAAATTGAACAAACACAGCAAAAAACAACACACATATAAACAAATAACCGAATATATGTACAGAAGAAAAAAACGCTGCAAAGTCCTTGTCACATGGGCTTATTATTCTATTGGACATAAGGTACCTACAGAAACGTTGGCTGTTTATTTATTGTTTCTTTCATATAAAATAATTTAAATAGCTATTTCTGGTGGTTTCCACCAATTTTGGCCCCCAAAACAGGAATTAGGTAGGTAGGCTCTTATCTTTGATTATCTTTATTTATCTTTGATCATTGATAGTACCATTTAATCGTCTTGATCCACCTCTTGATACTTTTTCTAGTGTTGTTCTACAAATTTATGGTGATTTCAGACGATTTTCCAGGTTTTTGACTTATAAAAAATCAATGTTGGGAGCTGAACATCTGGTACAACCTCAATTTTCCACTCTTTGGTCAAAATCGACTTCATATTCGGTCTTCTCGTCCCCAAAAACATGAAAAACGATACCTCAAAAGCTCATTTTACTAACATGTTGCTAAAACGCAAAAAGTACCTATTTTTACACACATTTTCACTCATAACACCCCTGGGTATATTCCGATCGGGCTGAAAAGTTTCGGGACACAACTAGGGCCCAAATGGAGCATGTGTGCGAAAGAACGAATTTTTTAGACCAAAAATGAAGCCTGTACACGTGATACGGCGGACGGCGGACGGCGTACGGCGGACGGACATTGCATTTTTTGAATCTACGCACCTTGAAACGGAAAAGAAAAAAGTTTGAGGGGGTGTTATAAAAATTTTTTGCTGAGCGAATACATAGGTGTATTATTCACAGAATAATAAACCAAAAGAGTTTAAAATGAAAGTACAGAAATAAATTTTGTACAAAATTAACGTCGAACGACTTGTTTTCTTCCTATCACCGAAAAGCATCGCCACGCCAAGTTTTGGTTTATTATTCTCTGAATAATACACCTATGTAATCGCTCAGCAAAAAATTTTCATAACCCCCCCTCAAACTTTTTTCTTTTCCGTTTCAAGGTGCGTAGATTCAAAAAATGCAATGTCCGTCCGCCGTCCGCCGTCCGCCGTACGCCGTCCGCCGTATCACGTGTACAGGCTTCATTTTCGGTCTAAAAAAGTCGTTCTTTCGCACACATGCTCTATTTGGGCCCTAGTTGTGTCCCGAAACTTTTCAGCCCGATCGGAATATACCCGGGGGTGTTATGAGTGAAAATGTGTGTAAAAATAGGTACTTTTTGCGTTTTAGCAACATGTTGGTAACATGAGCTTTTGAGGTATCGTTTTCCATGTTTTTGGGGACGAGAAGATCGAATATGAGGTCGATTTTGGCCAAGGAGTGGAAAATTGAGGTTGTACCAAATGTTCAGCTCCCAAAATTGATTTTTTATGAGGCAAAAACCTGCGAAATCGTCTGAAATCACCATCAATTTGTAGAATAGCACTAGGAAAAGTTTCAACACGTAGATCAAGACGATTAAGTGGCACTACCAATGATCATGGATAATTTGAAAAAAAAAAAGAAAAGATCGTACCTACCTAATTTGTGTTTTGGGGGCCAAAATTGGTAGAAACCATCAGAAATAGCTATTTCAATTATTTCACATGAAACAAACAATAAATGTAGGTACAGCCAACATTTCTGTAGAATAATAAACCCCATGTGACAAGGACTTTGCAGCGTTTTTTGTGTGTAACGAGCTTTCGGTACGGATAACGGGCTCTCTAGAGCCGTCCAAGTGATAACGACCCTGTAGCGACAAGTTATTGACGATGTAGAGAAAACTGGCGCTTAATGTACAGAATATCAATCGTAGGTATTTAGTGACATCGATATTTTTCGTTATGCTAAATATATTCCATCGTCGTTGTGACGCCATACAGAGTTGCAAAATCGCACTGCAGGGCCGTAGCTACCTGAAATCGGGGCCTGTGGGTATAACAGTGAAACTTCTCTCAAAAGCGGACAGTTTCAGATTCCCCGACTGTTCCTTGATGGTTTTAACATGTATGTACTGTACTTCTGCCGAACGGACTCTCTCTGTAACGGACGCGGACATGCGATCAGTCACCGTTTCATATAGATTAGCACTAGGTTTGTTCTCTTCGCTATTGAGTATCATTTCAAAGCTTATAGAAAGATGGGTTAAGCAGCAACTTTATGATTAGGTACCTGGAATCTAATAGTATTCTCTCAGAAAAGCAATTTGGATTTCGTAAAGGTGTTGGTGTTGATGAGGCTCTCTTTTCTATGACAAAACAACTAAGCACAACGCTCGATGAAAGAAGAAAAGGAATATTGATTCTGCTCAATATGTCTAAAGCGTTTGATTCAATAAATCGTACACAATTGTTGGAGGCTTTAAGCTGTAGCGGGGTCAAGTCAAGGGAACAACAATGGTTCCACAGTTATTTGGAACGTAGAGAACAAGTAGTTGCATTCGATGGAATTGACAGTGATACCGAGGAGGTGAATTTTGGAGTCATTCAAGGCAGTACCCTTGGTCCCTTACTATTTTTGATATTCATTAATAGGATAGGAGATCTCCCCTTAAAAGGTCATTTATACCTTTTCGCTGACGACACAGCACTCTTCTGCGAGGGAGATTCATGGGATGAGATTCTTTCTTCTGCTAACCGGGATTTGAAAGTTTTGTTCGATTGGCTGTCATCAAATACGCTTAGTTCAAATCTATCCAAAACTAAGTACCTCGTTTTCTCCAAATCGCCCAGCAAGTCCCATCTCCAACACTGTGTAAAGTTACATTCTTGTGGTGGAACGAACTTAGAGAGTTGTTCTTGCCCAAGATTAGATAGAGTTGCGAGTGCAAGGTATCTGGGAGTCTATATTGACGAAGATCTGCGATGGCATACACAAATTGCTTTGCTAACTAAGCGAGTAGCAAAATTCAATTACTTCTTTTATAGGTTAAGAAAGTTAGTACCGTTCAAGTTCCTCTTAATTTTATACAAGTCTCTGGTTCAGAGTATTCTGAGTTTTGGCATCTTGGCCTGGGGAGGAGCCACTCCAACTGTTATGTATCCACTGACAGTGGCACAAAAAGCAGTTTTAAAAATATTAGCTTCAAAGTCAAGAAGATTCCCTTCCGAACTGTTCGCCATTGTTCCAGTATTTTCTATCAACCAGCTATACATTAAGTCAGCACTTATGTTCTTTCATAAGCATACGCAGGATTTTGTATACACTCAGATCCAACCTACATATGTGTTTCGATTGACCACCCAATGTATTAACCCAGTACCGCCTAGTAGATTAAAATGTACCTCAAGACATGTATATTTTAGTTTACCTATTTTGCTGAGACAACTGCCTCAGACCCTTGCTGCACCGGCTACCCATAGTCGAGCCAGCTATAAAAAAGAGGTATTTAGTTTTCTGATCAGGAGGGGATATCGAGAATGTGAGCACCTATTTTCGAGCATATATGTTACAGACTAAAGAGTAATATATAAACAGAAAGAAATGTACATACATTAAAACTAAAGCTACTATTATGTATATATTGAATTACTATTATAAATAAATTATATGTCTGTTAAAACTAAATAAATCAAGATTAGAATAAATTGTACACTAATCCGATAACTTGAAATTAATAGTGCAGAGATATATTGAAGCAATGTGGACTGTATATATTTAAATTTAGAGATTAATTATACAAAAAGGGTAAGGTGACTCCCCCACTTAGCACGGAACAGTGTTCCAAAAAGTGGGGAAATTCCTTGGTTAATTTATTTATTTATACATTGCTGTAAAAGGAGGAATAAACCAAATTTCATTTCATTTCATTTCATTTCTTTTCCTGGCAAGCTCGCGACCCTTTTTCTACGAACTTCTCTTGCATGTATCGCCGCGATCGTGTTTACGTTCTATTTCCGATTCCCTCAATTACGCCCAGGTCTGGTCATTCTCATTCATTTTCATTAACTTCTAGGCAAGGAATCATTTTCTGATGGAAGCGATGGTAGCACTCGTCCCCTAGGCATGAAGGTACATTAGATTCAATATTTTTCTAAATTACGTTCGACGATTTTTTGCTTCCACATTACCGATGGTTGGGAAGCCTTGGATTCGTGATTGAGTAAGAACAAAATGAATATCCTCCAAAATGAAAATTTCCACTACCGTTTTGCGTTTCAGACATCGAGGAACATTTTTGGTTCCGTGTCTGTCTGTATGTGGTAATTCCTTGTAACGCCCATAACTACCCGAAATAATGGTCGAAATGAGATGAAACTTGGGGGTTGGGTCACAGATGGTCTCATACTAAAACCATCGAAAAATTACTGTACCTTTCGTCTGCGCATGCGCAGACGTGAAATACTTGGAACGCCCATAACTCACCTAAATATCGGTGAAATGAGTTCAAATTCTGAGGTTTGATCAGGAATAATACATTGATGGTTCCAAATAAATTTCATTGGAATCGTAATTTAACTTTCGTCTGCGCATGCGCGAACATGAAATGTTGTCCATTTCCTTGTAACGCTTCCAACTACGCGAAAAATAGTCGTGGAGAGCTGAAATTTTGAGGGTAACGCGGGTTTGATTGCAGATGGTCCCATTTCAAAAACACGGAAATCGCCCGGACTGCGCATGCGCAAACGTGAAATACTTGAAACGCCCTTAACTACCTTAAATATTGTTGAAATGAGTTCAGATTTAGAGGGTCGATCAGGAATAACGCTTTGATAATTGCATATGACTTTCATTCGTCTGCGCGTGCGCGAACATGAAATGTTGACCGTTTTGTTGTAACGCTTCTAACTACGCGAAAAATAGTCGTAGAGAGCTGAAATTTTGAGGGTACACGCGGGTTGGTTCGCAGATGGTCCACTATCAACATGAACCTACCCAACACTATTCTATTACGTTCATGCGGTTCAAGCGAGGAATCGAATTGCAGTCTTTTTTTAGTCATATCGAATCTCGATTTATTTGGAAAAAAAATTGAAAAATAATTGTATCATACTTGGGGGTCCGTGCACCTGGAAAATGAAATGAAATAAAATAAATTAATGTGCAGTGACTTCTCATTATCTGAGCAGGAGATGAAATTAACAGGTTTTAGCTCGCAGAAGAATATGTCAAAGAGTTATATCGCTGGCTGGGGTGCATTTCTTAGAACCTACAACCGAACCTGACGAGAAATAGTAGTAATATTGCGGTGGAATCCGTTTCTGGGAAAAGAGAGAAGGTGAGTGCGGTGGACATGTGGGGGGGGGGGGGGGGGTAATAGGATTTCACGGTGAAAAGTCCCTAAATGGAGAGAGGGAACGTGCTCGGATCAGAATATATGTAGGCCCGCTGAATTCTTAGTGAGCATTTATTAGTGATAAACCGGATTCAGAGCGAGCGGGAAGCCTGCCGGTCCATTCATTGACGTCCAGGGGACCCGCTGGGGGATTTGGAGGTGCAGTTTGAAGCGAGAGGGAGTGCATTAGGAGCGGCGAGTGATTGAGAGAGACAGAATGATGGGAGGGGGGTCGACTCTGTGGCCAAAGACAAGAGAGGGGAGGTGGAGGGGTCAGAAAAAGCAGCGGCGGTTCGGTTGGGAAGGCGGTGCATTAGTTTGAGTGGAGGACTCGCAGGGGTGGACGAGTGTGGCGGAGTGTGCAGGTGAGCGGTGCAGGGATCCGCCTACTTCCCTCCAACGCCGACGTACACCCAACAACTGCCTTCGGAAACGAAATACAGCGGAAACGCGAGGGGATTTGAGCTGAGTTTTATTGGCGCATCCATGCGGGAGGTCGCCCTCTGCAACACTGATAAATCACAGTCCATAACCGATGGGGAGGAGCGAGTAGATCGATGTTTACTTTCCCCTCACGAAGTAGGAGGAAATGACCTGTAGGATTGGAGGTGCATCCCAAAACGACTTCCATCGCACTCAACGAACGAAAAGCTTCGAATGTTTGCACACAAGCGATCCGACGAGTAACCCCCGAGGTGATACAGGCAGGCACTGGCTAAGTGGAAGACCTCACACGGCCCACCTGTCGTCTGAGGCTCTAAAGTCGAAACCCCGCCAAACCTACCAAAATGCATAAACCACAGTTCTGAGGAAAACGCTGCAAACTCCTTGTCACATGGGTTTGAACTGAATTGAATTGAATTTATTGACAGAAAGAAAGAAAGTAAAACACACACAAAATGGCACATACATATAAAATATCGTACATAAAAAATATCATACATAAAAACACAAAAGAAGTGAATTTCATTCTGCCCACCAGCCAATAAGTTCATAAGAACTTGTGGCGGCTGGTGGAGCAGATCTCAGCCAAAAATATTTAAGCAATCAACATAATGAAACAAATGCCATGTACCCAAAGAGATTCAAACCAGAAACTCTCCGTGAAATTAATGAAACTCCTTTATCCTGCTAAGAATTCGTCCCCTAAAATTCATAAAACTACTGAACATGTCAGGATTAATTTTACAAGCATAAAAAAACTTTAAAGCTTTATAATATGCATTATTTTTTGCACGCTCGATTTTGAGCTTAGGCAACTTAACATTTGACGACTCTGCATTACGCTTATGCGTGACACTGCCTCTATGGTCAGGCTGAATACCAGTCTTATATACCATCAAGCACAATTGAAGTAAAAATAATTGTGTCACATTGAGCACATCAAACTCATGATAAAGCCTTATAGTAGGGTATCGAGAGCTCTTCCGAAGGGCTATCCTAAGTATAATATTATGCGTAACTTGCAAGGATCTTAGCTTTGTCTTACCCGCACTTCCCCATACGAAAATACCGTACTTCAACAAAGAAAAAACTAAGCCAAAATAAATAGTCCTCTGCCGCACAATAGACAGAAAATTTCGGGCTACCTTAAAAACATAAAATAACTAATAATAATATTATAATAATATTTATAATATTTAAAATAATATTGGACCCACAGAAATTGTGACTGTTCAATTGAATCGATGATTTTTTAACAACCTATACGCTATTTACCAAATTTTACAGGAAAGCAAAAAAACTATTTTATGTCTGTTGTTCTAAACGTTTTGGAAGTTTTAAATTTTTTACTTGAAACTGCACTACTTAATAATAAGCACAAAAATGGACTCACTCATTTGCGCAATTTTTTATGAGTTTTGATTTTTTAAATTGTTGGATTTCATTTGTTTCAAAAATCAACGATTGACAGAAAATTAAACAATGGTTCGAAGTACAAGGTTTGGCATTTCTCATTAGAGAGTGTAGAAACAACCAATATGCAGCACGAAGGTTGTTTCAAACCTCATCAGGATTTTCGAAGCTCGTTGTAACCCACTCCTAACACGTTAAGGCGGTTGTTTCATATCTCAAAAGGTGAGTCTTGGTATGCACAATCGAAATCCGTGAAAAAGCTACATTGCCAAAAAGTGGCGTATAGGTTAATTCAAAAATCATCGATTCAATTATTGTTTCATCCATGTGCAATAATTTAAATAGCTATTTCTGATGGTTTCCACCAATTTTTGCCCCAAAGAACACGAATTAGGATCCTATTTTTGACCAATTAGCTTTGATCAATTGATACTGCCATTTAATTGTCTTGCTTCACCTGTTAATGCCACTTCTAGTGTTATTATACAAATGTATGATGGTAACGTCGGACAATTTCCCAGGTTTTTGACTCATAAAAAATGGATTTTGGGTGCTGAACCTTTTTTACAACCTAACTTATTCACTCCTTGTTCAAAATCAACTTCATATTCCGTCTTCTCTCCCTAATAAACATGGAAAACGATATCTCACAAGCTCATGTTCACTAAACCCTCAAACAAAATCTCGAAAACCCCTGTTTTTACACCCATAACCCCCCTGGGTTATCCGGCTGCCGAGGTTCCGAGCATAACTAGGGCCCAAATGGAGCCTGTGTGGGAAGAAATGGCGATTTTAGACCTAATGTTAAGGTACATTTTTTGACGGTATATGGAAATTTCGTCCAATTTTATATTGGATCCGGGCTCTTCCCGATCTGTTTGACACGCGGCTGATGGGGCGATCGATTCACGAAAACGAATTGTCAACTCGTGGAGGTATTTCGTAATAATCAAACCATTGTCTCTCCAGGGGCAGCTGTCACACTGCCTCCCTACATTTCTTGAGCGTGGAGAGGGGGAAACTACGCTGTATGGGCGGCAAGTTACACCTCCTCATCCATTACAATTTAAGGTTGAAACGTTGTTAAAAGATCAATTTTTCGATCGTTGGTCAAAATCGACTTCATATTCGGTCTCCTCGCCCAAAAAAACGTGGAAAACTTTGCCTCAATATCTCATGTTCACTAAAACTCCAAAAAACCCTATTTGTACACCCATTTTCCCCCATAAAACCCCTGGGTATATTCCGATCGGGCTGCAAAGTTTTGGGACACAACCAGGGCCCAAATGTGAGCGAAAGAACGAATTTTTTAGACCGAATGTAGTTATGGATGATACGGCGGGCGGACATTGCTGCGTTTTGGTTTATTATTCCGCGAATAACACACATAAATGTATTCGCTCCGCAAAATACTGTCCAAACACCCCCTCAAAATGTTTCCTTTTACGTTTCAAGGTGCGTAGATTCCATCCGTCCGCGGTCCGCCGTATCATCCATATCCACTTTATTTTTGGTCTAAAAAATTCTTGTTTCCCACACGGGCTCCATTTGGGACCTAGTTGTGTGCCGAACCCTTGCAGCCCGATCGGAATATACCAAAGGGCGTTATGGGTGAAAAATTGATGTATAAATAGGGTTGTTTGGCGTTTTAGTAACATGAGCTTGTGAGGTATCGTTTTCCCTGTTTTTTAGGACGAGGAGACCGAATAAGAAGTCGATTTTCACGGTAGAGTGAAGAACTGAGGTTCTAACGAAGTTTCAGCCTTAAATTTACATTAACATTTTGGTCTAAAATGGTCTTTCTTTGGCACACGGTTTGGGGCCAAATTTTGGAACACATTTGGGTCCGAGCAGTGCTCTGAGGCTGAGCAGCCCGATCGGAATACACCGAGGGATGTTATGGGTAAAGAGTGGGTTTAAAAATAGGATTTTTCGAGGTTTAAGTAACATGAGCTTGTGAGGTACCGTTTTCCATGTTTTTATGGCAAGAAGACCAAATATGAAGTTGATTTTGACCAAAGAGTGAAGAATTGAGGTTGTAACGGATGTTCAGCTCCCGAAATTAATTTTTTATGAGTCAAGAACGTGGGAAGTTGTCTGAGATCACACTCAATTTGTATAATAACACTGGAAGTAGTATCAACAATCAAGAGAGAACCAAGACAATTAAATGGCACTATCAATGATCAAAGGTATTGGATAATGGGATTGGATTGGTGGAAACCATCAAAAATGAATATTTCAATTACTGCACATGAAAGAAACAATAAATGAACATTTCGGTACGTATGTCCAACATTTCGAGAGGCATGTCCAACATTTGGATAGGTATGTCCAACATTTAGGTAGGTATTTCCAACATTTGGATAGGTATGTCCAACATTTAGGTAGGTATTTCCAACATTTTGATAGGCATGTCCAACATTTGGGTAGGCATGTCCAACATTTGGGTAGGTATGTCCAACATTTGGGTAGGTACATCCAACATTTCGAGAGGCATGTCCAAGATTTGGGTAGGTATGTCCAACATTTGGGTACGTAATTCCAACACCATTAGGTACGTCCAACATTTTGGTAGGTATTTCCAACATTTGGGTAGGTATGTCCAATATTTGGGTAGGTATGTCCAACATTTGGGTAGGTATGTCCAACATTTTGGTAGGTATGTCCAACATTTGGGTGGGTATGTCCAACATTTGGGTAGGTATATCCAACATTTTGGTAGGTATGTCCAACATTTGGGGAGGTATGTCCAACACTTCGATAGGTACGTCCAACATTTTGGTAGGTGTGTCCAAAATTTGGGTAGGTACGTATATCCAAAACCATTAGGAACGTCCAACATTTTGGTAGGTATGTCCAACATTTGGGTAGATATGTCCAACACTTCAATAGGTACGTCCAACATTTTGTTAGATATGTCTAACATTTGGGTACGTATATCCAACACCATTAGGTATATCCAGCATTTGGGTAGGTATGTCCAACACTTCGATAGGTACCTCCAACTTTGGGGTATGTATTCCAACATTTGGGTAGGTATGTTCAACATTTTGGTAGGGTATGTCCAACACGTCGATAGGTACGTCCAACTTTGGGGTAGGTATGCCCAACATTTGGGTAGGTATGTTCAACATTTTGGTAGGTATGTCCAACATTTGGGTAGGTATGTCCAACACGTCGATAGGTAGTCCAACTTTGGGGAAGGTATGTCCAACACTTGGGTAGGTATGTTCAACATTTTGGTAGGTATGTCCAACATTTGGGTAGGTATGTCCACCAGAATATTGGACCCACGTGCAGCGGTTTCGAAATCTGAGGGGGTTTTCGAAAAAAATTTGCTGAGCGAAGACATGTGTCAATGTGTTATTCACAGAATAATAAACCAAAATCCATGTTCTTGCAAGGAAATTTGGTAACCGCTTCAATGGCGGATTCGCTTCGAAATTCTGGTAAAATGGTGTCGCTTGAGGGAGAAGGAAAGATGGTGGCGTCGGACGTGGCAAAGGGGGAATCTTCACCCCAACTGACCTCTCGCCCCCGCAGCTGAAGGAAAATTGGGCGAGCGTCGACAAGAGGAGGCGATCGCGCGTTCGCGTTGTAAATGGACGTTATGAAAGGGAAAAACAAGGACAGTTCCAGGTGTACCTGGCGGATTTGGAACCCGGCGAGGAGGGTTCAACTCCCCCAACCGGAAAGACGGGGTACCGAAATCTGTGAACCCCCCCCCGAAAACTGGTACCCCCGGCATCTGTCTGAATCTTCACCCTTATTACCCAAATTTGCAATTCTTTTCATTCGGCGTCCTCCCCCTCACTGGACGCCCCCCTTTTTTTTTTTAAATCTTTTTTTGTTGTCAGTTAGGACCCGTGCGTTGCTCCCCTCTCACGCTGACCGCTCTCTAATGATCACAGCTCCAGCGACTCCCACCTGAGTCCGCCGTTTACGTAGAAATTCATTCCGAACCTGAATATAACTGGGATTTGGCTCCAAATCTCAAAGAGCGGGTTTTGAGGGTGCAACCTGGAAAACTTTGAGTCGAAGGGCCAAACAAATTGATTTTTCGCTTGCCGAAGGTAGGAAAGCTTTGTATTCGCGCCAGAATCAAAAACAATTTATTTCCTCACCCACAGGATGACCAAATTATAGATACATTCCAAAATCTTACTCGTACATGAAAACGTATGTCTATTAATTCAAGAAGCAAATATAAAAATTTAAATTTTTTTTATACACTTTAAATATTCTACGGTTTGTAATGTAACATAATTTATTGATGTAATAAATGTAATAAATAAATTGGCCTATTTATTTATGCCAATGGGCAATTTCACCTGTTTTCTTTTATTTCCTTAAATAAAAGATCTCGTCCAGAGCTTTCCGAAAGTGCTATATGAGGGGTATCGGATGATAGAATGTGGGCGATAAACCAGGGGACAGAAAGCGAAATGACGTAATTTCGTTTTCTTTCTAGCCGTCTGTTGCCCAAGCTACAGGGAGTTTTGAGATGAAAATCGGCAGTGGAGGGTTTTCACGGGTGCTAAATCTGATTCTGAGATAAAAAATAAGAAATTCCTTCACACGAAAATTGCCCAGTGAAGGGAGAACAAAAAAATGTACGTCTTCCAGTATCAACATTTCCGCCCGTAATTAACCTTTCTGGACATGAACCAACAAATTTGTTTCCATGCCTGCCTGTCTAAGATATTCCTTGAAACTACCATATCTCATCGGAAGAATCCAAACGAGGTAGAATTTAGAGGGTGTGCGCGTGGCGGTCCGAAAAACGTCTATACCAATTCGAGTACGCAGTATAGCTTCGTCACTTGAACCACATGAACGTATAGAACAGTTGGGTAGGTTCGTTATGATATGGGACCATCTGCGATCCAACCCGCGTGTACCCTCAAAATGTCAGCTCTCTACGACTATTTTTCGCGTAGTTGGAAGCGTTACAAGGAAACTGTCAACATTTCATGTTCGCACATGCGCAGACGAAAGTTACACAACGAATCCGATGAAATTCATTTGGAACTATTAAAGTACTATTCCTGATCGACCCTTTAAGTTTGAACTCATTTCAGCGATATTGAAGGTAGTTATGGGCGTTTCAATTATTTCACGTTTGCGCATGCGCAGACGAAAGTTACCGTAATTTTTCAATGACTTTGGTACGGGACCGTCTTTGCCCTATCCCGCACCCACCCTCCAAATTTCAGCTCATTTCGACCATTATTTCGGTTAGTTATGGGCGTTACTTGGAATATTATTTATAACTCACGATATATTGATTTTAACTGAGACATGGCTTTCAGCTAGCGTTAATTCTGCCAAACTTAGACTGCAAAACTTTATCATTTATCGAACAGATCGTTCCCCATTCAATAACGCTGTTAAGACTATTGGTGGAGGCGTGCTCGTGGCTATTTCAAATCGCATCCGTTCCTTCAGATGGAAGTTCCGTGATTCGGTCGAACAGGTTTTTGTTGTTTTACCAGACCATAAGTTGATTGTGGGTACTGTGTATTTGCCGGATTACCTCCCCATCACTTCCTACGATCAACATTTCGAGGAGTTAGAATCTGTTTCCACAGCCTACTAAGACTTCTGAATTGTGTTGGTTGGGGATTATAACCTGCCAAACGAATGACTGGACTTTATGGAATCAAGATTCAATCCCAACTCAAGCTAATCTTAAAATTTCAACGGTTTTTGAGTTCATTCAGTTTTTCACTGTGAAGCAGTTTAATCACCTCCTGAATGCTTCTGGGAACGTTATCGATCTTCTTTTTACCGACATTGAGTGTGTGAAGGTGGAGTTATCCGAACCGCTGGTTGATGTGGATCGAGCCCATCCTCCTTTTCAGTTCAGCGTCTCCTTATCAACCGCTTCTCAGTCTGGTCATTCTTCCAAGCGATTCGTCTATAACTTTAAGCGTGGAAACTATGAGGGCATGAAGCTCCTTGTCATTAACAGTGTGGGCACTGCCTTCGGTGGGGTCCGATTCCTCCTGTTTGCGGACGACCTAAAAATCTATCGCAAGGTAGAGTCACCTTCGGATTTTCTGATCCTGCAGGATTGCATTGATGCCCAGCTGGAGTGGTGTTCGCTTAATAGCCTAGCCCTCAACCCTTCGAAATATTCGGTCATGACCTTCCACCGTTCCTTGGCCCCGTTTCATCAGGACTACTTGATTGGCGGCACATTTTTGAGACGAGTTACCACTCTGCGGGATCTTGGAGTGCTTCTCGACTGCCAGCTCACCTTCTCTGACCACATTTCTGCCGTTTCGAGCCGGGCGATGCGTGTATTGGGATTTATCAAGCGTAGCACAAGAGACTTTGACCATGTTCCAGCGATAACTGCACTTTACAGGGCGCTAGTTCTGCCAGTGTTGGAGTACTCATCTGTTGTCTGTGGAGCCCATTCTATAAGTGCTATGTCAACCAGCTCGAAAGGGTTCACCACAGATTCTTGAGATACATAGCTTACAAGCTCCATATTCCTCGGGAAGCGGTTGATTACGATGCCCTGAAGTGCAACATGATGAGTCTCAGTGGTAGGAGATACTTGGCCGACGTGTCCTTTTTTCACAAGCTGGTGTTGGGTTGTGTGGACTCGCCATCGCTCCTGGCCGAGGTTAATATCCAGGTTCCGCGTCTAAGCTCACGAGTTGCCAGCACCTTCTGGGTCCCTTTCTCTCCAACCAACTACTTGTATCGTCGCCCGTTATGCCAATTACCAAGGGAAGTTAATCATGCCATCGTAGAGTGCCCTGAAATCGACTTTTTTTCTCATTCACTTCCTGTGGTGCGTAGGAAAGTAATTAATTTTCTCAATAATCAAAACAATATGTAGCCGTTCATTTTTTTGTCAACTTGTATCTGTTTCAATGTTCAACATGTTTTCTTAATTTTCGTGCAGACACTGTTTCATGCGTCTCTTTACATTTCTTTTATTATTCTTGTATTATACCTATTGTATTGGGCTAGCCCGTATTAAATAAATAAATAAATAAATAAATTACCACAGACAGACAGACAAGGAACGAAAAATGTTCCTGGATGTTTAAAACGCAAAATGGTAGTGGAAATTTTCATTTTGGAGGACATAATCTTTTTTTAATCAATCAGAATCCAAGGCTTCCCTACCTTCGGTATTGAGGAAGCAAAATGGTCCCATGTGAATTCCATCCAAACGGGACCTCAACTTTCGTCAGCACATTCCATTCCTGACTCTGTTCTGGTCCAATCCAACTGATTTTCCTGAGCGTTTCTGGGTCCTGATGCCCTGTGAGTTTGATCACGATCGGACTTGGAGTAGCACCCCAGTATGCGCGAACAACGAAGACTTTGCGACGAGCTGAATCACTCGCAATGAAATCACATCGCAAATAAAAACGGAGCAACTGAAAGTGTTAGGTAACTTTTCTCACTAAGAACAAAACGCACTGTTATGCCGGTGTCGGGTTGAATGACAATAATTATTGTACAGCACTTCTCTCGGATCCAACTGCTACTATCAAGAAACTGTTCGAAAAATTGTCGAT
Source organism: Leptopterna dolabrata (assembly GCA_954871275.1). Lineage (NCBI taxonomy): Eukaryota > Metazoa > Arthropoda > Insecta > Hemiptera > Miridae > Leptopterna > Leptopterna dolabrata. The sequence continues at coordinate 142,476,831 of OX940974.1, read as the reverse complement.
AAGTTCGTGATGTGTAAGAATCCGCATGCTCCTGGGTCATCTTGTCTTCAAAAAATGAATTAAGTAGGAACAACAATAAGACCGGTTGTGTCGTGCATTGGCGCCTCTGCCTATAAGTCAGCAAAAAAGCTAAACAATTTATTCGGACGGAAAATTCTCTCCAAAATTCTTACGATTTGGTTGAGAATTTTAAGGTTGTTCAACAGCATCCAAATTTCAAAACTTGCATCATCTGACGCGGTCCATCTATTCACCAACACTGACGCAGGTAGATGTGAAGACATTGCTGATAGATTGATTGAAGAATCTAATTTGACTGTTTCTGAGCAGGATAAATTGTGCGGCTTCAAGTCTGTCTGTACGGATGCTTCTTGTTCGACGGGAAATCTTGGGGTTGCTATGGGGATACAACTGAATATGGAAAGATGAATTAAATAATTTACTATTATTTATTATTTATTAATTAGCTTACTTTCAAAAGGGCTTATATCCACTTCGAACTTTTTTCGGGAAAACGAAAAAAACAATATATGATATGATGCAAGTTTGTAAAGGTTCTCAAGTTTCCCTTATAGTTTCTACATAGCAGTGTGAAGAACACCATATATTTTCAATTATCTACTTTACATTTTGGAGGTGATACCGCCATTTTTAATTTGGATATAAGCCCATTTGATGAAAAACCGTGGATATGAGCCATTTTGAAAAAAAACTGGGACTCTTGAATAAAAACGTCACATTTCCATCCCTTGTTATTTAATATAAAATTGAAAGATAAAAATAATATTCTCAAAAAACTTTTTTCAGAAAATTGTACAAGATATAATTTGAAGAAAAAAAAAACTGAAAATTAAACGTGAATTTCGCCGCAGTCAACATCAAGGCAGTCACAACGCTGTTCTTCTGTGTCTTCATTTTCCTCAGGATCTCCAGTGGAGTCATTTAGAAGTGGAAGGTACCACTGGAGATCCTGAACATTTTTCCAATCTTCGCCAAAATGGGACATGAGAAGATGTTGGACTTCTTCCTTTCTTTTCTTATCCAATGAACGTGAAGGTGAAAGAATAGCCAATGTCCCCATATTCTTCTCCGCTTTTCCTCTTTTAACGATGGAGTTATACACTTCTGTGGCAGAGTCAAACCTGTAGTGGAGTCGGCATTTAACCCTGGTGCTGACATCATCAGATCGCGTTAGGAACTTCTTAATTATCACTCTTTTGGCGTGACTGATCCCCTTGATTTTACTATAAATATTTTGAAGAGATTATATGTCAAGTACTTGCCAGTCCCTCCCTAGTTTTTTTACAGAGCCTATTTCAGCGTAGATGCGATTGTACTCTTCTCTGGTAGTTATAACCGATACGTTTTTTAATTGTTTCTCTGCTCTCCCAAAAACTCTATCAGCGGGAAGGAAACTGTGTCCCCTCACTGGGAATGTAAGCTGAATTGACTGTACGTGAGTAGGAGACTCCTTGGCTAGCCAATATGAGAGGGAATGCAGGACGTGGGCATTTTTGTTCTGTCCGGCGCATCCATCACAAAACAGCAAGATTTTTTGCACGGACGGTTCCAATTGCAAGGCTCTTAAGTGGTGAAGCAAGGCAGAGCCTATCTCGGTTGCTCCTCTGCCTGCCTCAACCTCGGTCCAAGTATAGAAAGTGGGGTCTCTAGCATCAGTTGGTACACAACAAAATGTGTAGAATGAAATTTGCCTGCGATAGAAGGCATCACCAATAGGCGTTTTGGAGAGTGGATGCACCTGCTGCAGGTCAAACGCAAAAGCAACTGAATTTTCTGAATTTTTTGCTTCACGCATTAAAGCATAAAAGGCGTTGACTCGCATTTTATGAACGCGAAGTTGCATCATCAACGTTTGTTTTTCGGAGGGTTCTGTGGAGACTTTTAATTTACTTTTAAGCTGAGTGCAGGTAGCACACACGTCAGTGGCCGGGGAAGAAAATCCAATGTTGAAGTCTTGAGTGAAAACTTTATAAAAAAATGAGCATGTAACGGTCTTGAAGGGTGGAGCTGACCCATTATATATTGAATGTAATTTACGAATGTTCAGTTCTGCGGGCAAATAAACTCTGACACTTTTTTGTCTGCCGTAATGGGATTCGACGCATTTCAAACCCTTAATAAAATCGCGGACTCTTTCCCGTAGAGAAGCAAATTTTGGAAATTTTTGATCCCCTCCCCTTTTTTCAGCTGGCAAAGCACCATTTTTTACACAGTGCCCAATCCTCTGAACACGTTTTTGGCCAACGCCTAAAACAAAGCAAAAAAATCGTTGACATACTGGGACCATTTTATTTATTTTTGCACCTGTTTTTATACGCAAGAAGTAGTTAAGGCTTACCTCTTTTTTTGGCTTGCCACAATCTGCTTGGAACCGCCGTCGAATTGGGTCATATGCAGAAATATTCTGATTCAGTAGAATGTCTTGTTTTTCCTTACCAGCCACGGAGTAGGTAGAAAGCACGTCTATTATCTGCAATGTCTCTCCACAAAACGAGTTCGCACTTCACATTTTTTGACATATGTTGGCAAGGCCTTCCTTTCTTTTTCAACTGAACACAGTGCGGGTCAACATCTCCATATTTTTTTTCTCGTTCTCTTTTTCTTCTATATTCATATTATTAAGCTATTAGGTTCATACCCTAAGGCTAGAAACAGTCGTTCTTCACTTTTACAGCAAAAACATCAAGAAAAATATTTTTGGCAATAGGAAAATCAAGAAAAATCAAGATCAAGAAATTGAATAGATTCATGAATTGGAATAGAAATCGATCTTATATCATCACCTCCATTGTTTGCTGTTATTTATACGGATTTCATCAAGTAATTTTTTTTTCCTTCCAAAAATGTCTCAGATAATAATTTCTATTTTGCTACAGATATGTCCGCGATGTCATCATTCTTTGGGAACGGACTGAGAAACAACTAAATTTTTAATAACGTAGATCTGTTCATTAAATTCGGTTGCAATCTTTCAAATTTCCTTCATCTTCCAATTTCTTTGAATAATAGGAAACCCGAATTTCCTATGTACAGGAAAGACACATACAGTGAGTGACATTACCATTCGTAGTACTCCACATCTGAAACTAGTTCACAGACATGCGGGTTTTTCATAATATATAATTAGTAGATGACAGGCCTTCACATTATACCGATCAGTATAGGATTTACCACTAGGCCGACTACGCCGCGGCCTCGGGTCGTAAGGAATCCATGTTCTTGTGGGCTGCGATTTCGTCACATGATTTAAAAAAATAGAAATTTGCCTATTTATGTAGAAAAATAAATGCAGAGCAAAAATAGACGTACTAAACGAACATTGAGGTATTTCTATAAATACTTGAATTTATAAGGAGCAAATATTTTTAATCGCATTTTTCTCAAAGCGGTCATTCGATGGGTCATTTCTTGGTGCAACAACCCTACCTTTGTGAGAAATAATAAATAAAAATAATAATTAATAAACGAAAAATAGATTTTATTTCGATTTTTCAAATAATAAGTGAACATGAACATGAGAATCTGTTCCATGTGCAATAAATGAAATAGCAGTTTGATGGTTCCACCAGTTTTGGCCCGCAAGAACACTAATTAGGTTCCTTTTCTTTACAATCTATCTTTGATCACTGATAGTTCCATTTAATTGTCTTGATGCAACTGTTGGTATTAATTCTAGTGTCATTATACAAATTTATGGCGATTTCAGATTGATTTTGGGAGCTGAACCTTCGTTACAACCTCAATTCTTCACTCTTTGGCCAAAATCAACTTCAAATTTGGTCTTCTCTCCCTAATAAACATGGAAAACGATACCTCACAAGCTCATGTTCACTAAAACCTCAAAAACCTTCGAAAAATCCTATTTTTCGCCCATATCACCCCTGGGTATATTCTGGTCGGGCTGCAAAGTTTCGGTACACATCTAGGGCCCACATGGAGCCTGTGTGCTAAAAAAAAACTTTCAATTTTTTTTAAAGACTGAAACAAAAGGAGATATGGATGATATGGCGTACGGCGGACGGACATTGCATCTTTGGAATCTACGCACCTTGAAACGCAATAGAAAACAAATTTGAGGGGGTGTTATAAGAATTGTTTGTTGGGCGAATACATAGGTGTATTATTCACAGAACAATAAACCAAAAGGTGGCCGCTTAGGTGAAATCGCCCAGAGCCGCATCAAACTTGAATCCGCCACTCTGATACCAACGTGTGAATAGGATTTCGCTGAATAAGAGTTTGCTGTCGACTGCATAGCACCGAGTGGTGGATATGGGGAGACCTCCTGGACGCAGTACATTACAAGGGGGAGGGCACTTTGGAAAAAGAGTTGGGAAGTTACGACAAATACAGCGAGAGAAATTACGACTTGGTACATCGCAATATGCAACTTGTGCGCACGACAAAGTGATCTCAAAGGCGGCAACGACAAACCGACTGAGTTGTTGAATGACTGAAAGCGAAATATCCTGTTAATAGAACTGCTGGAACCCCCCCCCCCCCCCCCCCCCCCCGCCGCCGCCAAACAACAGCGATCAACTTTGCGCACGAACGCGCTTGTGAAATCATTTCACCTCTCGACGAGTTTACAAACTGACGGAGGATGGAGCTCTCCCCGAAACAGCCAGGAACTCGTGTCGCTCAGGTACAAGGCGAGATAATATTATATAACAGAATTATGATTGGTTTTCAAAAGGCTTTTACCCGTAAACACTAAACAATGTTGTAATAGCTGGAAATTGCCCCCCCCCTCACACCACACCGCGATAAACCACTTTTCGGAGAGCTGGAACAATTAAAGCAATTTACAACGACGGGGATTATATCGATTCCAATAATACCTTGTTTCGTCACTATACGTTCCTTTGATACGTATTTCGGCCTGAACGACTCCATTAATTTAATGGATTAACTACATATATACCCATTAAACTTAGTTGTTTAATAGACACAGATTGAAGTCACAGAGCCAACAGCAATGAGCGGCATGATTATTTTATTTCGCTAAATTGGGCCTTTATATAATCCAATAATCCAATAATTGTTTCGCGGTAGCCGCCCAAGTTGACTAGGATTTTCGATTACCTACCCGTAAAATGGGACGGCCCCCCTTCCTCCGCTGAAACTGCCGCTGTCTAGTTAAATCAAAATGGGTGGGGTTTAATTAGTTTTGACGAGGTTGGCCCCCTACTAATGCTAATTACGTCTAATTGATGGCAAATTTGCTTAGCGAGAGAAATCGCGGCAATTTTTTCCTTCCTCGTGCCGCTCCCGGCCCGAAACGCGTTCGTCTGTTGAGCTGTCACTTTTCCCTGAGCGGCAGGTTCGGCCCGTTTGAAAATCGATCGCTGGAGCGCAAATGAAAACGTTAAGAATTATTAACCACCTTTTCATTATACCTTTCTGCTTCTATCACCACTTCGATAACCGTATGAGAATCAAGTTCCCTGTCATGCAGCATATGAGCGGTTGCTCGAGAAACCTACCATTCTATAACATTTTTCATGATTTAATAGCAATATTTGGTATATCTGTAATGGATGAGGGGTTTAACTACGCCGCCCATACAGCGTAGTTTCCCCCTCTCCATCCTCTAGAAAGGTAGGGAGGCAGTGTGACAGCTGCTCCCGGAGACATTGGTTAGATTATAACGCGTTGCCTCCAGGAGTTGATGATTCGTTTCCGCGAATCAACCGCCCCTTCAGCCGCGTGTCAAAAAGATCGGGAAGAGCCAGCGTCCAAGATGGACGGGATTCCCATATACCGTCACATATCTGAGCACTTTTTACCAATTTTAACCCCCCCCCCCCCCCCCCCCCATCAAATTTTTCCCCGTATTGATAGACTATTATTCTTCGCACGACTTGTATTTTTTAAATCGAAATAGTTTTTTTTCGAGTTACCATTCTGTACCACTTTTAGTAGTTACAGCAATTTTGGGTAATTTCAACAATGTTTACCGATTTTTGACCGCCAGAAATTTGAATTGGACCCACTTTTTCTGAGAAAAAAATATTTTTGATAATTTTAACCCTTTAACGCACAAGATCAAAACCACGTCGAATAAAAATTATTTTTTGTGCTTTTCATCTTATTTTTGGTCTCTTATGATCAAAAACCAATAACAATCGTGAATTTACCCAAAATTGGAAAATTAGGAAAATTGTAGGTATCTTGTTAGATACATTGTGCTGTTCTGCGGATAGCCTTGCACTACAAATTAGTATCTTGTGGGATACAATATGAGCAACTCCGTGCCATCATTTATCCTCAAAAAATTCACCAATTTGATTGTAGGGTGAGTGATTCAGAATAAAGATACTTTCATATAAACGTACTTGGTTTATTTTACAAAAACAGTTGAACATGAACGGATCATCACAAGCATACGGAGCATCATAATAGTACTCATGAGCAGTTCTATGGCCAACAGGTCTCTGATTTCCATGGAATTAGTGTTTATACATTTACCAGTCTTCTGAATGGAGTTGATGTTCGTTTGTTCAACGATCAGGTCAATTGCTTTTTCAGGAAAAAACTGTCCTTTCAAGCTTGTTTCCTCAGGTGGCTGGACGAGAAACGTAGGTCTGACTCCTCTCTTCCAAATCCATTCCCTTCGAATCTTGAGTCTTGCTTTTGCTTTGGAACGGGTATTTTTCTTTGGATGCCGTTGCTTTTTAGGTTGTTTTGTCGCAGTTGAAGAACTTGGAATTGAAGAAAAAGTGGACGGAGTTGTCGGAAAAGTGGTTGAGGTTGTCGGAGTTGAAGAAAAAGTGGTGACGGTTGGTATCGTTGAAGTTTTGTTTTGTGGCATAAGGATTGAGTCTGATTGATTCGGCGATTCTACGGATTGGATATTTTGATGACGTTCCCAAGCTTCTGTCTCGCCATCTACAAAGTACAATCTTCCTTCATCCTCCAGATTGATATTGTTATTTTCAAAATCTTCTAAAATCTCAAACTGGTCTTCAAAATTATGTTCCTCCTTTTCCAACCCACCAAACCCCAACAGACACAACATTCTCCTCTTCAAATCCATCGTCGTCTTCATCCTCCGATGGTACATTATCCTTTGGGACTAAAGCCAAAATTATTTTCCCTCTGCTTGTGTACATCTGAAAATGAAAAAAAAAAAAACGGGAAATAGTGAAATTCCCAAGAAATTGTAAGAAAAGAAACTTGTATCTCACGAGATACATAGTGCAGTAGGCCGTGCGCTACTCCATGTTTTGGTCAGGAAGGAATGCCTGACGAACCTCACGATGTATCTGAGAGGATACAGATCTTTCATCGTGTCTTCTAAAGGTAATACCTAATCACCAAAACAGCATTCCAAACGCTTCAAACCAAACATCAAGCTCCCGAAAATCACAACATAATTTTCTTACCTTGATTTTCTTCGAAAAACTATTAGAAAAACGTTGGTGGAAACTGGCACATGTCACTACAACACTCAACCAGGCGACGAAGTGAGGACTTCTTATCTTTACTGTCTCTGTTATCATACTGGGAGGTTCAATCTCTTCCGAATGTTGCATTGTGACCAACTATTATCCCAAGTGGGTAAAGGATTCGTTTCCAAGAGGATCAACGGCATGTTTTAGCATTTTCATGCTCATAACCTTTACGTATCTGGAGAGATACGTTGTGCGTTAATAGTCTTTTTATTTCTCGACTCACCATTCTATAACACTTGCGGTAATTTTGTATCATTCTTGTGATTTTTAGTCAGTTTTACTGTTGTTCAGCATTTTTTAACCGATTCTTGACCTTTTTTTTATCCACAAAAATTCAAACCCGACCCACTTTTCAGTTCCAAAAATAGCTCAACATTTTTTGAACTCACCTTTGTTTGCCATTACAAACATTTTGGCAAGTTGAATTTTTTTAATCCAGTAAGCCCGTTTTAGGCGTTATTCGCCGCCCCGTAACACCACTATCAGCTGCGTGTTGTTTTCACTATAGCCAACAGAACATTTAAAAAAAAACTGGTGAAACACAACAAGACGTAAGCCTTTGCCACCACCTTGGTGACCTGTGCGTGTATGTACTCGTAGCGTAATGCCCACCTTCCATGTTTTTAAAGAAACATTCTGAAGATTTATTTCGTCTTTTTTTATGGCACTAGAAAATTATGCCTAGGGCCATTGAAACGTTACAAAATTACAAATGGAAAATGAACAGTTTCTGGAACATTTTGTTAGTATATATTAACATTAAAACTGTCCTTCTAAATTCCAGTGTTCACTATTTTGACGAAATTGCTAAGTTTTCCAGTACAGTGATGTGGCTAAATCAATTTGTGCGTAGTTGACTGGGGCTTTCCATTTCCAAAGCTACGTCCCCCCGGGCGTTCTATCCTGGAGTGCTCGTTGTTACCCTCCTCGTATCCGCATCCACTGCAGGATGGATCTTCCTTTTTTCCGATGAAGAAAATGTAATAACTCACTTGCCGTATGGGCCTGAGTGAATTCGGCAAAAAGGTGGTGCGTAACACCCTCATTTTTAAACCAGGGTTTGGCCATCTACTCCTCCCTGGTTATTGGGTAATCCCAAAATGTACCTCCAAAATTTGCTTTCTAGGCCAATCGATTCATCGTCTCGCTTCCGAGGAGAACCAGACGCTTAAACCACCGTCATCCATTGGAAAGGCGAGTAGCCCCTTCGGTTAGTTTTTTGTTACTGCGGAAATAATTATTTATTCATTATTCGTTTTCCATGCTGGTTTTCATTGGGCCCGTTGAAGGGTGATAAGAAAGAGTATTACACGCTGACTGCGTTGCTGCTTTGACGCCCACAACTGTACAAAAGGAAGACTTTAATGAGGTGAAATTTAGAGGTAGGCGCAGGGTTGTCCCGTATCAAATTCATCATCTCTGAGTCTTTGAATTCCCCGACTATGAGCCAGATCATTCGTGAGCAGTAGATTCAAATATTTTTGTTTTGTATCTTCTGGATGGACGACAATTATTACATATTACCCAAATCATCAGTTTATACGAACTCATCAAGAAGTCTATCGACGAATCAAAATAACCTTCACCCCTTGTGCTCAAAGGCTATCCCTGAACAACAACTCGACTTCTCAAAATCATGCGCAATTTGAATTATCTGTTCCCAGCCATTGATAAATGGCTGGATACAGTTAAGGATTCACGCTCATATTGATAATTTTCCCCGTTCTTTTCAGAGTTCGCACAACGGGGTACATGCGCATGGGTCACAAAAGCGGTTTATATTATTTTTTGAATGAAATTCGATTCCATCCTGGAATTTGTACACCAACCGCACTATCCTAGGATCAGTAGTTCTTTTATATGATTTTCTCTAATTTTCTGCAATTCTCGGATTCTATGTTATCTACGAGTAGAAACGTACAAAAAAGTTCACGCTTGACAACTAAGTTTCACTGAAATCAGCAGAACTGCTATTAAACCACAAAAAATGTTATAGGTTGGAACTTGGAAAATTCTCTCAAATGGTAATGCTGCATGACTGGAACTTTGATGAGGTGAGGGCTGACGGACCTCTTTCCTTTTTCGAAAGATTTTATTCGGAAGACCGGTTTTGGTTGAGATAACAATCTTCACTTTCCTATGGTTTGATATAAGTACATTACATCGTAATAATAATATATAGTTATGAGGAATATTCAATGCAAATTTTGATGTAGGTAGATTGAAAAATATTAAGGAAATAAGTAACATATTTATATATATATGATGTACCTACATTATTTAATTTATTTCAACATATATTAAAATTCACATTATGCGTTATAACTATATAATATGATTATCACAATTTACCTATGCATTTCCATCATAGGCAACTGAAAATGGATATATATAAACGAAAATCTTCCAAAAAGAAGAAGAAATCCAACCTTCCACCCTGACCTCAGCAAAAGTTCAGGGCCTGAGTCAACCGCATGGACAACCATAAATTGAGTTTTGCATATTTTGTATCATTGCTGTGATTGGTATTACTAAAATAACACTATATTTCCAACTGGAATCAGGCCTATAGATTTGATATGCCAAGTTCTTGTCAGAAATGAACTTAGCAACTCCGTTCACGGACCTAGTGGCAGACTGAAACTTTTGGAATGAAATAATAAAATTAAAAGATAAAGGGAGAAATGGAGACTATAATTGTCAGTTTAATGGATAAAGGACAGTTGGTAAAGGAATCGTTTTCGCTGTAAACTTGTCGGTAGACAGGTCCAGAAGTTGTTTCTTCTTGTAAATGTTCGGGAGTCATAAGTCGATTTCGTTCCTCACATTTCGATCACTTTTCGTAGGTAGTAAGTAATGTAATTATTTCAAATATCGGGAACAGCGTCAGAACTGAGAAATACACCTCTAACCGCCGATCTTGCGGAAAATAAATTTCCAAGCTGTAATAATTTGTGACATTTTTCTTTTAATCTATTTCTGACTGTGATAAGTAACTACTTTGTTTTAGTAGCTTGTGGTTAACAGGTTTATTGAAATGGTTGTTATAGCTTCAAACAGTTTTTTGTTTCTCGTAGTTTTGGATTACTTCTTGTGGTTCCTCTCATAATTGATGGGGATGTACTTGGTGTAAATAACAGCCTTCAAGTAAATTGTACCAAGATTAAATAACTGACCCTCAGCCCAAACGCTTGCGTACAAGTCCGCAACACAATGAGACATTTTCATGTTGCATCACAAGCTTTATCTTGACAGTAGTAGGGTAACTTAAGAATCATTCTCGCTTGTTCTTTCTTCATCATCAGAAAAGAAATTGTAACGCTGTTTGGTGCGATTTCTTAATTTTGCGCTCTTTCACACAAAAATGTTTTCAAACCATTTCGAATCCATCGTACACTACGTAATCGCAATTAACAAAGGAACCTATTCTTAATCTTGATTCAGGACTTGAAAGGAAATAAAACAATTTAGGGATAATTTACGGAATCATTTACGGGTTGCAAGGTTACCACGATCCGGGTTAAACAATGACTTTCTTCATTACCTATGTTTGCTGACTACCTTGTTTACCCATCTTTTTTTCATCAAGCTCAGCTCAGTTACCACGCAAGATACGGGGGTACGCTTAACAAGAAAATATTCAATAAAATCACACGATTCCAACGAGTGGTGAACGATTTTTGTACGATGAAAAATGGCAAACACGAAGACCCGTAGAAACGAATCGGTTGTAAGCGAATGTCACCAAAAATGGTGCATAACGCGTTTTCCTGTCGCTTTTTGGTAACGCTTTTCGAGTTTGTGTGCCAAAGTAAAGACATGAAAATGTCAAATAGGTTTGTTTTTGGAGTTTCTGTCTTTATGGTGATGACTGGTTTTTGGTGGGTGACTTGTGGAACATGTGTAATGCTGAAATAACAGAAATGTGTCTTTGCTTTGTCTGTAGGCTCTGATGATGGAAATATATTTTCCGAAAACTCGGCGGTAGAGGTGCAGCTCTCAGTTCTGACCCTGTTCCCGATATCTGGCACATTGTCAACACAGTGGGTCAGTCGATCACTACAACTTATAGCAAGTGGCGTAAGTGAGATTTGGTCAAGATCTGATCAGATGACCGTATAATTCCGAACAGTTTCGTGATGGGAGGACGGAGGAAGCCACAAACCTGATGGGAAACGTCAAGCAGAGAGGATGTCGATGTCGACAGTTGCAAGAAGGAGACTGTTGAGTGGAAGGGGGGGGGGGGGGGGGGTTGCAATGGGGAACATATCAAACCAGGTTGACTGAAGGGGCTCAGTCAGCGAAGGGAAGGCAGTCACTTGAAGACGGTTTGTGACGTCTGTCACTGCTTCCTGCCTTGTCAAAGGCTGCGTCATCTGGGGGCAGGAGACCTCCTCAACCAGATCGACCTTCCTTCGATTAACGTTATCAACACTCCACGGGCTTCCCGAACCAGGAAGGAGATTCACCACGTCATCACTACACATCTGCACAGGCTCCTGACACTGGATTTGTTCAGAATGAGACTCAAACCTGAGCAGACTACAACAAATCCGATGACAATAATTGCGGCCCTGGGCATCGTTAATTGTTTTTACCATTCATTATCGATTGACCCCCTTCCTCAGGAAATTGCTACGATTGCCACCCACGGTTGGACCGCCACGTGGAACCAGTATTACGATTGCCACCCGTACGAGATCCAGGCCCCTGGTTAAAAAATTACGTTTGCCACCCAAGAGTTCGGAAAATAGATGAAGTGAAACAGAATGCATGCAGAACGTTTATTAATTAAAAGTAATAATATTAAAAGAGTTCACCTCCACCTTCATTCCATAATCATAAATCTAATTTCATTTTTTGCTATCGTCAAAAATATTGGCGAATTTGCCTGAGACCAAGCGCACGTATTTATGGGTCGAAATGTCAGGGCGGGAGAGGACTTTAGTTAACCACTGTGAACGTTTCCGCGTTCGAGAGCTTGGGGTGTGGAATTCATTCAAGGAATTTAATTTGACATAAACTTCAATCTGTATGATTGAAGTTCTGCAAAGAATACGGACGTGTTAGGGTGCGCAGAAACGAAGTTTTGTCCGAAATGATGGTGGTACGACTCGCAAGCATTCGTTGTTCTATTAGGTTCATCAGTTTTGGAAGCCCATATTTTAGGAGGGAACCCTTGCATCGTCTGAAGAGTAGTTACGGTACAAGTACTCAGCATATTCGTAGGTGCGGGTTTCGTCTTGCGGTCTGTCCTAATATCACCTGCTGAAACGCAGCTGATCTAATCTAACAAGACGACGATAGTAAGACGACAAGTGGCAACTAAACACGGTGAGCGGGTTCAGGGGGCAGTCGTAATCTCCCGAACGCTCGAGAAAGATAACGCGGGGATCAATCGTAACACTGCATTCGTAGGACCGATCCACTTTCTCTTTTTTGGGGGTCAATTGATAGTCGCCCGTTTTTACCTCCAGTTCAACCTGAAAACTCACCATCTGTAAGAGAAGAATCGAAAAAATATGATGTTTTGTGGAACGATTTTTCTATTTCACTGGGGGGGGGGGGGGTAAGAGGGGCCTCAGAACACAGCTGTTCAATTGAAAAAAAAAAAAAATTGATAATAATAATGAAAACGGAGTCATTTAAAGGTTGTCTATATCCACTAATACACAAAAAATACTGTTACAGGTTTAAATTTTTTGTGTGCCTTTCAATAACTCGATTTTTTTTCTTCTTGCCTTTGTTTGAAATGGGTATCCACGGTTTCGCCGCGAGTCACTTAGTTCGGTTTAAATGAGCGCTCTTGAAATTCGTAGCTAAACTAAGCCAAAATTGCATACTTCAAAACATATTAGCAAATATCGGATGTGAATCGCGGCCAGGGCATTACAGAGTTACGATGAACCATTTTTCAACAGTTTTACAGCTGTGCAATAAAATGCCCGTAAGATGATTAAAAAAAAAAATCTACGAAAAACAATATTTGGGCAGATAGAACTAACGCGTGAGCAGCGGTCAAGCGAACTTCTACAACAGAGCACTCGGTTTGGTCGTTAGGTACCTAATCCGTGGGGTGAGTGATGTGAGAAAATGTTGAATGTAAATGAATGGAAAGGGAAGAAATCATAGGAACGAGCTGAAGATGAGATGAAACAGAGGTCTGCCGGTCAGGATCCCTCGAGTTCTGATGTCACGCGCGATCGGCCAGTCACAGACCGTTTTCTGCGCCTTTCCCTTCTCCCGATTTTCAAGTTCAATTTTAATTATGATTTACAATTACCAATCCGTTTTTCTCATGTATTCTCGTGTAAGGTCGGTGTGCCTAACATGCACCTTTTTTGTCGATCTGTTACCGCTCACAAACTTTGCAAACATGATGGATACCAAGGACCACAAATTCTTTGAATTTAAGTCATGGCGCGCAAAGCATATCTTTTTTTAGACTTCCCGATGTCATACTATGCTCACGTCTCCACTTCGAGTGCATTGATATTTGCACAGTGCACTGTTTTTGCCAATAATTTCTCATCTTAATTTTTTCCCCATTCAACAGTTGAAGTGTGGGTACACGGGTACACGTGCTTATTGGGGTACAACGGGTAACCAATAACGTCATCCCTCCCACCCCAATAAAGCCATACTCCATATCCATACAGACAGCTCGCTTCAGTTGATTTCAGACCATAGCCCTCTAGGGAGTAATACGGAACTAAGGAGTAACTCAACAGATACTGACATAGGAATTGAATTCAACAGATTTAAAAGCAATTACGGTGCAGGAGCAAAAACAGGCGGGAGATTTTTCCCTCCTTCCCCCACTTTTTTCTGCGATGTCTAACGAGTTCATCTTAAAATTATAAAAAGATTTCAAATTTCGGTAACACAGAATCGCCTCTTCATAAAGCAACTACAAAAATTAAATTACTCCAGAGCTTAGGAAACACGTACCGTGTTAGCTAATGAAGATGCTCCAAAAACCAACTTTCACGTCAAGAACTGAATCATGCGATTGCATGGCGTCTCTTCTTATCTCTTAGCCCTAAGACCACAGTTCTTGTCATGCAGGTGCTGTCATCCGACGGACAAAGGTTCGTGAGTACAAGGGATGTTCTTATTGGGGGACTACAGCTTTATTTGTCTCACCTAACTTACTGCAGGTGGTCTCGAATGGCTCCAGCAGTGCGATTCTGCAACTCGGTATGGAATCATAACGACGACGAAATATCGTAAGCATAACAAAAAATATCGATGTCACTAAATACCGACGATTGGTATTCTTTAAGCGGTCAACAGCGTCAGCTATCGCTAAATTGTCGATAAGTTTATTTTCGTTGCGGGGTCGTTAGCATTCCGACGGCTCTAGACCCCCCCACCCGTTATACGTACCGAAACCTCGTTACACCCAAAAAACTTGGCGTGACGTTGCTTTTCAGCGATAGGAAGTTTTACGGTAAATGTTTAACGTAACGGTAAGTGTACCTAATTTTCTTTTCCATGTTTTTTCAATTTTATTTAACGTAATAAGCACAATGTAGGTCCTTACCGTAGGTAGGTAAGTAAAAAAAAAAAAAAAAAAAAAATACAGGATACAAATATAATAGTCTATTTCCACGTACAATAGCAAAAACTGTAGACCGGTTTCGGTTGTTACACCATCGTCAGTACACTAAAGTGTGTGCCTGCTTTTAAGAATCGCATTTCCCATATACGTAGATACCTACCTACCGTATTTTTTTCGTGCCCTTATGAATTTTGGATAATAATGTCAGACATTATGACGCTCGAATTCCTTGATTGGGAATTGAAATTCTACAAGGAAGGAAACAGAGGTATCGCCCTCGGTTTGAATGAAGAGTGGTACGAGATGAGCAAAATCCTTATTCCCTTGATCCCCGCGTATTAAAAAAAAACCTTTGTGATAAGTCGACACTTGGCCATGAACCTAACGAACGAAATTCGACCATTGCTCCAACGCTTCAGATTGAATGGATTATTCCCTGAAATCCAGGTACCTGCCTACCTACCTAATTTTGCTGTAGATGCCGATCCCCTACGTTTTCTTAAATAACTGCAAGTGACCTTAATAGATGGTTAATTACTCAATTAGAAAATATAGGATTTTGAAAATAACGTAAGCGCAGGTATGTATTCATTCAATCACATATATATGTATCAGAATTTCCGAGCAGGTGCCAATTATAAAACATAAATTTCAACAAAATCATACATGAATTTATAAAAATAAATTTGGCATAATACATACTTATTACATTATGCTAAAAACGGCAAAAATATTATTAATACCACAAGACGATACAAGAAATTGAAATCAAAACCTATCCCAACTGTCAAGTGATCCCAAACTGCGATTTTCGATTTCCAAGGTATGAGCATTTATTTCGGCCATCGAGTGAATTCGAGGGATTCGAACTACAATCATTGACACCGGCGCACACACACATTCGTCAGTTCATTTCATCACTGCTTATCACCATGGAAACGGTGATAACGGAAAGAGTTCCAGTCGGTTGGTCGCCCTAGACTCAGATTTCGTGAGAAAAGTTAACGATGTCGGCATCTCATTCTGCAACGACAATTCGTTATTCAAGTTCGGTATCATAAGTTCCCGAATACCAATTTCGCTATCCGGGTGTCGTTACACGAGAGGGATAGCGGTACCGACTCCATACCGACAATAAGGTAACGAGTTGCAGAATCGCGCTACTGAAGGGTACACAAGTTCGCTATTCCAGCAAGGCAGAGCGTTTCTGACGTTCACTTGTCTTATCCCTGTGGATCAACTGATGGTTTTCACGCAAATTCGGTTGTTGCTATCTTCGTACAACTTCATTTGTTTTGATCTCCTGAAAATCGTTCACGATACAACGCACACTGTAAAATCCCCTTCCATTACTCGCCGTTGACAAAACACATCATGTTTGGAGTTTTTTTTGCCCTCTTTGATGATTATTGCATCCCTGTTGCTACCAAGGTGGTAAAAATGTTGAGTAGGTACGAAGCTATTAATGCTGTTTTTGATCAGTAATTTGAAGCATTTATAATTCTGTTGAGACGTACGGGTACATGACGTCCGGGAAATGCATGAAAATTGCTCTCCTTCTTGTACCTACTGTCATGGGAGTTAGGCCTCAGCGCATCAGTCAATCAACATAATATTTTATTTTCAAGGGCCTAATATAGGCAGCACAAACGTCATAGAACATTTAAAATATCAACAAACTTAAAGCTAAATTAAAATAAGTATGTCAAAACAAGTCTGTAATACTCGTATTTACAAACGCCACTGAACATTTCGGAATTCTTCAAGTGAATAAGTTCCGCTCGCAATATTCATCCACCACCCTGAAAAGCGAACGGTTCCCGAGATCACGGATCACTGGTGGCAAGGGAGTTCTACATTACGCTCCCAGGCCGGGCAAACCGTTACGATGCGCTCCTGAGAAAGTTATGTCGTACGCTCCCGATATTACGATGCCCCTCGTCAAATTAAATAAAAACTACGAATTTCGAATGTCCCAATATCACTGGCATGGGCCACCTCGTTCAATGGAAAAATTGCACAGTTTCGAAGCCACTAAGTACGGAAGTGAAGTTTGGAGGACAGTACTTTGACAAGTTTGTATACAGAGATATCTGATTCATTGGCCTCGTACAATTCTCGCCGTGGCAGATGCCTCTCGTGCAGGGAATTTAGTTTAGGATAAATTTCCGCTTGTACCTGCTGCAACGCACCCAAAAACAGGAAAATGTTCTTGTGAGGAGAGTTGAAATCTTTGTTAAAGAAAGCATGGAAAGATTCACACGCGTTTGCGGTGCATGTGACGTCGCTTGGCATTTGGCATGCCCAAATCTGAGGTGGGAAAAGAGAGCTGTCAGCGGTGCAGGTGTCGTGGATGTACTCTGAACTCTTGAGCCTTGGGTGGATCGGGTTTGTCCATTACCCATTCGCAGAAAACATCGCCAACTTCGTGCGGAGCCATTTGCTTGCACTACTTATCTCATCTTTGTAAACGGATGTCATCCCAAGACCTTGTATTCTTCTATACCTGCAATTTTAGTTGTGATATGTGTAGTCGTAGTCGTAAGTTATGATCATGTTATTTATATGTGTAGTCGTAGTCGTATACCTATCGTATTGTGATTATTTATTTATTATTTACTGTATTTGTACTTTAGTTTATTAGTCTGTCAATAATACACCTATGCATTTGCTCAGGAAAACATTTGTATAACACCCCTCAAAATTTTTTCTTTTCTGTTTCAAGGTGCGTAGATTCCAAAAATTCAATGTCCGTCCGCCGTCCGCCGTATCACGTGTACCGGCTTCATTTTCGGTCTGAAAAATTCGTTATTTCGCACACATACCCCATCTGGGCCCTAGTTGTGTCCCGAGACTTTGCAGCCCGATCGTAATATACCCAGGGGTGTTATGAGTGAAAATGTGTATAAAAATAGGTACTTTTTGTGTTTTAGTAACAAGTTAGTAACATGAGCTTTTGAGGTATCGTTTTCCATGTTTTTGGGACGAGAAGACCGAATATGAAGTCGATTTTGACCAAAGAGTGGAAAATTGAGGTTGTAACGAAGTTTCAGCCTTAAATTTACGTTAAATTTTGGTCTAAAATCGTCGTTTTTCCGCACATAGTTTGGGTCCCCATTTGGGAACACAATTGGGCCCTAGTAGTGCTCCGAAACACGGCCGCCCGATCGGAATACACCCAGGGGTGTTATGGGAGAAAAATGGGTGTAAAAATAGCGGTTTTCGAGAGATTTTTGAGGTTTTAGTGAACATGAACTTGTGAGGTATCGTTTTCCATGTTTTATAGGGCAAGAATACCGAATATTAGGTTGATTTTGACCGAAGAGTGAAGAATTGAGGTTGTAACGAAGGTTAAGCTCCCGAAATTCATTTTTTATTAGTCAAAAACATGGTAGATTATCTGAAATCACCATAAATTTGTATAATAACACTAGAAGTAGTATCAACAGGTGAATCAAGTCAATTAAATGGTACTATCAATGATCAAAAATAATCTGTAAAAAAAGAGCCTAATTCGTGTTTTTGGGGGGCCAAGATTGGTGGAAACCATAAAAAATAGCCATTTAAATTACTGCACATGAAAGAAACAATAAATGAACAGCCATCATTTCTGTAGGTATGTCCAATTGAATGATAAACCCATGTGACAAGGGCTTTGCAGCGTTTTTACCATAATTTTAGCTACCTACCACGCGTATGCCAGATGAAATCTGCATCCCACCAACACAACCTCAGGCCAAAAATCACTGCGTTCTGCATAGCTTTTTCAAAATCAGTCAGATATATCGCAGATTGAAATCGAGTTTGGATCAGCAGTTGGCTCTCATCATCACTGAGTCCAACGTTACGCTCCCAGGCCGGGCAAACCGTTACGATGCGCTCCTGAGAAAGTTATGTCGTACGCTCCCGATATTACGATGCCCCTCGTCAAATGAAATAAAAACGGGTGACTTGCATGCCCAAATCTGAGGTGGGGAAAGAGAGCTGTCAGCGGTGCAGGTGTCGTGGATGTACCTACTCTAAGAACTATTGAGCCTTGGGCAACGTGGGTCGCCCGGTGGCAAATAGGTAGTTGAAGAGTCGAGCACCTGAGTAGGGCTACAATTCAGAGAAACGCTGAGCCGAGTGAATGTGGCTGGTGCTGTACTCGTGAAAATCCCAAGTGCATCGGCAAAATGTCCTTTACTTTTGTCAGACGCCGCGCTAAAACTCCTGGGGTGGAGGCCGGTAACGAAGTTTGTTAGGTCCAGGGCTCGACGCGGGAGGCAGGAGCGGTTGGATCATTCGACAGATATGAAAACTCACCCACTGAACATGAACCTGGTCAACGACAATATGATCTACTCACTTACTTACCTGCTACGAATCAGTATTAGGAGTTTGAAAAAATTCGTGCTAACTATGTTCCTGATCATTTGTTGATATACATTTTTATATAAATGATATTTTTTATATAAATTATAAAATTTTATATAAATGATAAAAATTTTGATATTTGTTGATATAGATTTATCATTTATTTGTTGTATAAATGATAAAATTTTTATCTAAATTTATATAAATTATAAAAAATGTATATTTGTTGATATAGGTCGGTATCTTGCATGGGTAGCACGTTGCTCAGAATGTTCATTGTAATTCTAATCAAAGCTGAAGCACCAGCAACAACTACCAAGACGGTCATGTCGACAGAAGAGCGAATGGTAAAATTCAAAAACACTGGTGGGCCGAACTGGGAGTGGAAAGAAACATTTGAGTTAAGTATTTTCTCTTGATCATGTTAAATAAGTTGAAGAATGAGAAAATTATTGTTGTCATATGATTTATTACAATGATTTAGATATAAACTTTTCAAAGTGAGTAGACGTGTTGATGGTAGAATGAGTAGGTCGTTTTTAGGAACGCCCCTTAGTTTGTTACAGGTACCAACGTAGGTTATAATTTGTATAATGTACTTCAATTATTATTATTATAATTTTCAAAATATGTTTGGGATTCCATTCAAAAACTAGGTAGGTACATTATTAGAATACTAATTCCGTCTATCAACGCTTTGATTTACTTAGATCCTTTTTTGGTTTATTATTCTGTGAATAACACACCTATGTATGCTCAGCAAAAAAATTTTATGACACCCCTTCAAAATGTTTTTCTTTTACGTTTCAAGGTGCGTAGATTCCAAAAATGCTACGTCCGTCCGCCGTCCGCCGTATTACGCCTAACTACTTCATTTTCGGTCTCAAAAAAAAAATCGTTCTTTCGCACACAGGCTCCACTTGGGCCCTAGTTGTGTCCTGAAACTTTGCAGCCCGATCGCAACATACCCAGTTGGTGTTATGAGTGAAAATTGCTATAAAAATAGGTATTTTTTGTGTTTTAGTAACATGTTAGCAACCTAAGCTTTTGAGGTACCTATATTTTTCCATGTTTTATGGGACGAGGAGACCGAATATGAAGACGATTTTGAACAAAGAGTGGAAAATCGAGGGTCTATTTGCTCCCAAAATCGATTTTTTTATGAGTCAAAAACCTGGGAAATCGTCTGAAATCACCATCAATTTGTATAATAACACTAGAAAAGTGTCAACACGTGAATCAAGACGATTAAATTTAATGGCACTACCAATGATCAAAGATGATTTGAAAAAAAAAAAATCAGTCATGCAGCATGACTTAATGAGCGAATTTTCAAAGAAATATTCGAATTAATGGCTATGGTTTTGAATAAAGGAAAACTTCGATCTAAAATTTGGTTTTCTATGTATATTCTCTTCGTATTTATTTTAATTTGTACGTTTTGTCCATCCTGATTCTACCGTTTGTTTATTACGTAATTGTACTAAGTGCTTATTTATTTGATCGCTGTGGGTAAATTCAAGGAGTTGTACTAATCGTTTGCCTCCCCCTTTTTTGCTTCGAACTCTCGTCTTCAATTAATACTTCTCACATTTTTCAATCTGACCACTCTAAGGGGGTGGGGGTAAGAGTTTAAAGATTATCCTAGTTTTGGGTAATTTTTGCGCACTTTAAATGCTCTAATTTAAGAACGGATTTAGATATCTAAAATCCGATTTCACTATCGTGTTCAGCGTGCAAAAACCTTTAAAATGAGGGGTCACTTGTTAGAAAATAACATTTTGGGGATTTTTGGGTAATTTTTGCGCACTTTAAATGCTCTAATTTGAGAACGGATCAAGATATCTAAAATCCGATTCCACCATCGTGTTCAGCGTGCAAAAACCTTTAAAATGAGGGGTCACTTGTTGGAAAATAACATTTTGGGGATTTTTGTGTAATTTTTGCGCACTTTAAATGCTCTAATTTGAGAACGGATCAAGATATCTAAAATCCGATTCCACCATCGTGTTCAGCGTGCAAAAACCTTTAAAATGAGGGGTCACTTGTTAGAAAATAACATTTTGGGGATTTTTAGGTAATTTTTGCGCACTTTAAATGCTCTAATTTGAGAACGGATCAAGATATCTAAAATCCGATTCCACCATCGTGTTCAGCGTGCAAAAACCTTTAAAATGAGGGGTCACTTGTTGGAAAATAACATTTTGGGGATTTTTGGGTAATTTTTGCGCACTTTAAATGCGCCAAAACCCTCCTTAGAGTAGGCCAATTTCGCCCATCTTCGAACTTAGCCTTTCGATTGCCAAGATAGATTTTTTGTGCAAATTTGAGCTGTTTATCTCAATTCTATCGAGAGTTATCGTCTGGAGTGACACATATATAAATAAATATATAAATATATATATATATATATACATATAAAAAAGTGTTAAATTTCAGGAATCGTTTTAGAATGGTCTGAAACGGATTTCTATGAAGAAAATTTCCAAAAATTTATATTATTTAAATTTCGAAGCCATTGCAATAGCTTCATTTTCTTTGAAAATTCGCTAAAAAAAAGGAGCGTACCTCATTTGTGTTTCGGGGGCCAAAATTGGTGGAAAACAGCAGAAATAGCCATTTAAATTACTGCGCATGAAAGAAACAATAAATGAACAGCCAACATCTCTGTAGGTATGTCCAATAGAATAATAAGCCCATGTGACAAGGACTTTGCAGCGTTTTTTGGTTTTATGTAACAGTCAACCTCCATGAATAATTTTTTTTCTTCAGCTGCTCACTGCGCAAGCAAGAATTACAATTAATCAAATTATCGCAACTCGAACTGGTGAGAAAAGAGCGAATGAGGTCATCTCATGATTATTGCATGAACTGAGGTCCTCGGTGAGCCAGGATGAGAAAGTGAGTGGTCATCTTAATTCCCATATTTTTAACCGATTTGAATGAAACTTGATAAACCTCGTGTTGTTGTCACATCACCTAACCAACATGTAAGGCCATGATAATCAATAAATTGGTTCGAGTTTCGGTTATCTGTTTTGATCTGCATGTCAAGTTGATACAATGGAGAATATTGTCTAAAGATTTGGACCGTTGGAAGTTAGGAAATAGGACCAGTCGAGGGGGTTTGTTTCAGTTGTCTTGGGATGTGTGACAAGAGAACTCTAGCGCCGACCAGAGGAACCACCTGGAGGACGTACCCACGACCCCTTTACCAGCGTGACGAGAAACGGCCAGGATGTGGAGAGACGAAAACCGGACTACCAACAGACCTTACCGCCCCATGTGACCACATTACCAGCGCTCGTGGCGGCAACTGGCGGGCATTTGGAGACCTAAGTTCATTCAACGTGCGGTGCCACTACGTCAGGATCGGATACTACTGGAACAGGCGAAGGGTTGGAAGTTACCCTTCCAGCTATGTCAGTAAAGTCCTCCGCTCCACAGAATGCGCTGGTGGCGACAGATGTTAGAGCACGTCACGTCTCCTGTGCACAGTGGGACGTAAGGCCAAACATGCCGGTCCTCGAATTCGCTTTGTCACATATTTATACCACAATACAGTTTAATACTGTAATTATTTATTTATTTATTTCACGGGCGAGCCCAATTACATTACAACATTCAACAGGAGCAAAAAATATACTAATACTTATAGGTAAGTAAATAATACAAAAAAAACTTGAAAAAAACTAAAATATTTCTTGAATAACTGATGGGGGAGGAAGATAACAAAGTCTTTAAGGAAGAGAGTGAGGAATGGAAGAAGTCGAATGCGGGTTTAATGGTGAGAAATAAATTGGCAGTCCGAGGGAGTCTACGAAGGGGTTGGGCCTTCACATAGCCAGTATTGAAAGCAAGAGCACCGAACTTGGAAACGAAGGTTAGTAAGCCGAGAGAACAGGGGAGTGGGATGATCGCTCACCTGAGACACCGAACGGTTGAGACGGCATCAGTTCGGTATGTCATTTCCTGTGGTTCACAAAAGGCAACTCGTCAGCTTCGAAATCACGTTCTCTCACAGTTAATTTGAGACGATATGAGCACCGTACAAATAAACTGTAATGAACGAAGGATAGTTTGATCAGACACCGTAGGAGCTAAGGTAACGAGTAGGTACCTACCTAGAATAACAAGAAGGTCTGAACTGTACCACGTACTTTACAAATATCGTGTTCCCCGGATATGTGAGTAATGGAACGGTCCAGTAGTTGCCGAGCATCAGTGAGGCTCTTACTTCGAGTCGACCGACATTTGCGGGTGGGTATATTACGTATTTACGTATGTCAGTGCCGCAAAAAGTCATCCTTGGGGCCGTCGTAAAAATCTGACATTTTGATAGTATACTCCTCGGGCCCCCAGAAACTGCTGTTTAGTTTTGGGGTGTCGCGATGATGCTAAGGAGCGGCGCTGCGGCACCGGAAAAGGCTAATTTAATTACGCTAACAACAAATTTCCAAAGGCTCATTTCAGTTTATGAATACCTTTACCCAGTGGATGAATACCTACATGAATACTCTTAACCCAAAATTTAAACACATACCTATTTGCCCTACTTTTTTAAATCTATTCAAATAATCATATTCACTCAAAATAGTCATTAATATACAAAATTACAACCTTCATATAATTCAGTTTATTTCAAGGAATTTACCCATTCCAATATCTATAAGATCTATAAGAAGAAAGTTGATGATGATGATGAGTTTGTCAATAAACCAAAAAGCTAATAATAGCTCGGCTTAAAATCCTGTTTCAATGTGATCAGTATAACTAGGTATATGTGATCTAATTCTTTATAATAAAAAAACTTTCAAATATATACAAAGCTCAAGCTCTCCTATCTGCCCTTGAGCCGTAAGGACCTACGCGCCATTACTGGCGCCTCACCGGCCTCACTGAACAGCGAGGCGGAGATGGCCGAACATATTCTTTACTACTATGAGGTTTTCCCATGGGTCTGAAAAATGCGCTTTTATTTATTTTATTTTTCTTAAACGAAAGTAGATTCCATCCTGAGAATTATGGTGCCAACCCCACTCTCCTACGATAAGTAGTTTTTATTCTGTGATTATCGGAAGTTTCCTGCACTAGTGACGTCACCACGGGAGAGGGGGTCCCGCCCAGGTGGGAGGGGTGCACTGACGTCACTAGTGTAGGGAATTTTTAAAAAAGTCATAGAATGAAAACAAAATTTTCGGATTGCATGAACCATTTCACGTTTAGATCTACGCACAACGCACGCGTGAGGTGTTGAACGAGAATGCATAAATGCTTATATAGTCCAGGCCACTATAAATGCATAAATGCTTATATATGTCCATATAGGAGGAGGGGGGGGGGTTAGAGTGCGCGAGTGGGGAAAAAAATTTACTACAGTAATTTGTTTGGAGTGGTTGGGAGGTGCACACTAAAAGTCCTCGGGCCTACGAGGCGCGGCGCAGAGGAGGAGGGCGGGTTGCGATTTTGGTTACTTGCTCATAGCTCGGCTACGGTTGGTAGTAGAATCAAAGTTAGCCCCATAAAATGAAAGATAATAATATTTTTCAACTATGAAAAATTATTGAAAAAAATGTATTGCCTTACCTTTTTTTGTCAAGTTTTTCCTCAACCCTTTGATTTTACTGTAAGGGTCCCTGGGAAGAAGTTGTAGAGCATTAAATTAACTTTAAAATTATACAAAATTTGAATTGTTTTGGTAAATCCAGAGATTACGCAACAGACTCGAACATCCCATTATTTCGCCATTCCGCAGTCCCTCTTCGTCACCACATACTTCCACCACCTATGTACCCCCCCCCCCCCCCCCCCCCACTACCACCCAACATATCTCCAACCTCAAGCACCCCCGCTCCCCCACACCTGGACCTTTTATATAAGGGCTTAACATGAAATATAAATTATATAATATATCACTGTAAAGGCAGGAAATTTATCGCTCTACCACTTTTTCTCCGGGACCTTAACAGTACGTAAAGCCAAAAGCCCGGTAAATCAAATATGCTTCCTACGCCAAAGTTTCGATTTTGTTGTACATCTTCAGGAACCAGAATGAAGGTACTTGTTACGCTGAGATCTTTGCAAAACAGTTAGTTGTAAAAAATTCATTGTTTACTCGTGAAGTTGTGACTGCATGAATGTCGATGAAAGTACGATGAGCAGTTGTGTTTTAACTCTTGCAATGGGTCCAAAATGTTCAGAACATGAATTATTTTTGAATTTTTTTTTTTTTTCAATAGGCAATTTATAGATAAGTATATATTTATTTATTCATGTGTCTTTCCAGACGATAACTGACCTTGGATACACGATAAAATTCCTAATTTTGCCAAAATGTTCGCACTGCCAAACGAAAGGATGAGTTCTAAGATGAGCAATTTATAAAAATTCTAAGGGGTAAAATTTGAGGTTTTAGGGGTCAAAAATCGGTAAAAACTGCTAAAATCGCAAACAACTTATAATATATAATCACTTAAAAAGGTATGAAAGGATGAGAAAGACATATATAATACCATTTTAGTGGTTTTTCATACATAATAGAGGTCGAGTTTGGATTTTTTGGAGGACAAAATTGGTATTAAGGGCTAAAATCAATATTAATTCATTGACGAATCATTGATTGTGATTGTATCACCAACCCACTCGCAATATTGATTTTAGCCCTTAATACCAATTTTGACCCAAAAAAATCCAAACTGGGCCTCCATTATGTATGAAAAACAACTGAAATGGTATTTTTCTGTCTTTACTCACCCTTACTCTCTCTCTCTCCTCTCCCTTCCACAAAGTTCAAGTGATTTTATATGAATTGTTTGCGACTTTAAGCCTTTTTACCGTAAAACCTCAAATTTGACCCCCTTAGAATTTTTGCAAATTGCTCATATTAGAACTCATCCTTTTGTTTGGCAATATTAGCTCTTATAGCCATGCTGCATGACGAAATTTTTATATCGAAATATATGTACCTATATATTATAATGCCAGATATTTTGATTTCAGTTATCTTTTATATAAATGTGCTCTGATGACTTGTCAGCAGGCGTATCACCTGTATGCTGAGGTCCCCCTGAGCCTGTTAAAGCACCAATTTACTTTAAGGGGTGTGACAGTGGGATCGCGATGGCGAGGTTCGAAATAAGCAGAGGTGGAAAAATCGTGAAGTGACGGATGCTCCTGTCTCTGAGACTGTGACAGAACGCCTGGTCCACCATCGGCGTAGGAGGGAACTGTAACTGTAACTCATTAACGAAGAGACCTCGGATCTGCCCTGATGACTTATCAGCGGGCACGACCTGTTAGTTGTATCTCCCGCCCCGTTCCGCCGAACTGTTTCGGGTTCCCTGATCCGCGCAAGTCGAGTTCTGGATGAAGATACCGCAGCTGGATCCACCAGAGCACCAATGTACTGCACTTAGGGGTGCGGCAGAAGTGGTCGAGTTGAACGAAAAAAGTGCTAATAACCAAAATACTAAAGGTGGGTTCGGAAAACCGAACTGCCCTCGTGTTTCAGAACAACACTGACACTTTGTCAAAAGTAATTTGTTACGTATGAACCGCCTGTGGAGGTTCTCAAAACTATTTCGAGTCACGTCAATTTACCTTACCTGAAGTTACTTCGAAAATGACAGAACGATTGATTCGTATATGCGTGGGTACCTTGTAATGATTTAATCCACTGGAAGCGCTATCTGTGAGCTCACCTCTGTGACAAAGTGTGACAGTGGACGCCCGAGCGTCTCCGTCTAGACCGGCGAGATAATCACCGGTAAAGAAGGGATATCGATTAGGCTTCCATCAAAACGAACCCATCTTCACCGGAACAACAAACGACTCGAGAACAGCCACTGTCACACCTCCCATCCGTTCTCTAAATTATTATCGTATTATTATCGTATTCAAAACGCGGTTCCCTCGCATTCTGGTTCATGATTTTAAATAATGGACCTTTGGAATCGAGAATGTACCCCTCCCCACCCACCCCCTTATAATTTCTTCGTGTTCCTTTCAAGGTGGTGGTTTCCAGCAATTTTGGTCCCCAAAACACAAATTAGGTACGCTCCTTTTTTTTCAAATTATCTTTCATCACTGATAGTACCATATATAATCGTCTTGAGCCACGTGTTGACACTTTTTCTAGTGTTATTCTACAAATTGATGGTGATTTCAGACGATTTCCCAGGTTTTTGACTCATAAAAAATCAATTTTGGGAGCTGAACATCTGGTACCTCAATTTTCAACTCCTTGGTCAAAATCGACTTCATATTCGGTCTCTTCTTCCCCAAAAACATGGAAAACGATGCCTCAAAAGCTCATTTTACTAACATGTTACTAAAATAAAAAAAGTACCTATCTTCATACACGTTTTCACTCATAACACCCCTGGATATATTCCGATCGGGCTGAAAAGTTTCGGGACACAACTAGGGCCCAAATGAAAAATGTGTGCGAAAGAACCAATTTTTTAGACCGAAATGACATAGCACGACATTGCATTTTGGTTTATGATTCTGAGAACAATACACGTACGTATTCGCTCAGCAAAAAAATTTTATAACACCCCCTCAAAATGTTTTTTTTTTACGTTTCAAGGTGCGTAGATTCCAAAAATGCAATGTCCATCCGCCGTACACCGTATCATGCATACCGGCTTCATTTTCTGTCTAAAAAATTCTTTCTTTCGCACACAGGCTCTATGTGGGCCCTAGTTGTGCCCCGAAACTTTGCAGCCCGATCGAAATATACCCAGGGGTGTTATGAGTGAAAATGGGTATAAAAATAGGTATTTTTTGTGTTTTAATAACATGAGCTATTCCATGATTCGTAGGTATCGTTTTCCATGTTTTTTTGGGACAAGAAGACCGAATATGAAGTCAGTTTTGACCAAAGAGTGGAAAATTGAGGTTCTAACGAAGTTTCAGCATTACATTCACGTTACATTTAGGTCTAAAACCGTCGTTCTTCCGCACATAGTTTTGGATCCCTATTTGGGAACAAAATTGGGTCCTAGTTGTGCTCCGAAGCACGGCAGCCCGATCGGCATACACCCAGGGGTGTCATGGGAGAAAAATTGGTGTAAATACACTGCCAAGGACATGGCACAGAAGCTTCCTCGTGGCCTTCACAGTATGCCACCATTAAATTTTCATTCATAAAGGTTCAGATTAATTACCATAAAGATTCAGATTAATTAACGTAATTATTTAACTGTTATTTAATAATAAGGGTACCTAATTTGAAGTTAGTATTCATGCTTTAAGATAAAGTAATTAGTCCACGTATAGAACTGAGAACGCAAAGAGTCCCTATCAAATTTCAACTTCCTAGGGTGAACAGGAGAGAATTTAGCATATCAGCCCGTCATTTCATTCGTCAACGCAGAGGCCCTTCCAGGTTTATAGTTCTGTGTTCTGGAATGCTCGACGTTTGGAATGTACGCGGTGCCAGTGCCACGTGCCACTGCCACCGCTGATTCAATCATGATGAATGTCTTATGGGACCTCAAGGGACCTTACCCGCATCATCCCTGAAAATCTGACCAAAATCCGTTCAATTGATGGAGTTATGACCGTAACAACAAAATCTCGTTAGGGCCTGCGCAGAGACTACCGTTGATTCGATCATGATGCACCTAGCACTAAAACCACACAATTCCTGAAAGTTTGATTGAAATCGGATCAAAATTGTGGAATATATGGCTGTGGCAAGGAAATGTGGACAGACGGACGGACGGACAGACAGACACGAAACCAAATTTGTTCAGGAGGCCATGGAACGCAAAATGCAAGTGGAAATTTTGATTTTGGAGCACAAAAAAAATTTCATTTTGAAAGTGAAAACAAAGCTTCCGCTGCCTTGCAGACTCGGAAGCAAAATAGGAGTTTTTCAAGTTTTTTTTTTGAAGTTTTAGTGAACACGAGCTTTGGAGTTTTCCATGTTTCTATGGCGAGAAGACCGAATATGAAGTTGATTTTGACCAAAGAGTGAAGAATTGAGGTTGTAACGAAGGTTCAGCTCCCGAAATTCATTTTTTATGAGTCAAAAACCTGGGAAATTGTCTGAATTCATCATAAATTTGTATAATAACAGTGGGAGTAATATTAGCAGGTGAATCAAGACAATTAAATGGCACTATCAACGTTCGAAGATAATCTGTTGAGAGAAAAATAAAACCGAGGTCGTGTTTTTGGGGGCTAAAATTGGTGGAAACCATCTAAAATAGCTATTTCAATTATTGCGCATGAAAGAAACAAGAAATGAACAGCGACACTTCTGTAGGGAAGCCCAGTCGAATAATAAACCCATGTGACAAGGACTTTGCAGCTTTTCTCTATGAGCTTTCAAAGTTTCGGCAACAAGTAACCCCACATGCAAGGGGGTCCCGCCCAGGCGGGAGGGGTGCAATGACGTCACTTGTTGACCGTAGGGCAGTGCAGATGGTCTCAATATTCATAGAATGGAACCTGCTTTCATCTGAAAACGGGAAAGTAATATAAAAAGAGGTCATGGTTACTCCTCATTGGGTAGCCTCTTAAGAAACTAACCGGTAAAATCGGGCGTAGACTGATTTAGGCCAGAATATAACATACTAGGTAAATAGCCCGAATCACATTACATGGTTATGCACTATTTATTATGCTGAACCACGTGACCAATTAGATGAGCTAGCAGTTTCAAAACAGTGCTGTGCCCGGGTGTCATATATTGGAATAATCTTGAATGTGTCATAAGTAGGATGAGTTGTTCAAAATTGTCGGGTCTTGTCACCTTGAGGACGGTCCCATTCAGAAGGTGGAAGAACATTGGAAACCAAAAAATAATAATCCAAACCAACCTAATCCTACGCAATATACCCGAGGGAAAATCTGAAATACGTTGAAATGTATATGTATATACGTATATGGGTGGTGAGAGCAAGTGTATGTTGCTTGGATATCGAGTGCAGCCAGGTTGAATTGAATAATGCTTTATTCCGAAGTTTCGATGATTTACTTCACCATTATCAAGGAAATCGACAAAAATAAATCAAAATGGATACTATTACTAAATCCGAAGGGACATTCTTTGAAAGCAAAAAGACGAACATTAATTGATAACGGTTTCATACTAAAATGTGGAAAAAATGGTTCTAAATTTAATTTACCTACTGTACATCGTGTTTTAAAATAATACTACTATTAGGGTTTCAATTCTATTACATGGAGTTTTGGTTAACATTATAGGCCTATTGATTTACTTACATGTCGAGTTGAGTGGAACAGGCAAGTAGACAGAGGCACTCTTAGTAATTTACACCAATAATAATCACTACTGTAGAGAGGTACTTGTCACTGTACTTGTACGTTTTCAACTGAGCTCTTTTAGTATGGAGCAGTTGTTATCAATTTATGTTCATATTTTTGCTTGCAAAAAATATCTCTTCAGATTTAGTAATAGTATCCATTCTGTTTTATTTTCGTAGATTTCCTTGATAATGATGAAATAAAGCATCGAAACGTCGGAATAAAGCATTATATTCAATTCAAACTGACCGCGCATCGATATCCAAGCAACTCACACTCACCTACATAATATCAACGGTCGATAACTTCAACTTATATATATATATATATATATATATATATATATATATATATATATAGGTATATTTTGGTAGGTTAGGGGCGACGATGGTAGCTTAGGAGTCCCAATGTGGGCCTCTAGAGATTGGGACTGTAAAGGAGTACCTAGCAGTCCCATGTCAGATATTTTGGTAGCTTTGTGGTAACAAACCTCTTAATGACTGCAATAGCTCTGAAACACAGGGGAATGTGTTTTTGTGAGGTTGGTAACTTCCCTCAAGGATGGGGAAGCTCTTGTGAAGCTAAGATATTAGGATGGTGATTACTATGTCATGTTCGTCGCCCCTATAGTAGGAAAATATCTGAAAGCCCAAGTTAGGTTAGGAATAGATATTTTGTTCTCCACCGCAATCCCAGAGGTGACTACAAAGCCCTGTCTGTCGCCCCAGTGGTAGCAAAATATATTCAGAGTGTAAGAAGCTCTGAAACCCTCAGTTGGGTTAAGAAAAAGGATTTTATTAGGTAAAGTATGGTACTTGGAGTAGAGTGGTGATAATTATGGTAATTATTATAAATCTCTAACAGTACAAAATCGTGTTAAAAAGGGTTATTGTGTAAAAGTGAGTTTTAGATGTCAGCCTTACAAGGTTAGAAGTGGATGGTTGGACTAAGTGTAGGTAATTATACCAATATTATTATAGGAACCGGAAAAACTTAAATTATGAAAAAAATATGTTGAATTTAATGTTCAGGCAAAATTGGGTAGGGGTGGTATTTGCAGTATAGTGGTGGCAATTAATGAATATTAGAATTCAAACAGTAAGAAATCGAGAACAATAAGTTTCATCCACTAATGATTAAGGGGATTAGAATTTCCATTGTGTGATTGAGTTAATGACCCTGGTTGCACCAGAGTGGGGGTAATTATACGCATTAATTAGTTGTAACAGTAGAAAATCAGGGAAAAAATGCATTATTTTGTAAAAATTACGAGTAATTCAATTTGTTTGGTCTGATGATGGCAGGACCGGAGTGGGGGTAATTATACGAATTCGGTAGTCGTAACAGTAGAAAATAGGGGAAAAAAGGTATCTTTGTGTAAAAATCACGAGGATTTCAATTTTTAAGGTCTGATGATGGTTGCACTAGAGTGGGGGTAATTATACGAATTCGGTAGTAGTAACAGTAGAAAATCCGCGAAAAAACGTATGTTTGTGTAAAAATCACGAGGATTTCAATTTTTATGGTCTGATGATGGTTGCAGCTAGAGTGGGGGTAATTATTACGAATTCGGTAGTAGTAACAGTAGAAAATCCGCGAAAAAACGTATGTTTGTGTAAAAATCACGAGGATTTCAATTTTTTTGGTCTGATGAAGGTTGCACTAGAGTGGGGGTAATTATACGAATTCGGTAGAGTAACAGCAGAAAATCGGCGAAAAAAGGTATGTTTGTGTAAAAATCACGAGGAATTCAATTTTTTAGGTCTGATGATGGTAGGACCGGAGTGGGGGGTAATTATACGAATTCGGTAGTTGTAACAGTAGAAAATTGGGAAAAATAGGTATCGTTGTGTAAAAATCACGCGGATTTCAATTTTTTTGGTCTGATGATGGTAGGACCGGAGTGGGGGGTAATTATACGAATTCGGTAGTTGTAACAGTAGAAAATTGGGAAAAATAGGTATCGTTGTGTAAAAATCACGCGGATTTCAATTTTTTTGGTCTGATGATGGTAGGACCGGAGTGGGGGGTAATTATACGAATTCGGTAGAGTAACAGCAGAAAATCGGCGAAAAAAGGTATGTTTGTGTAAAAATCACGAGGAATTCAATTTTTTTGGTCTGATGATGGTAGGACCGGAGTGGGGGGTAATTATACGAATTCGGTAGTTGTAACAGTAGAAAATTGGGAAAAATAGGTATCGTTGTGTAAAAATCACGCGGATTTCAATTTTTTTGGTCTGATGATGGTAGGACCAGAGTGGGGGTAATTATACGAATTCGGTAGTTGTAACAGTAGAAAATTGGGAAAAATAGGTATCGTTGTGTAAAATCACGCGGATTTCAATTTTTTTGGTCTGATGATGGTAGGACCGGAAGTGGGGGTAATTATACGAATTCGGTAGAGTAACAGCAGAAAATCGGCGAAAAAAGGTATGTTTGTGTAAAAATCACGAGGAATTCAATTTTTTTGGTCTGATGATGGTAGGACCGGAGTGGGGGTAATTATACGAATTCGGTAGAATATCAGCAGTAAATCGGCGAAAAAAGGTATGTTTGTGTAAAAATCACGAGGAATTCAATTTTTTTGGTCTGATGATGGTAGGACCGGAGTGGGGGTAATTATACGAATTCGGTAGTTGTAACAGTAGAAAATTGGGAAAAATAGGTATCGTTGTGTAAAAATCACGCGGATTTCAATTTTTTGGTCTGATGATGGTAGGACCGGAGTGGGGGTAATTATACGAATTCGGTAGTTGTAACAGTAGAAAATTGGGAAAAATAGGTATCGTTGTGTAAAAATCACGCGGATTTCAATTTTTTTGTGTCTGATGATGGTAGGACCGGAGTGGGGGTAATTATACGAATTCGGTAGAGTAACAGCAGAAAATCGGCGAAAAAAGGTATGTTTGTGTAAAAATCACGAGGAATTCAATTTTTTTGGTCTGATGATGGTAGGACCGGAGTGGGGGGTAATTATACGAATTCGGTAGTTGTAACAGTAGAAAATTGGGAAAAATAGGTATCGTTGTGTAAAAATCACGCGGATTTCAATTTTTTTGGTCTGATGATGGTAGGACCGGAGTGGGGGTAATTATACGAATTCGGTAGAGTAACAGCAGAAAATCGGCGAAAAAGGTATGTTTGTGTAAAAAATCACGAGAATTTAATTCTTTTGGTCTGATGATGGTAGGACCGGAGTGGGGGTAATTATACGAATTCGTAGTTGTAACAGTAGAAAATTGGGAAAAATAGGTATCGTTGTGTAAAAATCACGCGGATTTCAATTTTTTTGGTCTGATGATGGTAGGACCGGAGTGGGGGTAATTATACGAATTCGGTAGTTGTAACAGTAGAAAATTGGGAAAAATAGGTATCGTTGTGTAAAAATCACGCGGATTTCAATTTTTTTGGTCTGATGATGGTAGGACCGGAGTGGGGGTAATTATACGAATTCGGTAGAGTAACAGCAGAAAATCGTGCGAAAAAAGGTATGTTTGTGTAAAAATCACGCGGATTTCAATTTTTTTGGTCTGATGATGGTAGGACCGGAGTGGGGGTAATTATACGAATTCGGTAGAGTATCAGCAGTAAATCGGCGAAAAAAGGTATGTTTGTGTAAAAATCACGAGGAATTCAATTTTTTTGGTCTGATGATGGTAGGACCGGAGTGGGGGTAATTATACGAATTCGGTAGTTGTAACAGTAGAAAATTGGGAAAAATAGTATCGTTGTGTAAAAATCACGCGGATTTCAATTTTTTTGGTCTGATGATGGTAGGACCGGAGTGGGGGTAATTATACGAATTCGGTAGTTGTAACAGTAGAAAATTGGGAAAAATAGGTATCGTTGTGTAAAAATCACGCGGATTTCAATTTTTTTGGTCTGATGATGGTAGGACCGGAGTGGGGGGTAATTATACGAATTCGGTAGAGTAACAGCAGAAAATCGGCGAAAAAAGGTATGTTTGTGTAAAAATCACGAGGAATTCAATTT
>OX940974.1:142186562-142441958 GCA_954871275.1 Leptopterna dolabrata | reverse complement strand
GGGAAGATATGGGCTGTTTAGTATTGTGTTCGTGGAGAATCGAGTAATTCCCCAATACGATGTCTTTAAATAATTTAGGTAGATACTGAAAAGAAGGGACAACTTTGATGAGGTAGTTGCAAACACGATCAGTTTCTTCGTTTCGACTATTTGCCATTGTTCCGACAGGCCCAATTATACATACAATATGTATGCACGTAGTATTAGTGATGTACACTGAGCCTCACTCTTTTTTGTTGTGTGTGTTATACTAGTGCGTTTGATTTATTCTCTTGTTCATAGTGGTGGTGTAAAAGGAAGTGAAAGAGAGGGAAGGAGACCTAGGTCACTATAGCCACATCATCTCCCATCAAGGCAGTGAGAGACAGACAGAGAGAGAGAGAGTGAGTGAGAGATATGGAGTGGTGGAAACCAAAGATAAAAAGAAGTGGTAGCACCCGAGAAACGTTAAACTTTGTGTAGCAGTTGTTGTCATCATCATTCCTCTTCAGATCTCCAAGTAGCGGATCGACTGCCAATTTCATCATGACTCGCCTAGACTCAATAAACAAAATTTTGGAGCTGTCGAAACAGGCAGATAGTGATACGAAGCGCAAAGAACTCCTGGACTGTATAGATTTCCCTAGAGAGATGATTGCAGATTTACAAGCAACCTCAGATTCGAGAATGAAATCGGACAACACAGCCGAAGCTTCTTCGATCAATGCGCTACATATCGCCAAACAGATTCTTCGCATTGCAAACGAAGCATTTGAGAAGTTTGGAATCTCAGCATGTTGTGCAGGAGGGTTTGCTGAACACGTTCGTTCGGGATTTGTTCAATCATACAGGGATATAGATATTTTTTTGATCCGAAGGACGCTCGAAGGCAGCGAGCGCTTAGACGGAGACAAATGGTGGGATGTCGTACGTTTTATGTCCAAAATCATACCCATCATGTTTGAAGGTCAATCTGCTAGTTGGACAACAATGGAACAACATCATATACTTCTAAACTACCGAAGGGCTCCGTGTCATTGTATCGGCAGTTTACTGATACACGGGATCGAAATTCAATTTATGGTAACACAGGCGCCGATATGTAAAACAGAAGGGTATAGCATAATCAAAGATTTGATGCCAGCCAAGGTTATTGCGTCAAGTATGATTCCGGATGTTTTCGAAATCATCAAACGATTTGATCTTGTAAATTGTTGTGGTTCTGCGTTTTGGTTGAACGAATATGGCGGCTGTGATGCGCTCACCGTGAAAACAGACAATCAAAACATATTAAGTAGCCAACATAGATCTATCTCCAGACAAAAAAAATATTGCAAGAAATTGGGATGCAGCTTATCCACGCTAAATCACAAAAGTATTGTTATTGGGGAGTGTATAAAGACCGGTGACAAATATCAATTCACATCTGCAGATGCAATGTTATTTCACAGAAATGGCGTGTGCAAAATATTTGAAGCACGAGATATCGAAATTGAACAGCCTATATCAATTGATGGAAAAGGAATTAAGGAATTCGGTCTAGCTGCTAAGCACTCCGTGTTTGACGACTTTTGGGTACTGGTGTTCGAGTTTACGGATTCCTCAAATACGCACGATAAGAAATTGTACGGACCTCAGCATTGCATATTCGATTCGGATGTCACGCTCCGCTTGAAAGATAATATTAAACAGATGTGTTCGGAATGTTCTATCCCTGCCGCTGACGCAACAGTATCACCTTGTCATATTTGTTCTTCCACAGCAGGAAGATATAAAGTGTTAAGGGAAGGTGTAAGGTGGTATTTGAATAAGAAATAACTATATTATACAGCATGTTATACAGAACAAAATAAATAAATAAATACAGTTAAGACAAATGCTTCATTATTGATTTCATCCTTTGTAGTTTGTTGGTCGTCATCCTTTCGTGTCATGGGATGTTCGAATAGTTATAGCTCAAACGACTCCATATTGATCTCATGATATATTTCTCTCGAGCCTTCGGATTCGAGTTCAAATGTTTTTGCTCACAACCTTGTTTTCTCTGTATCTGAAATCTTGAGACCAGTTTTCATTCGAACACTTTTGAAACACACTACTTTTGTCTATAGCCTTTGGATGTCAGCTCAGATATTTCTATCTGAACTTTGTTTCTCAGGCTCCTAGATCTCTAGACAAAAAGATTTGATCTTATGATCTATAACCAGAGCATCGTTTGCTTGAAGCATTTCTTCTTTCGAGCCTTTGATGATTTCTGCTGTAACATTTCTCTCGGAACCATTTTTTTTCTCTGGCTTTGAGATTTCGAAACGAAAAGATTTGGTCTTAGGATCTACAACTAGAAAGTCGATTGCTCAGAATATTATTTATTCTCTCGAGCCTTTAATGATTTCTGAACTTTTATTTATCTGGCTCCAAGATCTCAAGACAAACAGATTTGATCGTAGAATATACAATCAGAGGATCATTCGCTCAGAACATATTCTTATGATTTCTGCTTGACTATTTTTGTCTCTCAGCGTTTCCTTCCTTGAACTCCGAGAGTTTCCTTTCTTGAACTCCGAGAGTTTCCTTTCTTGAACTCCGAGAGTTTCTTCATTCCAAAGATGTTATTTTTGCGACCTAACTACCTAATAGTTATCGTATTATTATTATTATTATATATATAATATATATATATAATAATAATAATAATAATACCCTCCCCCAATAAACTACTTGTGGACACTAAAGAACAACACTACTAACTACTAAGTATATAGTAGGTTTTAGAAGTAGGAGTGGGGGTAGTGTCATAACCTAAGAGTGGGGGTAGTGTCATAACCTAAAAGTTGGGGTAATACGCGTAATTGTAATAGACAATAATTATTGTTTGCTCTAAACCTTTTTCTCTCAAGCTCCAAGATCTTGAGACGAGAAGATTTTGATTCAGGATCTACAACTCGGAGATCTACAAATATACAATTGCCCTTCTGATTCCTCTGAATTTATATTCAACTCTTAGACCTACAAGAGTATGGTTTGTTTTCTTGGGGATCTATAACTCAAGAAATGTTTTCTAGACTTTTTCGTTCTCACCCTCCAAGATCCGTAGACAAACAGATTTTAGCTTAGCTTAGGATCTACAAGTAGAGAGTCAGTCATTCACTCAGTATTTGTTTTTTCTCTGGAGCCTTTAGATGTCTACGTTATTGTAATGATATATTATTACATCACCCTCTCCCATCAATCGTCCTGTTGACACTAAAGAATAATTATATTACTGGTACAGGTGCGAAGTTGCCAGAAACAGATAGCTAATCTTTAAAAGGATATGTAGGTAATTATATATGTTGATTTAGATTGATTACTGAGTTGAGGATCAGATAGGCAGAATGAGTATGGTAACCTTCAAAAGGATGATTTCCAGTTCCACCACACCTGCTCTTCCTCTTCTCTTCCCTGGGCACAACAGTATAAAACAGAGAGCCAGCTAAATCTTTTAGTTAGTCAAGTTCTGCTTGCCTTTCGAGTTGAGTTAAAGAGCATCCACTCTTAAGTGTCCAAACCCCCGAGTACCACCTACTTTCTACGTTTGTGTATTTGTGCATTGTCAGTCAATCTCCTAGACAATATGATGGGCCCTCCTTCTCTCCCACAAGCTGCTGAATCTACAACAACGACGATGGGGCCTCCTTCTATCCCACAAGCCACTGGGTATACCATGATGATGGGTCCTCCTTGGAACCAGCAGCCACAAACAAGTAAAGGAACGCAGTGGTCTCGTCCTCAGCGAGTACAGAAAGCCGCTGCTGCGTCTAACTTTCTCCTTTCTCCCGGTAAGACATTGCCTATTTCTAACAACAACGAACCCCCATTCGCCGCTGCCTCGCCAACTACTGTTTCTCTGAGGGAACACGCGGATCTGATGTACGCCACATTGGATGTATTCGACGAGGAACACTTGTTGGAACAAGCAAAGGGTGTTTTAAAAACAGACTTTCACAAGTTGCGAAGCCTGCTCGACGTCGTACTTGAATCTATCGACAACGGGGTAGATAAAACAATCGTATGCAAACTTATTTGCTTATGCCTCGCTCCCAACTCGTTCAGTAAGGACGAAATTAAATCGTGGACTCCACCCACTGTCGACATGATCAAATCTCACATTAACTCGGCACCAGTTTCCGACGATTTAATAATCAGATTTGTCGATATGATACAATCCATAACAGACGGAATAATAACAAAATATTCCACATTTTCTCAGATAGAAAAAGAGATGGGTTCGGAGAAAGGAGAAATCACCAGCCTGGACGATTCTTCAACAACGACCGCCGGACACCCCGCCGGACACCAACAGCCGTTGGCTTATGGGTTGGGATCGGGAACGGGAAAGAAGATGATCAATAAAACTACTCCTCCACCATACCGGGAAGACAGCGAAGATAGTGACGATGATGAAAACAGATTTATATCACGTACCTCATCTGGAGCTTTGACAGGACCCATTGAACAAGGACCACTGTGTCAACGAGCAAATGACCAAGCGAGTGATGGAATTCCATCCCCCTTCTATGCCAATGACAGCGATGAAAACGATGACGCCAGTGTTGACGAACTTCAATCAGCAACTGATTTTCTAATGCAGTCTCTGCTTCAAAGCGACGTCGAAACTATGACAGTGGCAACAGCTCAAAATGAGGTCGAACCTATGACAGTGGCAACAGCTCCAAATGAGGTCGAACCTATGACAGTGGCAGCAGCTCCAAATGAGGTTGAACATATGGCAGTGGCAGCAGCCCAAAACGAAGTCGAACCCGTGAGGGTTGTAGCACCTCAGAACGAAGTCGAACCCGTGAGGGTTGTAGCACCTCAGAACGAAGTCGAACCCATGACGGTACCAGCCCCTCAACACGAAATTGAACCAGTAACAGCGGCAGTGGTGGCTCAAAGTGAAGGAAGCTGTGATGATGATGATGATGACGATGATGTCCAACAACAACAAGAAGATCAGTTAAGTATAAACCATTTGTGTAGCAACGAGACTGCAACGACATATCCCGTGTTCCTAGCATTTTTATGTAACATGAGGCTAGCTTATGTAACAAACAACGTAGAGAGTTTGTATTTCAATTACATAATAAAACACTTGAAGGTATATTGCACGAATGAGCAAAGATCGTATCGATCGTGTGAGAGAATGATTATACAATGGAACCGAGACTTCCATTTAGACAAAAAACATTTCCGAGCTGTCGTGTTTATGGATTTTTTAGAAGAACTCGGGTGTATATTAACAAGCAATACGTGTAATGATCCCTCCCTAGTCGTCCCTCTTGTACAATTACAACATCCAAACTATAGTGAATGCGCGCAGAAACTTATAGAGCTCGGACCGATTGAAAGAAAAGCGAAACATATTGAATGGCGAGCCCCTCCGAAACGATCTGAACTAGAACGGCAAATATCGAAATCGGAAAGGTTGAGCCTTCTCTCCGTTTTGTGTAATTATATCGTATACTTGATATCGACCGGGAGATTTTCTAAGATATCTGATATAGATAACAAAGTGATTGACTGGGTTTGTATATTAATACAAACTCGAGTTGACGATGAACACGTGCCGAACAATAACGCTGTACATTTGCTTGAATCGTTGATTTGGGGGATCGGGTGTACAACCACTGTTCGTCTATATTTCAAATCATTGATAGAGTACAAACATACTTTAGAATCATATTTAAAGAAACGTAAGAATGACGACAACGCGCATAACTTCCCACCCCGAATCATTGACAGTCAATTACATTTAGTCCCATTGTCAATTTTGATTTTATTTGATAATATAACCAAGTTGGAGCATAAAAAATACGCGCACTGCGACATTTGTCATAATGTTATTCAATCATGTTTGTGTACAAGGAGAGAACTAGTTTGTACAGAATTGAGTTACAATCGTTACAAACGTAGTCGCATTAATAGCAGTGATAATGTCCATCGCCCTGAGGCAAGACGAAAACGAGTGGCAGACGAATAAGCGGTGGTCGTTTAGCGAGTAGCGAAATTGCCAATATTATCAAAATCCTCATCGTATTCGCACAACTCTCTCCGCACGCTCAGTTTAGAAGTTTTGCTCAATCTTGTGTAAAACCCCATCCTATGCACCTTGAGGATCTCTCTGAAATACATATGTGTAAATATAGCAGAACATTATGTTTGAGATAATTACCGATGTACACAAATATCAAACATAAATAATGGAGTTTTATCTATCTTGTTCATTAGTTGTTGTATGGCTGTATCAATGTTTATATATGTATCAACTCTAATAAATGTAAGGGTATATTATACTTGATAGTATTCTGTACGCAGGTATGAGTAATGGACTCGATGTCCATTACTCGGGTTGATGTTATTGTTGTATAAAGTATAATAAATGGCTGTGATATTATTATGTACCAAACGTCTGTTTCTTGTATTACCTTAATCACTCAAGGTTATTCCAATTCCTATCTCAGAATTTTATTCCAATTCCTATGTCGGAATTTTATTTTCTCGAGCCTTTGAAGATTCCTGCCGTGGATATATCTCTCAGTACTAAACTAGACAGCAATAGACATTAAAAAAACCGGCCCACCTCGTATTTGTGTAGAAATACACGTCCAACGTGAATTTGTTAATGTTTTTTAATCTGCGCCCTGCTGTTCACTCGTGGGATATGAACTCAACTTGGCACACCCAAAAAAGATTAAATAATTCACGTTGGACGTGTATTTCTACACAAATACTAGGTGCGCCGATTTTTTTGCTGTCTAGTTTATTTTTTCCTCTGGCTCCGGGATCTCGAGACGAAAAGATTCGATTTTAGGATCTACAACTAGAGAATTGCGGGAACATTTATTCTCTAGCATGCCCTGAGATTTCTTTCTTCTCAAACTCTGCTATTTTTGGACAAGAAAATCTTATTTTAGGACCTACTACTAGAATGTTTCTTCATTCTGAGACTTAACAACTTTGAGTACTCTAAGTTCCTGTGGACACCAAAGACTGACACCAATAACTGCTTTGTATAGGTATTGCACTTTCAAACTCTCTAACCGTATCAATGAACCAGGAGTATAATGCAAATAAAAACGTTTCAAACTCTTTTGAATATTTATTTAGATCTATTTACAATGATTTTTGCAAATACGCCTTGCATGTGCAGTTCTTTTGTTGGCGGCCCCGCATCTATAGACAGCGCCGATGTCAAATAATGCGGTATGCCCGGATTTACAGTATTATAAATATATACATATCGTTTAACGATACATATCATGCAGTTGCCCTTCCTCCCATTGTGTGCACAGTCCAGATATAGTCGTGGCAGAATATGCTCCTTGACGGCCGCCGTGTCGGCCACATATGAAGTATACCACTTCTCGCAGGAGCGAATACACAGCGCGCATTTGCTGCAGTGCCACCACTGGAACTCAGGAGCTCGTTGTTGACAGACTAGGCATACCGGGTCAGCGGGAACATGTTGCGGTTTTCTTATGGGCACCACTGTGAACAAAATAGCCAATTCTAATAAGTAATTGTGTGAAAACATAATACATCTATTGGCATTAGTAGACGGTTTTAAAACATAACAACCACTTAGAAACATATCCCCACCGGCATATGATATATATATACGTAGATTATCATTTGACTCTGCTCTAAAGAACGTACATATCTCCACATATC
This sequence comes from Leptopterna dolabrata, assembly GCA_954871275.1. NCBI lineage: Eukaryota > Metazoa > Arthropoda > Insecta > Hemiptera > Miridae > Leptopterna > Leptopterna dolabrata. The sequence goes on along the minus strand of OX940974.1, from coordinate 142,434,269 downwards.
GCCCCCCTCCCCATCACGACATTCTCAAACAAGTAAGTAGCAACAAATTGGTAAGTTAGATAGATGAGTAGTCAGAAAAGTATGCAGGCACATCTAACGTGTAGGCAGGTTCCTCCTTGTGTGAAATTGCAATAATTCGTTCAACATTGTCAGACCTTTACAGTGGACTGTTTTGTATTATATGGATAATACACCTATGTATTGGGTCAACGAAACATTATTTATAAAACACCCCCTCAAAATGTTATCTTTTCCGTTTCAAGGTGCGTAGTTTCCAAAAATGCAATGTCCGTCCGCTGTATGATCTATCACGTGTACCGGCTTCATTTCCAGTCTAAAACATTCGTTCTTTCGCACACATTCTTCATTTTGGCCCTAGTTGTGTTCCGAAACTTTGCAGCCCGATCCGAATATACCCAGGGGGGTGTTATGAGTGAACATGTGGACAAAAGTAGATACGTTTTGTGTTTTAGTAACATGAGCTTTTGAGATATCTTTTTCCATGGTGTTGGGGACGTGAAGACCGATTATGAAGTCGATTTTGACCAAAGAGTGGAACATATAGGTTCTAACAAAGGTAGCAAAATTACTTTGTTTATATGAAGCAAAAAACTTGGACAATCTTCTTAAATCGTCATCAATTTGTATAAGTAAAGTGAAAAAGTAAAGTAACAGCCATTTCAGGCTGGGGCTTTTCGTCCGACTGCCCTGCCTCAATTTGTATAATAACACTAGAGCAAGTGTCAACACGTGGATCGAGCCCATTAAATGGCAATATCAATAATCATAGATAATTTGGAGAAAAAAAGAGGGTACCTAATTAGTGTTTTGAGGGCCACAATTGACGGAAACCATCATAAATAGCTATTTCAATTATTCCACATGAAAGAAACAATAAATGAACAGCCAACAATTCTGTAGGTATGTCTAATAGAACAATACACCTATGTGACAAGGACTTTGCAGCGTTATGGTTTATTTGATCGGATATACGAGCACGAACGACCCACTTACATAAAATGTAGAGATATTATGAATGACTGACTTTCGTATGAACAGATAATGGCATAAAGTTAATGTGGTAGCTTACCTTGCGTAATCTCTGGAGATTCAACGGGCATGGCGGGCATGGTGGGCAGCAGTGGTGGAACAGGGCTTGTCGCGAGATGAGATGATATCAACACATAGAAGAGCAATGCTTCGATGATGATTGAGCTTCTCAGAGCATGGGGCGTTCTTTTTATATCTTCGTTCCGCCTTATTGTCGGCATCACTGTATGGCTAGATCTATGCACCGATCTCTGCTTGATTGTGCTCAACACTTTAAGATTAGATGAAGATTTCAAACTGTTGGTAGAGGAAGAGAAAAAGTGTAACAAGGGTGAGAGAGGCACTGGAGTTCACACAGGTTGTAAACAGAAACAACAGCAGTATTATACGGTGTGTTATTATATGGAACAAAAAAAAATAGAAATACTATTACGGGGAACGGTACATAGTATATTGTGTCCTTTATAGTTTAGTTATTGTCCTCGATCATTGATTTAAGGTATTCGATCCACAAACGCCTGAAAATACGATTCGGTAGATTATTTTTCTTGTTGTGATGTTTCCGAAAAGGTCGTCGCATCAGAGGTAGCAAGTGGGGCAGCATACGTAAAAGACGAAGTATATTTATTGAACATAAAACCATCATCATTGTCAGTGAATGACAAGTTATTTGCCGCACCGTCACCACGTGCCACACTTGCTGGTGTGGCATTGTGTCCCATAGTAGTAGTAGTAGTAGTAGTAGTAGATGTAGTAGTACTAGTAGGGTCGGTAGTAGATGCAATACCCGATCGCAAAAGACTAGATAACTTGTTGGTAAATATGCGTTGCGAATAAGGAGAGCATGTTTGCAACCACACAGCAAAAGCTGCAGTCATAAATAACAATAGATAAAATACCCAACATAATAATTTTGTTATGTCCATAGTAAGGAATATAGCACAGAGAATTCCTCCTCCGAGCCATACGTAAAACAAGAATCTTTCTTCTCCGCTAAATGATGAGAACAAATAATTGAAAAGTGTGTTAGCAGAAGATAATTTTTCTCCTACGTTGCTCCGTAGAGTATTAGTGGTCTCCTTCAGCCGATCCATGGTCGTTGCCATTGCTGGTGTTATTTGGTATATAACTCACTAAGTCCGTCGATCAGCCAGACGTGTAGATTCTAACTAGGAAAGACAAAAGAAGAAGAAATGTGTCATATAGGATGGGATGGGGGGGATGGGAGGCCCAACTGTGCCAAGAACTGGAGAAACGTTTGAGAGTGGGGGGGGGGGGGTGGGGGTGTATATATAATATTTATGTTGTGTGGCGGTAAGTGTAATGGTTTATCCTGTAGGCGGTAATATCTGCTGTTCTGACTGCTCCGTTGTCTCTCCGAGTTAATGCCGTGGCAGTGATACGTTCTTATTGCTTGTTTGTACGGCTCTCTCAAAAGGAAAATAATTGATAACCAACGATGGGGATAAACAATTTCATCAGGTTCAAAGAAGCTTACATGAAATGTAAGCATATCAACGACTACGATGGGATGGGAACGATGGAGCAAATGCAATGGAATGGCATTCCACACCACCACCCGTATGTAATAGCTATCGACGCGATTCATTTATTCTACTATAATCTCAGTGAATTGCTCAAAACAAAGCTGTCACTGTTGAACAATGATACTACTGACGACACAGAGAGCAAACGACGAAGATTGATGTCGACCACATCCTCCTCTGCCTCTTTTACATCAATTGACACCGACGATGGAGACAAACCACAGCGTGAGCAAGAACAACCACAGCCTGAGCAATTCAACGACAAACCTTTGGCGTCTGTATTGAATCTTATAACTGAAGAAGACTGGGATGATATCATATCGCGAGCCTACAGCAAATTAGTTAAACTTTTTACTGAACCATTTCTCAGAAACGCAGACGTCGTGTACTTTGCCAGAGATCATAAAGCGCCGACATCAAAAAAATACACACAATGCAAACGAAGCGAAGTCAGCCTCGAAATCACTTCCGATATCAGAAAACAAGCGTACGATAGATTGGAACGATATACTGCCATCTGTTTATCTTCTACATTGGTGATGAGTTCCCATCAAGAAGGATTGGTTGCAGGAGAAGGTGAACATTTGGCCGTTTATTATGTTTGTTCATTCTTTAAAGATAAATGTTGTAATTTGACAAGTAACGGTGGCCATTGTTCATGCAATGTCGACTGTTATGTGTATGGAAACGATACTGACATAGACATGTATTTAATGTTCGCCAACACGTATTATAATACGATATTACGACACGAAGGGGCAAAATTTTATTCTGTCAAGGAAAGTAAATATGACCCGTGGACGATGTCAACGACGAATACTGTTGTTAGCAGTCAGTTGCTTTATTGGAAAGAACTAACGTTATTGAACGCGTTTTCCATGTATCTCGTGTGTTCGTTAAGTGGTACAGATTATTTTGCGCCACTCTTGAGCGGATCCTCAGCTACTTTCGGCAATATGATATCTGCATTTTACAGCCAAGGACTTTCTATTTGGGGGACACGACGGGATACATTGGAAATGGCACTTAGATGTTACATAGAGTGTAAAACGCGAGACGATAACTTGGGCTACGAGGTCAACGACGACGACGCTTTAAATTACGTCAATGTTGGAATTGACCAATTGGTAGAGTTATTTGTGTTAGGCCTTAAACACCTTTTGTCGAACGTACAACCGAGGCACGGAAGAAACCCCAGTTTGACCACGTCTTCTGTTACTACTCGTCTCGCCGATGTCGACTACTACGAAGGTACACAGTTGTGGATGGCTCGTGTGATTTGGTATTTCTTCTACGTATTAGAATGCATCAAAAATGATATGGATGAACTCATTGGCAGCAGGAGAGCAAATTTCACAAACTTAAAAACTAGTAGATATGTAGCAGTTAGTATTGATAGAACTGGAATGGATCTACCGTCACATGGGAATAGTGAGATAATTCTCAATAGAATAGTGAGAACATTCCCTTTCGATTTAAAGGTGGCGTATTTTAAAGATCCTAGAAATTGTAGTGTGTTCCGTAAATGGATAACCCAATCGTGTACGGATAGAGCCGATGAATTTATAGACATCTGTAAAAACGCAGTACGTTCTATATTCACAACTAGATAGAACCCACAACGCATGACTATGATGATATCTGTTTGATGTGTTCACCCGTAGAGGAAGAGGAAGCTAGAACATTAAATAAAATGTAGGCAGTGGTAATAGTTTAGTGTCTTGGTGTATTACTGAATGAGTGTGGTATAATACAATAAATGTAAACAAATAATGTAATATGATATGAATTTATTTTGTCACTCCGTGTATCTTGGTTTCTTTTCTCGACCCATTCCCACCTCTAAATTGTGGAATTCTTTCGTTTCTCCAAATGTAATACGTCAAATAGGGTAAATACGGATGACGCTCATCACTCAGAATGCGTTCCATTAGTTCGTCTGTTAATTCTGTTTGATGTACGTTAAACCGAGTGAGTTTCGACATGGTTCCTCGCAACAAACCTTTTAGTAGGGGAGAATATTTAGTTCGGAGTATGAAAATAGCCAGATCTACGGGTACGTCACTACCATTTGTTAAAAGGGTGTAAATAACATTATAAACGAGATCAGAATTTGTATCGAGATACCTTTTATTACTACAACTTATTTTGTTGCTCAAGTGTTCTAAAGGTGTGTATTTCATTGCATCTTCGATATTAGGATTCGCTCCAGCAGACAATAACAACTTAACTAAAGATTTATAATACTTTGAATCGTCTAGCGCAGCTTTGCCACCACATCGCGGTGATGACGATCCACCATATTTGATGATACCTTGTATAATAGCACAGTGTAAAGGGGTATATTTCTTCTTCTCCGAAACAGCATTAACATTGGCTTCGAACGTATTTATAACAAGAATTATGAATTCAATATCGGCTTTATTATCGATTAACACACTTATTAAAGGATACCCGTTGTAGTTCAGATTTTCGAACGAAGTACCTTTTGTGATTCTATCTCTGATGAATGTTTCAGCTCCTACCAGATTTTCAACCGAACCCCCTTTATTGACGTACTTTTCAAATAGATGTACGAACCAACGTTCGTTTTCATCCGTTAAAGATTGATGATGTGTTGTAGGAGGAGATGGCGGATGAGCAATAGTAGCAACTCCTCCTTCATGGTGTGCTGCAGTGGCAGCGACGATAATATCGTCTGTTTTAATAGCGCTAGAATCTGAATTCCCCATGTTCTTATTGTTGTTTTAATATTTAGGTAAAGGCACATTTGTGATTATGACCGAGCTAATTTGTCCGACGTGTGAGATAAATCTATTCCAGGGCTAGAGAATATAGTTCCATCGATACAAGCTGCTGTATCGAGAGTAGCGAATTTGTCGACTCCACAGGGTAATCTATCAATCAGAAGAGGATATTTAGTGGTTTTACTATCAGAAGACAAACTGTATGCTTTAACGCATCTTCTCGGAAAATTAACAACACCAAAATGTTCTTCTCCTTCGACAGGGCCAGCTTTACAGGGTGAACATTCGATATTATTAAAAGACGAATATATCCGATGATGACCATTGCTTCCTTTTACTACTCCTCGTGACGATGATGACACATCCTCGGGGTCCAAACGAATTTTACCAAATTCAACTACATCAGATAAAGAATTGTCGCAGATGCAACAACCTTCTTGGAAATCGGGCCGATTAGTATCGGGTCCATTGTAAATTAATCTGTTACATTGATTTTTGATAAATTGAAATCGTGAGACGTCGCTGGAAATCAAGTAATTATTCATATAATCTTTAACATTGTGAGAGTTCAAACATTCTATGCGATGTATACGTTTGGTCCTTGTTCCATATTTTCCTTTTCCTTCTTTTTCTTCATCTACAGTGATTGGAACTTCGACCATTTCGTCCCAAGGATTAGTTAAAAAGGGGGGTATGTTCGGAGGGATGGTATCTTCGTAAATGTAAGGAGTTTTAGACAAACTCAAAAGGATTCCTATATTATCTTTGATCTTCCCCTGACATATTTGAATGTCGCTAGCATCTTTTCCGTTGAAAATAGATGGCCACTTTGGTTCGCATACCCAACTGAATAATGATTTACTCAAAATTCCCGTACGTGAATTACAACTCACGATATCAGCTGGTAAACAATATGCTCCTGATTTTTGTACGTATTCGTCAGAATTTACAATCGCGTGCTTATCAACGTATTTATAAGCATACTCGCTACCACTGCTATCATTAAACTGTCCTCCTCCTCCACCTCGACACAATCTATTACAATCCGTGTTTGGAATATCCTCGGGCCCTAAATAAAATCCTCTTTCGGAGCAACGATCCTTTGATTTATATTTATCTAGATATGTCGAATAAGTGTAATGTTCTATGTTAGTTGTCGAAATGTTAGGGATATCGGTGACTCCTTTGATTCTCCCTACATTAAAAAAATTCGGGGGACGTCCCTCTTTATCTGTGTGACGTCTGTTGTTGTCGCTGCTTCCAAATATATAATAAACCGAATGAACAGTCTTCAAATATAATTGTAGTAAAAGGAAGATGAAGGTTACTATCAAACAAATCCTACTAAAGTTTACATTCAAATACGATATGAAATTCATGTCGATCGTTTGGGGTCGTTCGTTCTTAACATTATTACCTATATTAATTACGTATGCGTTATTTAAAAACTAGATGTCTATTATGAGGATTTATCTTCGCTAGCTGTACTTGGGTTCTCACGTGGTTGAATATACAAATTAAATGCGATAACCACGCCCAGCGCTATTGAAGGTATAACTCCTCCGCTCCCGGAACTAAGGCTTTTAAACGAGATAACCAAGAACACGGTGTAGACAATGAACATTACCAACGCGGTATATTTTGCATATATGGTCTGATGAGTATATACGGATTGTTTGAATCTATCGACTACTGACAACGTTTCGTCTTTTAAAGAATTAGCTAATGCAGCCGCGTTTCGTTTCACATTATTGCCTGGCAATGAAGATGACGACGGATTCCCACTAATCCCGCCACTGCTTCCAGCGCCTACATTGTTTGTAACATTGTCAACCTTTGACATGTTGTTTGTGACCCTTGTATACGATCGAATTGTGAACGAAACTTATTATTCTTATATTCTTATTGTCATACCTTTGTCCAAAAATACTATCTCTCCTAGTCTGGATCCATTAAAAGCCACCCGAGTCGTAGCTCCTTACATAACATCTCCCTATCGGAGGATCTCTGAGAGTAGAGGACAAGGCTCCAAACAAACAATATCAATACTATGACCAGAAAATATGATAATAGACCCAAGAAATGTAGTCACAATTGAATGACACTTGATTCTAAATGAGGTTCTTTTGTCTTGAGATCTTGGAGCTCTGGAAAACTTGTTTCGATCGTGCATTGTAGCTCTTAACACAACACAAGGAAATAGTTTAGAGCGAAACATAGTTATCATTCATGCTACACAATATACTTGTATTAAGTAGTTAGGTCTCAACAATAACATGTTCCGAACGAAGTAACTTTTGGAGCTAGAGAAAAGAAACGCCAAAAAGATCATTTGGCTTGAAATCCCAAGGCTTGAGATAACAAACGTTCAGAATGAAAATCTGAATATAAATGAGAATACTCCAAATACCCTGTTCTAAGAAATAAGTCCGAACTGAAAGCTAAACGCTCGAGAAAAAGAAGTACAAACAATCGCGAACTTTTGAGAAACCCAATGAATACAAAGTTGGCGATCCTGTCTGGATATTTACCGAAAGACACACGTTTCCTCAATCCTACAAGACCCAATATTTCCTACGAGATCTTCCACATTTTACCAACAAACACTCTTCATATAATCAGCGTCGTGGTTATTATTGGAATCACAAGTGGTGGACAGAGGATATCAACACATAAAATAATTCACACATGCGAGTAAACCATAATAAATATGACGTATCTATATTTCCACGATAACAATTCAGGCATACAAATATGTACAATAAATAGAAGGTGGTAGTATGACTTAGTATAAATGAGTTTATAGACATATTCTCGCTATGGGGTTTCCATGTGCAACCACTGGGTATTTACAATAAACATAAATAAGGAACTAAACTAAAGTATAACATTCTGAATATTGTTGTTTTGTGCCAATATACAGACACAGTAAGACACATCATACACAATCACGCGAGTCACACAAAGCTAGCTACGAAGTTCCAAGCAATTATGAGCGTAATATTCGGAAGCCAGGCACACTTCGTCACAGTGCACGCAGCGTATCGATCTCCTTGAAAACGGGTAGCGGTAGAACCCACGGTTGGCCAGTACGCAAGGATCAACGCTCATTTTGACGCCTCTGAACGTTGAAAGCCGTGGCATCGTATCAAGTAGATTCACGTGTTCCCGATTCAAGGAAAACCACTTTGATAGTGCTCCGAGTTTTACAGCAGAGCATGAAGGGTAGTACATACTCCCGGCTTTCTCGTGTACTGGGCAAAGATTCTTCAAAGATGAAGGTTCATGTAGGGCGGGTAATTTGGGACAGTCAAACTGACCCAAATCGTGGATCATCATATTACTCGGGAGGAACCCTCGTAATATGGAACATTTCTCGAGCCCCTTTGTGTAAATAAACGTTATACCTTTGGCGACCTCCATTAGAATTGTGGGTATGTCTTCGTAGGGCGTATCTCCGTCTTCCCACGCCAGTCCGTGTATGTTGCTGCGGCAATATTTCGACTGGTAGGTATCTTCTTTGTTGATGGTTTTCGGCGGCAGAAATACATAATGTTTGACATCCATCGCAGATGGCCCGGCGTAAACTATTACAGACAACTCTTTAACAACTCTGTCACATTGTAATGTTAGATCAATGATACACGAAGACATTCTTCTGGTTAATTGTAACACCACTGCAACGACTGTCGATATACAGAGAGCATCGGATCCCGGAATTTATATATAAACCCCAAGACGACGGACACATGGGTGGGTCTCCCAGATGCGCAGTTGAACTACCAACTCGTTCTAATCGTAGATCCATATTTATCAAAACGTATGTGAATACCCTAATGTATGTGGTACCCTTTATCCTGTAAATTAGCTATTTGTCGTTGTTGCTCTTCCGACAAGAAGATTCTACTTCAAGCTATGCAACTAGGGAGTCATTCGCTGGGGTTTGTAGTTGTTGATCCTCTAGCTGTAGATCCTAAATCAAAATCGTCTCGTTTAGAGATCTCAGAGCTCGAGAGAAAAAAGTTTAGAGCAAACAATAATATTGTCTATTACAAAACGATTATGCGTATTAGTTACCCGTGCTCATAGGTTATGACATTACCCACACTCATAGGTTACGACATTACCCCCACTCTTAGGGTATGACATTACCCCCACTCTTAGGGTATGACATTACCCCCACTCCTACTCCTATAACCTACTATATACTTAGTAGTTAGTAGTGTTATTCTTTAGTGTCCACCGGTAGTTTATTGGGGGAGGGTGTTATTATTATTATTATTATATATTATATATATAATAATAATAATAATACAATAACTACTAGGTAGATAGGTCATGACAATAACATCTTCAGAATGAAGAAACTGTCGGAGATCGAGAAAGAAAGTTCAGAAAGAAATATCTGAAGAAAGAAATCCAAAGGCTCGAGAAACAAAACAACCGAGTGAATGACTCTATAGTTGTAGATCTCAAAATGCAATATATCGTAGGAAGATCTCGGATCTCGAGAAATAAAAAGTTCAGAGTGAAATATCTGACCAGAAATCTTGAAAAACACAAACTGCGTATAGGTACAACTCTAGTTGTAAATCCTAAAATAAAACCTTTTCTTCAGAGTATCTCGGAGCTGAGGAAATTAGTTCCTAGAAAACTACGACAAAAATTCAAGAAACATGGAACATGCTTCAGCCGCGCTTTTTATTCTGTTTGTAGTGACAGCCAAACAAGCGTCATTGTTTACTATCCATTTACAACATTCATTTATATAGTTATATTATGAAACTAGGATATAAATACCAAGAACAAATACGAAATACATTCGTGATAAATCAAGAGCTTTCCAACGAATGGAAAACGATTTTTGCCCGATGAAAATGAAAGAAGTTTCATTTCCCTAGCAACTACTTGGTTGTAAGTGAAAATCATTGTTAAAATTTCGTTCCACTTCCGCGTTCCACTTCCGTGTTCCCACCTCGCCCGCGTTACGGTTTTGGGCAGGTAGGTCATCGATAAAGCATGTTCCATGCTAAAAGTATCAGAAGTGTCAGAATCCAATTGATGAGATCGGCACAACTCCTACTCATTATTCCTCCTCCGTCCCGATTAATAACGTCCATCAAAGACTTCTTGTAAATTTGATTCCATCATGCGCACGATTCATTACTTTTGTCCCTTGAAACTATGGTAGTAATGTCTGTGGGCATCGCGATATGATTTGAACTATATCCATCTACTTGTTTTCTTTTAAATACCAGACAAAGACATACTCCCTGCTCAGCACTCACACATGTGGTTAGGAGAAGACCCACCATAAGCTTTGTTGATATCAAAAGATCTCTAAAACGTTTTATGTGTATTCTACTCCGGGGTTCAACAAGGAGTTGATGACAACGTCTGTTTGATATAGGTAGAGAGTTTGAAAGTTCTGTACATGTTAATCGTCACAATTCAGATCCCCCATCACTCTCCATAGTGGAGCGCGTGCGCCCTAACCATACATAAGTCGCAAGGGGGGGACTTATGACAGGGTTGTGTATGAATACGATAAAAGCCACGATCAGCAGTTAGTCTACGTAGCGTTGTCACGAGCTACCTGTCTTAGTGGGTCGTTTCTCACCAATAAGAAAAAAGATCACAAGTGTTATCATTCTCGAGGAAAAGTTAATACCGAGTTGAGAAACGAGTTCGAGCGACTGAAAAATCACCAACTTCGAGCTATCAGCGACGATTGCAGAGATTTTCTGGCCCGTGCAGGTCCTGAGGATTTGTCGTTACTCGTGCTCAACGTTCAGAGTTTGAGGGCACACAGGGAAGACTTGATTACCACTGATTTCGTGTTGCCAGAAACCAAGATCATGGCATTGACTGAAACATGGCTTAGAAATGACGAAGAGGTAGAATTGAGGGGATACCGATGTATCACTCAGTTCAAACGTGAAAACGTTCGAGCTGGTGGTGTAGCCATGTATGAAAAAGAAAATTTTATGTTGTTTTCAACACCACACATTCTGATGAAATTTGATAAAAACATGTTAAAACTAGACCGCAGTATGGCAGCGAGTGAAGAATGTGGAGACATTTGCGCTATTGAAAGCACAATAAATGGACAGAGAACATTGATCGTCACATTCTATATTTCACCAAACAGCAGTATGAAAGATATACAGTGTTTCCTCTTGACAAACTTGTTGATGTATACACCAAAATGCTCGGAAATATTTGAACTTCTACGAGAAAAAGGATACGGACAAATTCCAATTATTATGTCTGGCGATATGAACGTGGACCTCAAGAAACCTGAAAATCGAGAACTGGTAAACTTCATGGAAGAAACCTTTGGATTGACACTCAAAACAAACCCTGCTCTAGCAAAAACTCGCGGAGGATCGTGCATCGATATGATCTTCACTCGTCATATTGACAGAATTGACTCCACAAATTATATTAGTTATTTCAGTTATCACAAACCAATATTGGCCATTACTTCTAACGATTAAATAAAATGAATTATATTCCACAATAGCATTTTCTTATTCCAATTTTCCAGAAAAATAAGCAGATAAAGCATGTTCCATGTTTTTTGAATTTTAGCTGTAAGCACAAGACAGAATCAACCGCGGGGTCCAGGGGGCTTGCCCCCCTGGCGGGGTGAAGGGGTGGAGCCCCTTCCGAGTTTTCTCTTCTTCTACCACCAGCCTGGATCTAATCCTGAAAGTGTTATGTAATGAAGAACTGAGTGGGGAAGGCCAGGGGCGAGTTTGGAGAGTATAAAATACATGCCCGATGCTTGTCCTACCCAGTGTAGTCTCTTTCCTTCACACGCAATCACCTGTTTCGACATCATTCCCCCCAATCTTCACCTAATCAGTTTACATAGTTCCTGTAGTAAATAAGGCCCTGCCTTCAGTTGTGCTATCGTGAAATCACCAGTTGTGCGTACCTCCCTGTTGCAAAATGCCGTTACCCTGTTACGAGGATCACCGGTTTGGCGATGTCGGGCTTTATTGGAAGATATACGTTTTTTTCTACCAATGCGGTGTCTGTTATTTTGAAAATAGACACTACCGCCACCATTACACAACCTCCAAATATTCTGCAATTGGAGTTTGAAGCGTACGGCCCACCACCACCACAGCAGCAGCAAAAGGAGACCACTATGCTAAGCAATGGAATAATGCTCAATACAACAGGTATCGTTTGATCAAGTCTCATTTTTCAAAATGTGCAAAAGAAACATAGTCGACGATCCCCTGTTGACGGACCAAGGTTGCGGTCAATCTAACACGATTAATTTGATCAATGGCAAATATTTAAGCTTAAGAAAACTTAGCCAGCGGTCTCCTTTGTTCTCACGTGCACGGCTAGTTTATTATTACAAAGAGGCGATTAACGAGAGTGGGAAACAAATGGTAACTAGCCCTACGTGCTATAATACCTTGAACCATAATGTGTTTAGCTGCGCTTTCTGCGAAGCACTAAACATCTTCATACATTTCACGGTGGACGTCGCAGTGGGTGGTGATCCTATGTCCACGAATAAACCGTTGTCGTGCTGTATAAGCCGAAAATTTTATGGCATCCCACCATTATAAAAGTTGTTCCCTTTGAGCGACTCCCGGCAAGGTAGAGGCATGGCGGTGGCAATTTACGTAATTTCTTCTTCTTCGTTGGCAGCAGGGGCGGCGGATAACGATAGAGGCGACGTTAGCCGAAGTGTGTCCAGACAACCACTAGAGAGACGAGAGGAAGACTTGCGATACCGCCACAGAAGTGTGTCCAGACAACCACTAGAGAGACGAGAGGAAGACTTGCGATACCGCCACAGAAGTGTGTCCAGACAACCACTAGAGAGACGAGAGGAAGACTTGCGATACCGCCACAGAAGTGTGTCCAGACAACCACCAGAGAGACGAGAGGAAGACTTGCGATACCCCCACAGAAGTGTGTCCATTCAACCACCAGGGAGACGAGAGGAAGACTTGCGATACCGCCACAGAAGTGTGTCCAGACAACCACTAGAGAGACGAGAGGAAGACTTGCGATACCGCCACAGAAGTGTGTCCAGACAACCACTAGAGAGACGAGAGGAAGACTTGCGATACCGCCACAGAAGTGTGTCCAGACAACCACTAGAGAGACGAGAGAAAGACTTGCGATACCCCCACAGAAGTGTGTCCATTCAACCACCAGGGAGACGAGAGGAAGACTTGCGATACCGCCACAGAAGTGTGTCCAGACAACCACTAGAGAGACGAGAGGAAGACTTGCGATACCGCCACAGAAGTGTGTCCAGACAACCACCAGAGAGACGAGAGGAAGACTTGCGATACCCCCACAGAAGTGTGTCCATTCAACCACCAGGGAGACGAGAGGAAGACTTGCGATACCGCCACAGAAGTGTGTCCAGACAACCACTAGAGAGACGAGAGGAAGACTTGCGATACCCCCACAGAAGTGTGTCCAGACAACCACCAGAGAGACGAGGGGAAGACTTGCGATACCGCCACAGAAGTGTGTCCAGACAACCACCAGAGAGACGAGAGGAAGACTTGCGATACCGCCACAGAAGTGTGTCCAGACAACCACCAGAGAGAGGAGGGGAAGACTTGCGATACCGCCACAGAAGTGTGTCCAGACAACCACCAGAGAGACGAGAGGAAGACTTGTGATACCGCCACAGAAGTGTGTCCAGACAACCACCAGAGAGACGAGAGGAAGACTTGCGATACCGCCACAGAAGTGTGTCCAGACAACCACCAGAGAGACGAGAGGAAGACTTGCGATACCGCCACAGAAGTGTGTCCAGACAACCACCAGAGAGACGAGAGGAAGACTTGCGATACCGCCACAGAAGTGTGTCCAGACAACCACCAGAGAGACGAGAGGAAGACTTGCGATACCGCCACAGAAGTGTGTCCAGACAACCACCAGAGAGACGAGAGGAAGACTTGTGATACCGCCACAGAAGTGTGTCCAGACAACCACCAGAGAGACGAGGAGAAGATTTCCAAAACCGCCTCTGTCTCAAAAGCTCATCTAAACAGCCCCAGGAAAATGTTAATATGTCATTCAATGCTGTATCTGACGCGAGAGAGCTCATAGAAGCAAAACGACAGCGTTATCATCCAAACCCCCAATCATCTTCTACGACTATCGTTGATCATACTGGTTATGACCCAGCGTCATCAACAATACGACTTACAACGGTAGTTATTCCGAATCTTTTGACGACAAATGGAAGTGGCAATGGCAGCAGTAGCAACAGCCGTAATTCCCCCTGTGTCAACAGCGAAAGAGAAGAAGCCCATAGTAATTGGAAGCGGCGACGAGAGGATGAAAACTGGTGAGAAGAGAACGTGTAATGCGAGCGAAGAACGTCGTCTCGATCTTTTGCCTTTAGAAGACGAGGACGGTGATGATGGAGATTCATCTTCGACAGCCACTTCTTCATCGTCGTCTTCGTCTTCTTCTTCTTTGTTGTCATCATCATCGTCATCATCCTCGTCGTCGTCCGAAGAAGAGAATGAAGGTAATCAAATCACGACTCAAAGGAATAAAAAACATATGGAGTGTAGAAAATCGCCTCCCAAACAGCAATCATCAGACCCCAATAACAGACCCAAACAGCAATCATCAGAGCTCAAAAATAGGTCCAAACAACAATCATCAGACTTGAAAAATAAAACTCGAAGTAAATAAAATCGTTTTAATGTGTAACTTTTACACAATGCTAAAAACAATGTTCCTAGCCAACAGGTTTATATATTACAAGTACTATGAAATGACTGTTATGCATTTCAATTCCATTCGATGTATTTATAATATGTTAGCAATACTTATTATTAATTGAATTAAATGTTAATTACTCTATCGTTATATACAGAGTTAGAGACTGCAATATTGGCGTTCTGTTGATGAACACATGTATACATGTTATTGTAGTGTTATAAAATATAAAACAAATTGTATATATACTTGCGTATATGTTTGCACTTATGCCAATGAATCTTCTGTACATAAGACTTAGTTGTATTGTATGCATACTGGATGCATATATTTATGTACTTCATTTGTGTACTTGCCAAACAAAACAAAAAACTCATTGTACCATCATATAAATAAACATTGTATTTCTAAAGTGTAAACAGCGTTGAACTTCATTGTTTCTATCCATACGACAACCCGTAAACAATAATGTCTAACGGTTTCCAACCATGTTGAGTAAGGCTTCATTTGATGTTCTCAAAATATAAACACGAACAAAGAATGGGGGGATATTGTTAGTTAGACTGGAACGAAAGTCCTTCATTTACTCTCAAATAAGTAGGTAGTTGAATCGTTGTTGGTAACGAAATGGTGTCAGCGATTGCGATACAGGAAGAGCTGCATGAGATTGACGAGTGGCGACTCCTGCTGCACATCTTCGCCTTGAGGTTTGAGGTTTCTCTCCAGCCGTTTTGGCTGTCGGGTGACCCGCTTCTGTTTACAGATGATATCTACCCGGCTCGACTGTAGTAGAAAGAGGTATTTGGGGTGGTCAGCTGGAGTAAAAAAGAAGTCCAAAGGTGGCGGGCTGCGTTGAAACTTGTGAATCAGCTCCAGTTATGAACTTTTGTTGTTTATTGATGTTAATCATTGGTTTTCAGTCAACACCTGTGACTGCACAAGGATCGGAAAGCCTGACAAAAGCGCGGTAGCGTTCAAGATGCCAATTTTCCATGAGCTCGTTTCACCCAGACAAATTGATATAGCGAGAGTCATAACGGCTGTATCGGCCATTCCTAGGAAAGTTGAACGCCTCCTGTATGTTACTATGTATGTTTATATCATAATCAACGAATCCGTTGTAGTTGCGTAATATTTTACATAAATACTGGCAAAACCTCAGCCCTTGTTTCGAATCAAGCACTATGGTATCAGAATTGATGTCAACCAATCGTGTGTTACTATATAAACACGGCTGAACATCGACAAGTTTCTTAAACATTCGTCTATCTGCCATTTCACAAACTGGGAACAGTTTCGTGGAAACAAATTTTCCTTCCATACTAATTTTGCCGGAACTACAACTAGAGTGTCATTCACTCGGTTTATTGTTCTCGAGCCTTCGGATCTCTGGTCAGATATTTCGTTCTGAACTTTTTTCTCTCTCGAGCTCCGAGATCTTCCGACAAGACGATTTCATGTTAGAATCTACAATTAGAGTGTCATTCACTCGGTATATTTTTCTCGAGCCTTCGGATACTAATTCAGATATTTCTTTCTGAAATGTTTTTCTCTAACTCCGAGAGTTTCATCGTTCAGATATCTGGTCGGATATTTCGTTATGAACCTTTTATTTCTCGAGCTCCGAGATCTATCGAAAATAAGATTTCAGGTTAGGATCTACAACTAGAGAGTCATTCACTCGTTTTATTGTTTCTCGAGCCTTCGGATCTCTGGTCAGATATTTCTTTCTGAGCTTTCTTTCTCGAGCTCCGACAGTTTCTTCATTTTGAAGATGTTATTGTCATGACCTATCTACCTAGTAGTTATCGTATTATTATTATTATTATATATATAATATATAATAATAATAATAATAACACCCTCCCCCAATGAACTACCGGTGGACACTAAAGAATAACACTACGAACTACTAAGTATATAGTAGGTTATTGGAGTAGGAGTGGGGGTAATGTCATACCCTAAGAGTAGGGGTAACGTCATAACACAGGAGTTGGAGTGATGTCATAACCTTTGAGTTCAGTGACGTCATAAGTAAGGAGTTGTAGTTACGTCATAACCTTTGAGTTCACTGACGTCATAAGTAAGGAGTTGTAGTTACGTCGTGACCTACGAGTTCTTTAGGATCTACAACTAGAGTGTCATTCACTCGGTTTATTGTTCTCGAGCCTTCGGATCTCGGGTCAAATATTTCGTTCTGAAATGTTTTTCTCCAACTCCGAGAGTTTCGTCGTTCAGATTTCTTGTCAGATATTTCGTTCTGAACTTTTTTCTCTATCGAGCTCCGAGATCTTCCGACAAGAAGATTTCATGTTAGGAGTCATTCACTCGATTTATTGAAGAAACAGTTCAGAACGAAATATCCTACCAGGAATCCAAAAGATGAAACTAACGGAGTTGGTGAAAACAGTTCAGAAAGAAAGAATATCTGAGCTAGTATCCTAACTTGAAATCTTCTTGTTGAAAGATCTCGGATCTCGAGAAAGAAAAAGTTCAGAACGAAATATCTAAACTAGTATCCGAAGACTCGAGGAATACAAAACCGAGCAAATGACTCTCTAGTTGTAGATTCTAAAGAACTCCTAGGTTATGACGTAACTCAACTCCAAGATTATGGCGTAACTCCATCTCCTTACCTATGACGTCACTCAATTCAAAGGTTATGACATTACTCCAACTCCTGTGTTATGACGTTACCCCCACTCTTAGGATATGACATTACCCCCACTCCTACTCCTATAACCTACTATATACTTAGTAGTTCGTAGTGTTATTCTTTAGTGTCCACCGGTAGTTTATTGGGGGAGGGTGTTATTATTATTATTATTATATATTATATATATAATAATAATAATAATACGATAACTACTAGGTAGTTAGGTCGTAACAATAACATCTTCGGAATGAAGAAACTTTCGGAGCTGGAGAAAGAAAAGTTCCGAGAAAAGGATCTGACCCGAGATCCGAAGGCTCGATAAAAATGGACCGAGCTAGTTGTAGAACCTAAAATAGAAGTTGCTCGTCAAAAGATCTCGGAACTAGGGGAAATAAGTTCCGAAATAAAAAGAACCTGATCTGAAATCTGAAGGCTCGAGAAAAATAAAACTGAGTGAATGAATATCTAGTTGTATATTCTAAAATGGACTTTTCTCATAAAAATATGTAGGAGGGAGAGGAAATAAGTTCCTAGAAAGAATTATCTGAACTGCCAGAATTTCATCAGTATCCTCCTCAGGTACTGTTTCCCTCGATTGTTCGCTCTTTTGATTCAACGATCCTACCCTTTCTCTACGTCCGCATGAGCAACAACGATAAAATAATACCATAGATTAGGGATATTCATTTTATTTCGAAGGATCACAAAAACAGAAAACCGATTTACAGGATAAAGGGTACCACATACATTAGGGTATTCACATACGTTTTGATAAATATGGATCTACGATTAGAACGAGTTGGTAGTTCAACTGCGCATCTGGGAGACCCACCCATGTGTCCGTCGTCTTGGGGTTTATATATAAATTCCGGGATCCGATGCTCTCTGTATATCGACAGTCGTTGCAGTGGTGTTACAATTAACCAGAAGAATGTCTTCGTGTATCATTGATCTAACATTACAATGTGACAGAGTTGTTAAAGAGTTGTCTGTAATAGTTTACGCCGGGCCATCTGCGATGGATGTCAAACATTATGTATTTCTGCCGCCGAAAACTATCAACAAAGAAGATACCTACCAGTCGAAATATTGCCGCAGCAACATACACGGACTGGCGTGGGAAGACGGAGATACGCCCTACGAAGACATACCCACAATTCTAATGGAGGTCACCAAAGGTATAACGTTTATTTACACAAAGGGGCTCGAGAAATGTTCCATATTACGAGGGTTCCTCCCGAGTAATATGATGATCCACGATTTGGGTCAGTTTGACTGTCCCAAATTACCCGCCCTACATGAACCTTCATCTTTGAAGAATCTTTGCCCGGTACACGAGAAAGCCGGGAGTATGTACTACCCTTCATGCTCTGCTGTAAAACTCGGAGCACTATCAAAGTGGTTTTCCTTGAATCGGGAACACGTGAATCTACTTGATACGATGCCACGGCTTTCAACGTTCAGAGGCGTCAAAATGAGCGTTGATCCTTGCGTACTGGCCAACCGTGGGTTCTACCGCTACCCGTTTTCAAGGAGATCGATACGCTGCGTGCACTGTGACGAAGTGTGCCTGGCTTCCGAATATTACGCTCATAATTGCTTGGAACTTCATAGCTAGCTTTGTGTGACTCGCGTGATTGTGTATGATGTGTCTTACTGTGTCTGTATATTGGCACAAAACAACAATATTCAGAATGTTATACTTTAGTTTAGTTCCTTATTTATGTTTATTGTAAATACCCAGTGGTTGCACATGGAAACCCCATAGCGAGAATATGTCTATAAACTCATTTATACTAAGTCATACTACCACCTTCTATTTATTGTACATATTTATATGCCTTGGAAATATAGATACTCCATATTATGTTTTACTGGCATGTGTAAATTTTATGTGTTGATATCCTCTGTCCACCACTTGTGACTCCAATAATAACCATGACGCTGATTGGTTTTACCAACACACCAAGAGTGTTTGTTGGTAAAATGTGGAAGATCTCGTAGGAAATATTGGGTCTCGTAGGATTGAGGAAATGTTTGTCTTTCGGTAGATATCCAGACAGGATCGCTAACTTTGTATTCCTTAGGTTTCTCAAAAGTTTGTGATTGCTTGTACATTAATACAGTGTGCAAAAGCACTTTTTCGTTAACGTTAGAGACATTGATTGGTCTCATTCTGATTGTAAGATGGTATTTTACTGAGTTAAAATAAATACGATGTTATGAGAGTGAGCTCGTGTATAGAACTCCCTGTGTCTATCAAATCAAAAAAGTCTGTAATTAACGTTCACAATAAACACAATACTTGGCATTTTCCTCAGATGGCATTGTTCAGTGTCCTCTATGTAGCTCAATCTGAAATGTCGAACCAAGATTGTAGAACAATCAAACTCTCTAACTTTATCAAACAGACGTTGCCATCAACTCCTTGATGAATCCTGGTGTAGAATACACAAATGACTAAATTAAGAAAGGAAAAAAGGAATGACAGACGACGAACAGTACGTAAACAGCGTGTTACGCACAAACGACGGTCTTCGGCCGTTTCAACCACATTCCAATGACAACATGATTATATCCTGGATGAGCCCTGCACATTCGCAAGGTGGCAAAAGTGAAAGAAGGCGACGAATGAATTCATCTCCTGATATGCATTCTCCCAAGACTTGGCATACCTTTGAACGTGAATTACCTTTCATCCATCCAGAGCAACCTGTGTGGTCAACTGCCGTTCGAACCCCTGATACATTTGCAACGCAATCTTCTCTGCCTCGTGCTTCACCTGAGGTGGTGGACCAGGGCGGCAACTTTTTCAATGATCAATCTATATCCCCTGTTTGGTCGCCTTCACTCGCAGACAACTTTGGCAGTGGCGACCTCGATTTACTTGTGACAAATTTTGGCGACTGGGAGGATCTGGGTAAACACATTTCCTCGCTCCCATCTCTTGACGTGGAATATCCCGTTTTATCAAATCTGACCCCGTTACTCACACGAAGTCGACCACAATCCAGACAATATAGTAGATCTTGTAATAATAGTATTTCCATTTCCTCACGTCCGTCTCGAGACATAGAATCTTCTGTTTTATCGAATCGATCACAATCCAGACAATCTAGTAGATCTTGTAATAATAGAATGTCCATTTCCTCACATCCGTCTCGAGACATGGAATCTTCTGTTTTATCGAATCGATCACAATCCAGACAATCCGATAGCTCTCCTAATAGTATTTCAACGATATTGACTAACCAGAGATCATCGCTAGGTAACCGCCGCCATTCAGACATTAATAGTTTGTCCAGGATGCGCAGTCGAGGACAGTCGTCGATTTCAAAAAGAAATAGTAGCCATCATTTCCGCCCAATAAGTCCTAAGCCCCCAACTATCCACAAACGCCGACGGAAAACACCCACGCTTTCTCCTCCAGTTCATTTACATATAGGATCAGCATCAAATCTATATAGCTTGAATAGCTCTCCACAACGGCCGTCTAATGGCGATATGGGCATTACAGCAACAGATTCCACTTCAAATGTATTTGTGAATAACCCGAGTAGCGCTTTCACACCAGTCCGCTCACGACAACAACTGTCTTCACCTGGCACCACAAATGTAGATGCTCCGCGACAAGTTGACGTCTTGGCGGTAGCGATGAGAGATGCGCAAATCGATGGTTCCGAGGGCAGTGGTGACGAAGAGGGAAATATGGAATCACCACGTCGCTACAGAAATGATTTTACTCGTAGAACTACTCCAGTATCTCCTGGTCGAAAGAAATCGACTCGCCAAAATATGGCAATCAATGTCCGACGCAGTGATACAAAAGGTGGTACAGCTCCTCCAAAAACTCCTATAGCGAGGGGAAAAGTGACCGATTTCACGAAAGGAGACAGTATTTGCGTAACAAAAGTAGGGATTGAACCGGCAAGCTCAGCAATAACTTCGTACAATTACAAATTGATGGAAATCTCGTCAGAAGCAGTTCACCCTAATTTTCATTGCAACATGGAAATTGTACCAAAAATGCTAGGAGATTCCACACCATCTACCGTCGCTCTATATTTACGAAACCTATTGAATTTAATAAAATCATCCGATGTCCACCTTTTCGACGATAGTTTAGCCAAACTCAAAAGAACTATATTGGCTCATCAAGTCTATAAAGGCCCGAGGACTGGCCGTTATCCAATCTGGGATGTGTTGGCCAAATATTATGTAGGGAAATTGAAAGTTCCTCCTTCGTTGGACCAGGGGGGTCAGCGTAATTACATTGCTAATCGGGATCTATTACAACAAGCTATCAGCGAAGAGTGTCGACGATTGGTGGGACATAACAATACATTGGCGACTCGCAGCGAAATTAAACAACTTGCCAAAGACGTATTTGATAAATTCAAAGAGAATTCCGATTGGATTATAAAAGAAGGGTACATGTACACTTTAGATAAGTCGCTCACTAACAGTACCGATCTCAAAAAGGTCAGACAAGGCAACATGGCTAAACTCAGCTACGAGGATCTACAAGATTTTGAAAACGGCGAAGAGGAGGAGGAGGAATAATTAAATTGACTTGTGTCAAGTGTTAATAAATAAACAATGTGTATGTATCTTGATCCAATGAGTATATTTACAATATATTTTGCCGTTTTAGTTCAAATAAAGTGTCACCTATTTACACAGTGTCAGTAAACGAGATTTAAGACTTGAGTATATATTGCGTAAGGTCGAAGACAATCTAACTTCTTCCTTTCTTCCACTGTCATTAGTCTCGGTGGCGCTCTGTATAATAATGGCGGCTTGTTCGGGGAAAAACGTGGTCAGTATATCCGATAAGGCAGACGAAAACTTTAAATATTTATCGAGAGCATAATCACTTGCAACTCGATAATATCTTGGATCAAAGTCTGTCAATACAATAGGAATAACGAGGCTAGTGGCTGTAGCTGCTACATTGTTAGACGTTGTCACCACTGCAGTTGCTGCCCTTGTTATTTTGACGACTGGGATTAAAGAGAGTTTATCTCCTGCTACGTAGCATAGTTCTGGATCCTGGTAACAAGTCCCAATTACATCTCGTGTTAAAATAGCAAACCTCGTATCTTCGTCTCCGCATCCACTGCTGCTTCCGTTCCTATTTCCTAGGTGCCAGTGCCCTCCTCTATTCGTTGTATTTGTTGTTGTCTGTTGATGTTTGACAGTATCTACTTTAAAAGCTGCGTATTCTTCAGCATTTAACGATGCCTGAATTGAAAAATGTGAAGGAATCAGCTTAGGAAGCAATCGGCCTAATAGCGAAGCATAATCATCTTTACGTTTAAATAAGTGACAATTGGACACGATAGAATCTAAAATAATCTTCCCTGTAGTTGAAATATTATATTCGCCTATTGTGCAATCATCGACTTCATCGTCATTTCCGCTTATTATTGTTTTATTACCCCAGAACTCCTTATAGTCGTGAATTGTTCCGATCGGAGAAAAAAATATGTACTTGAGCTGCACCAACGTATTACTGTTGCCACCACCACGGTGTGTTTCGTGATTGCGTGCGGATCCAGCACTCGTTGTGGACGCGAGATGAATAGGTCTTTGTCGTGCTTCCTCTTTACCATCATAAGCGATGATGTATCCTTTTTTATTCGATGCAACCAATTTGCCTGTCAACGTTGGTTCGCCTTCCATAGAAGAAAGAATGTCGTCGGATTTATACAGAAACGATGGCATGACAGGGTCTTTGTATTTCTCAATTTTAAGAACATCCATCTCCTCGACGATATGTTTGGCAATGGCAATGACTTCAGATTTTAAGCAGCCTCTTTGAACGTAAAACGTGTGATTTTGCCAGAAAGTGTGACAGATGGACATATTTGTCAAGCGATTGCTTATAGATTGAAGGAACGCGTCCACTATATAAGAAACTGCCGTGTTATATATGAAATATTGCGAATTTATAGCAGGTTTCATCCCGCCGTCTCCGCCTAGAGCTACTCGACGTACGTACGAAAATAGATCATTGCTTTTATGCGAGTATGTGTTTAAATAGCATTTGACGCTTAAATCGTCATCGGAGAAATTCCCTTTGGAATCGAAGTAAATAAAAATGATGATTACTCTTGATGTTTTCCTCAGGTCTTCAATAGATGTAACGAGTAAAGTGTGTAATAAGTTTTCATTTCTTCTGCCATTGTCAACGTTGTCCTTGTCTTTGTAACAATTCTCTAGAAAATCCACGTCGTACTTAAATACCCAATGGTTCTCAATAAGATTGTAAAGACTCTCGAATTTCTGAGGAGTTGTTTCCCCAAATTCCTCTAACAAATATTTGCTTTCAACGATACACACATTTTCGAAAGACATTTGAAGAATCCTTACGATAGTCCAAGGGATGAAACGCGGAGAAGAGTCATCGAAGCAGCAATCGACCTCTATCGGCTGTCGATCAGCAGTCGTGTTCTTGTTGTCATAAACGTATGGTGTAAATTGATGCATATACTTGAAATTGTTTGTCAACGAAGAGTCCGATAAATGTTGAAAGATGTTATCTCTCAGACGAGTTGCTCTCATGGCGATTGAGTGCGCGTATATCGCAGAATGTGATTCGTTTCCAGAAGTGGTGGCGGTGGTGATGATGTCATTTTCCATATTGCTCCCGAAAAATATCCCTCTATTTTGAAATGTGAATCTGTCTACTGGGAAATAAATTCCGTGTTCTAAGGCACAAGTTACAAATTCCTTTTCCACGTTCATTTCGATTTCTTTTCTAGGCTGCCATGGTAGTGGTGGTGATGCTGATCTGCAAATCGTTCCAGCGTGAGAGAAATTGTCGAATCTTCGTACGTCGTCCTTTTTTAAAAATCTCAAACACCTATTAAATCGTTTCCCGCTGAACATTAAAGAATTGTCGTATTTATCAAATACGCGTTCTAAGCAATCGATAGAATTGGCGGATATTAATGCCCTTTTGATCATTTGCGAAACGATGCCAATACGAGATGACAACGTTAAAACACCTTCTTTCGAAGACAAAGACGAAGCGCCCGTTAGGGTTATAAGAGTTTCATCTAGTCCATCTTGTATACAGAAATCTGTATAGAGATGGCGTTTACTGCATATTTTCGAAACGAGTTCAATGAAACTATTAATTAGAAACATTTCGTATTGTCGAGATATTACGGGATGTTCATCTATATTTTCTATCGTTGTCTCCTGCTCTGGGGCTACTGTCATTAGCATCGTTGCTTCGATTCTATGCCGCGCATCAATAACATCACTTTCGACCTTTTTCGGTATTTCCAATTCGGCGAATTTCCAATTTTTAGATGAAGGTATCTTCCTATTCAGCAAAGACTTGTTTAATGATGGCAGGTGAAAAGCGATCGTTTCAGAATGAGAAATGGTAGTAAAGGTAATCGCCAAACATTCTAATTTCCCCATCTTGATGGCGAATAGTTTAGCAAACGTGCAAATAAATTCTGTTTGCCCCATCATTCCACCGTCATCGTCACCACCGAGAACTGCCTGGGGTCGATTAACGAAACGTCTCATGAAATCTATTTTGTTGAATCTTTCTGAAGTGATATCAATTTGTAAAGCTTGCCCGGAACATCGCCTCCGATACACGATGCCATGTTTAATAGTTCCACAAAATTCTTTGTATTCCTTCAGATTTCTCGATCCGATGCTTCCTTCCAAAATTAGAGAATCGGTAATAAAATCCGAGTTTAACCAATCTTCTCCGGTACCACTAACACTAACAGCACTGCCATTTAGATGGCGATGATTTCCGAACAAAATGAGCAAACACCACTCGAACGAGGTGGTGTCGGTTGTTTGCGATGAAAATGTATTTTTAACTATAGATGAGTTGTCTCTGAGAAAATCGAAAATCCTTTTGTACATTTTGACACAGGTAACCTGAGATACTGTAAATTTGTAAATTGTAGATTTGACGCCAGAGTGGATAGAAGTGTGGGGAAACATCAACAGAGTATTGAGCGGCATATCTTTAGCGACAGATACGACGACTCCAGTATTTTCGGATGAAATCGCTCCTTCCCACTTTGATGACAGAGTTGTTGTCGTTTTCAAGTAATGTTCTAACTCGTCTTTAAGTTTCAACGCCTGGCGTTCAACTCTGGAAAAAGTATCCGATGACTCCATTCCCATATTTAGTGCCACCATGAAGGAAACGTTAGTTGTCATTAATTTCAACATTTTCAGTTCATCTCCTTTCGTCGATAAAAGTAACAAAGACACGTATGGGCATGTTTCCTCACAATTATTTTCGTATTCCTCATCACTGTTGTGACACTCGTTCTCATCTTTGTCCTTGTTCATCTCTTCCTCCTCTTCGTCGTCATCATTCTCCGTATTGTTTTTCTCCTTTTCCTTGCCTGCGTTTCTTCTCTCGTGTTCGTTATTATATTTTTTAGAATAAACGACATCCCCGTCGTAACTTTGAAAATCTATTGCACATCCAGGTATGTCCGCTTTTGTATCTTTTAACTGTCGTAACAACTCAGATTTGGACGAATTGATAGGGTAGTGAATAGATGATTTAACGAGGTAAAAATCAATATGTTGTATTTCAGACATTCCTCTGTATAATGGCGTACACATATTACTATCAGAGTTTTATCCACAACAGGTAAGGGTTTAACCACAATCTAAACTAAGACAAAGTTTTCGTGTTGCCCTTCGTTTTCACTAGGCGTCAAAGAGGGGCAATGATTACACACCCCTCTACTGTATACTAGGTATCCCCTCCACCTCACATTTTGTTACAATATCATTCATTTCTTACATCTGCATTCTACTTCCCGCTCATGTCCTCCTCACGAGGATCAGAATGGCCACTGCTTTTTCGTACATTGAGCAACAATATAGACTCCTCATACGTTTGTGTTGTGTTTTGTAATAACACAGAAACTGAGAAAGGAAGTGAGAAATGAAATACTTTATAACAAATATTACTTGTATGTCAGATTGTACACAATATGAACAACGCCATCAAACACATCACATTATACTACTAAATCCTCATTACCTAAATTTACGTTATATGATAATCACTCTAACCCGTGAAGGTCACTGTTTATATTTCTTGTTGGGAGGAGAACTATCTTCACGTTTAACGCCACTGTTTCCTCCATCCTTACTGCTACTGCCGCCGCCTCCGCTGCTTCTCCATCCACTGCTGCCCCTACCGTCCTTACTGGCGCTAGACATCTTTTCCGGAATCTCCCACCTCCACCCTCGAGTGGAAGAAGACGAAGTAGTAGAAGATGAAAAAGAAGAAGTAGCAGGCGTCGTGGAGGTGTACTTGTTAGCAGATTGAGGAGACGGAGTCTGTGTGGACATGTCTTTCGTTGAATACGGTTGGAACGATACGGGCATCCCAGTCCTCGGATATCGGTCAATATATTTATCAAAAGAGTCGCCCCCTCCGGATCCAATAAACCATGAATTCGATTTACCGGTAGAAGGGTCAGTCTGAAAACCTATGTATGTATGCTTTTGAGATGCCCTTGGACCTTGGGACCCCGAGGGACATGTGCATCGCGGGCTGCTTTGCTTGCATCTCGGGCAATGCATTATCTGTTGATTTTGTATAGGAGGACAATGTGCGTATGTATCTACGTACTTAGACGGAGCTCTATGAGTCGGAAGCACGCTGTGAGGTATGTTAC
This sequence comes from Leptopterna dolabrata, assembly GCA_954871275.1. NCBI lineage: Eukaryota > Metazoa > Arthropoda > Insecta > Hemiptera > Miridae > Leptopterna > Leptopterna dolabrata. Next base: position 142,406,848 of record OX940974.1, on the reverse strand, counting down.
TTCAGTTGAACCCGTTACGGTGATTGAAAACCTCTAGTCCCACGGCGGGCGGAGCAAGCTTAGGTGGTGGCGCCGATATACTATGGCGAGACGATGAGGAATGTATGGCCGTGAGTGTATCTGGAAAGTTGAAGGCACAAACGGGTCAAGACGGCGCAACGATAACGTGTAATGGATGAACTAGCGCCTTCAGACGTGACTCTTTCCTTAAATACTGCTCGACAGTTGGTGGTGTGTGTCTCCCACCACTCCTCACTAACACACCCAGCTCTCTCTCTCTCTCGGGTCCTGCGCAGACTCGAGTCCGGATGGCTTTCTTGCTTAATAAGAAGAAGAAGAACGGCTGTACCATGAAAGAAAAAAGATTCAAGGCTAACGAAATTCTTCCTTACGGACATAGAAAACTGATTAGGCGACAGAAATACGGTGGGGATGTTGCTGTAACCCTAGACAGCGGTTCTCACGAACTGGAACGACAGCAACAACTGACTACTTCTACGATTACAACTGATAGTGATTTGAAGAATCCAGTTCATGGTCGTCATCATCGTCACCGCGATAGTATTTACGACAAACAAACGGTGTTCCGTAGTAGATACGTTCCTTATTCTAGCAGAGATCGACAACTAGAAGAAGATCCATATACGTCGACTAACATGTCTCTTGATAATTCTGCGACTAAAATAGAGGAGGAAAAAGAAAATACGAAAGCCCTTCAAGTACTGAGAAGAGATAAAACGATATCTCGATCTAGTAATATTGGCATCAGTAGTAGTAGTAGTAGTAGTAGTCGTAACCAGCAGCCGTCTTTCTTGGTAGACCATAGTTTCAATGACATAACTATTGATCATGATGGCAAAACTCAATTAAAGGATGGACAGCGCGTTAATGTATTGCCTTTAGTGGACAGTTATGACTCGTCCACGGGATATTATCCACCGACTAAACTTTATAAATCTGAAAAATACAAAATGAGAAATGTAGTAAGCGAAGAAGGGTCAAGAGGGATCCCAAGACACATTGTTGAAAAATACGAGTTATCCGATAACATAAACGACTTTATAATAATAGACAAATACGACGACGGCCACGAGGAGAAGGAAAAAGAAGGAAGGAATGAGTTGGAAATATCAAAAGTTGAAAACAATGACGAAAGCGATGCACAATATAATAATTATGATAATAACACTAACACAAAAGAAGGTGACAATGAAAGACAAGGAAGTGGTTGCAATAATGGTGGTGGTAGTGAGATCGATGATATAGACTACAAAGATAAGACACTGGGACAAGGATCGATGGATGGACAAGGATATGGAAATGAAGAGATATATAGGGAATTCATAGCAATTGATACCAACGATGATTCGCCTCATCCATTTATAAACCATCCCTCCTCCGTTTCTGAAGATCAATCATTATTAATAGCGACAACGATGACGGAAAATCAATACGATAATAATATGGACAGACCTCGTTGTACAAGCAGTCCTGTCACATCTTTTGTATCAGCCTATGACTCTTCTACCTCATATTCTCAGCTCGCTGCTACACCATTGCCACCCATTTCTCCTCAGACCGAGAATGTCTTTCCCATGTCTCCTACATACGAATCCTCTGAGTCTGTCACAATGCAGTCGACGACTCCTTCTTCACAGCTGTCAATGGAAATAGAATTACAGAATGCATCAACACCGCTAGAGGTGGATGATAGGCTCGATTATTCCGTAAATTCAGATAATGATGTTAACGAATTTCCTGACAACGAAACTAGAACCGTACAACTATATAATCACCTACCTAAATTAGACACATCGCTGCAGTTTGATACTGTTCTACAATTACCCATGGGAGGCGGCGATGGCGGGTTAGAAAGTTATTATTCTACTCCAAATAATATACTTGCATCAGTAGTAGCCACCAACAACGAGGACTCGACAAAGACATTCGCGGCACAAGCAACAATGACACAGACGACTACATCAACCGTATTAATGTTTAATACAAACATACAAGATTTGCCTTCCGTTCACATTTCTCCCGAAATCTCTCATCAATTGCAAACACCTCTTCCTGCCATCACATCGCTTCCTCGAGACAACGACATTGACCACGATGTTTCCATGGAGCTAGAGACATGTACTCGAGGAGATGATGATAGAATGGTGACGGATGCTTCCCCATCTTGTCGCTATTTGCCAGAACTTTTCCCGAGAACTGATCCGCCGCCTCCGCCACCACCACCACCACCACCACCAATACCAACACACTTACAATTTGATGTTTCAAATACGGGAAGCGCGTTAATTATTTCGTCCGGCATAAACGATATAATCAATAATTTGCCAGTGAATTTTAAATCAGCTGTTCAAGAGTTAATAACGAGGCCTTTGCGAGTGTCTGGGTTCAGAAATATAGATAGAAAGATTACGATAGGATACGTAGATATCGAGCTCAAACCTCCACTTTCCTTTGAACATTTGCTGGGTTCGGATACAATAACGATAGAATCTAGTGCACAGTTTCCCTACAACGATCCGTTCGATTCGTCTCGAACACGCCGAGTGCCGGGTAGTTATTTTACGAATGAACGAATCTTTCCCCCTTTGTCAAAAACTATCAAAAGAACGTCATTTGACACGAAAGCTGCCGCGTTGACTGTGGAAATCCTTACTTGTGATGCAAAAGATTTTCCCGAAAAAGGATCGCAACTAAAATTTCGTAGAGATATGGGGTTTTTTATGCCATTTCGAGGGAAAGAATGGTTTTACACATTTCGATATTCATTTGACGGAGTCGAATTTCTGAATTACGCTGGGTTGTATATGAAGGAAATGAAAAAACGGCCTACATCTGAGATTTTTAACATTTTTCCTTTCGACAAAAATTGTATTGTTGTCGCTAAACATAACGATTTCGGGTTAAGTCCGTTACAGCCAAGCATGTCGAGACAACATATAACCGACGCGATGAAATATGATTTGTTGAACGCAATTGTTCCTAATGTAACGTGCTATCCATTCGGATATTATTTCTGTATGGCATCGTAGATGTTTTCGAGGTGTTTGACTGTACTGTCCTTCAAAACTGGTGGGAGATGCCGTCACACTTTTACATCTACAATTCAAAGTAGCTCTGCATTTTCGGATCCACGAACCTGACGGGAGGTTATCCTATATATATGAACGAGCTCTTCTCGGAGAGACCATCCATTCAGTGTCAACAGTTGTTACAGGGTGGTTGCGTAAGAACGAGTTTGTTTGTTTTTTGCTAGTGTAACCTATTACCTACATACCAGGGTTTGTGCTTCGTTGCTGTTTAAATGTATTTCGAGTGCAACACCGTATTATGAATGTGACAACACCTCGGTGATATTATGCATCATTCTACAATAGATAGTAACAGCAAATACATCAGCAACGTTAGCGATTCCGCCGTTCTTTTCTGTCTTCGTAGTACACCATTGTACAGCATAGAAACGCCCCAAGGTGGAGGTGGTGAACCCAACAGTGCAGAAACCGCTATTGTATCGTATAATCCGTCGAATATTGAAACCGAACGGTCTTATATAGATCTGAACAACATAGACGCACCGCAAGTTTTGGACCGAGTACCTCACATTAACGAAACATCGTCTGTCGTATTACACAACCCGTTGATTGCCGTCGAAGCTGAATCGTCTTGGAATCCCGAGGTATTCCTCGAGTTCCTGGGGGATGTCCAAAAGCCCAACAAAATAGTTCCATCTGACTCACTAGAAGAGGCCGTTTCACTCGTGGTAAACGGTAGACCTCATATCGTTTCTGAACACAATGAACTAGCGTTGACAGAACCGCATAGGCAGCATCAACAGCAGCTCGTCGGAAAACCTCCTTCTGATCCTCTCGCAAAAAACGACGGCAGTGCACCTTCTCTTCTTCCAGACGTTTCCAAATCAGTGGTTACCACGGCTCACCATAAGCGACATCAGCGGAAGCCAGTCGGAAAACATCCTTCTGACGGCTCATTAGTGCTCGGCAACAGCAGACCTCTTCTCGTTCACAGAAGCCCCAAACCGGGATCTGAGGTCCTTGCTGTCAAGAAGCAACAACTCGAACAACGATCGATGTCAGGGAGAATGTCGACCTCGGAGAAAACCAACAGCAGACCTCTTCTCGTTCGCAAAAGCCCTGAACCGAAATCTGAGGTCCTTGTTGTTAAGAAGCAACAACTCGAACAACGATCGATGTCAGGGAAAATTTCGGCCTCGGAGAAAAGCTTTTCATCAGACAGGAGGAAGTGCTCACAGCAGGGAAACAACGAGAAGAGGTCGTCAGGGCGTGACATTTCCAGATTTGTCGAGAAATGGCGTATGACGGAAAAAATGGAAATCCTCGAGCAGGCGCAGCAATTCAGAGACTATGTGTTAAGTGCGATGAACCCAGGTAAAATCTCCAAAGAGTTTAACCTCGGCAGTTTAGTTGACTTTTTTGTTCACGGCGCAATAATCAGCAATTTTTGTGGTATAAAGGAACACGATGGGGTGGTAAACCCCGGAGGAATTGCCCCACATCGCTCGTTGTGGAATGAATTGCTTCGGCGGATGATGAACTCTGATCATGGGCCTATATTGACGAAACACCGGGCTTCTTCTGACGAGATATTCCAGATATTGAAATCTTCGTTTAACGGGAGTGTACTCACCAACGATGAAGACGGTAACGATGATGCGTCCTCTGATGTTACGTTAATGTCTCCTGACTTTAGAAGACCTCATCAGCTCTCATGTTCACCTCATCGATTCTCAACTCAAGAAGACATTTGCCCAGACAGTTCACAGCCTGCTTTACCTCCGCCAAAGAAAAAACCTAGGGGAGAATGTCTCACAACACTTTACCCTTCTCCGACGACGAACGTGGCTTCTCTAGCTGTATCTCGCAAGAAAAACGCGATAAATGACGACTTTTCAGTTTTTCTCGTGAGAGGTAAGCTATACTCGTTGTTATATTCTCCAAAGAGATTCTCTGATTATCCACAACAAGCGACTATAATTCAAAATTTAGTACAAGACTATGTCAAAAACAAATTACGAGTGATGCACAACAATAATAACCATGTCCCGCTGCTCGTTGCCATACAAGAGATTGGTGATATTTTTGTTTCTGGGAGTCGTCGCCATGGTGGCGGTGATACTCTTCGACCTTTAGAGGCATTGGCAAACGTAGTGTCTCCCTTTTTTGATGCATGTCGAGACAATTGCGCGGGCCCGTTACCAGGGTTTAGTATGGATCCTCCGAGCATAGAGCTGACGCATAACTTTATAGACTCTTGTTCGAGTCTAGCAAACTGCGAGAGTTATAATGAGTTTCAATCTGTATTTAAAACTATGATGACTTATTATTCAAGATACGTGTTGAACTACATTACTCAATACGAAGAAGCCTATTTACTTAAATACGGCTCTTCGGCCAACGTTGCGCAAATGAAACGCACCACGGGCATTGCCCATGATTTGATTCTTTTTGTCCTGGGTGGACCGCGTCAATGTAGGGATGCCATGTTGCCTGTATGGACTACTCTAAAAGAAATAAAGTCATGCTCAGACTCCATTGTGTCCCCTATCACGGAGGACGGCATTTCGTCATCGTTGCTGCTTTCCTTGGTGAAAGTGGCATATGAGCGTATGAATAAATGTCCCCGTTGTATGTTGACAATGTGTATGTGTGCACTGGATATTTTAGAAGGGGGAAGCATGTTACTGAGAAATTCTGATATAGACGAAAAAGGGGTTGATGACAAGATCACTCGTTATGTAGGTAAACTAAGTTATAGTCTATAATGTGTGAAATGTGTAACATGTGATTCCGTGTAGACTGTAAGATACAATAGTACTTTATACAAAGATATTTGTACGATATATGAATCCAATAACAAACGTTCCTTTCATAATAGACTGTAAAATGTAATAAAATGTTCGATCTGTTGAACATATGCACTTGCATGTATGTTAAGTGTTGTACCCGTTGTAACATTGTAAACAATTAATGTTGCATAGACTGTAAAATGTTATACTAATATGTTGTTTAAAATCTTGTTTATATGTCTGAGCTGTAGTACCCATCTCATGGAATGTGTTGTAAACGATATTTTTATACCTATGTATGTAAAACTTTTATACTTATGTAAACATAATAAACACAATTGTGAATAAATGTGTTTTGTTAATCATATACCACACACTTCTTGTGATTGTCAAATGTGGCACAAGCTATCTTGTAAAAAGCACGTTCAGACAAGATCACTCCCCCCCCCCCCCCCACACACACAACAAGTGGTATAAGAAGGGTTAATAATAAAATAGTCTTGACAATGAAACTTTTGCTGGGTGCGCAATTATTTTATTATATTAAAAAACGATAAAAACATAATTATACCGAGCGTCAAATGTAGAGAGAATCTTCTAAATCTACACAAGCTTTGACGTCAACGACTAACTTTGACCCATTCACCAGAGTGGGAACATAAAATACTAAACATGGTGTTAGCGATATACAGTGCGTTGAATTCGGAGTAGTTGATTCATTCAGTTCTGTTCGCTTAATAAATATTGTCTTGTCTTGATAAACTACGAATTGGACTATTTTTATTTGAGGCATAGTAAGCAGTAGTGCGCTACTTAGATATTTAGCCGTAAAGCTGTCGATTAAAGGAACCACTTTAATATATTTATATGGTTCATTTATTTTGAGACAAACTACGTAACGAGGTAAAGCAGTTATTTGGGATTCATGGTTGATAAGTGCAGTATATTTAGGTGGTGGTGTATCAAGGACTAAATCAGTCAGCTCTTGGTCGAGCTTTAACCCTAGATGTTTTGCATATATGTTTGCTATTTCCTCGATATGTTTTAAATATAAGGGTGTTTTCAATATTTGTTCGACATTATGATTTAAAGCCACGACTTTGTTTGTCTTGGTTTTACCATGCCATTCGACCCATTTCAAAAGATTGTCATCACATTTATAATACAGTAACGAACCAATTATAGCGCTTAAAGATCTACAAAAATTAACATCCGGAATCGTAGGAGGAGCAGTAGCAGCAGTAGATGTGACAGAAGCGAGAAGTTGTAAAGGTGAGTGAGAAGGAACCGGCTCCTCATCGGCAACAAAAGCAGCAGAATTAAGAGAATAGAGAATCTGTAACGGTTGATGAGGATAAAGTGGTTCACAATCCATAGACGAATCGCTTTTCATATAAGTCGATATTCTCTTTTTTACCGGCGTTAAGCATCTTTGTGTGATGTCCTGTTTCCGTTTCCCCTGAGTGTTGCTGGTCACATGGGAAATCGTGGCCATTGTACTGTTGTAAACCATCGTTTCTTCTATTTTGTCACTCGACAGTTCTGCTGGCATTTCTTCCATGATGACTTCTGTACAGCACAAGTTAAAACAATACACAGAACAAATATTGCTTCGGCATATACAGCAACGAGTGAGTAGGTAGATATGCGAGTCAGCAGTGGTATAAGGTTGAATCAAACAGTCTTACAATGAGTAATACTGCGACTACGACTAATTGTGTAGGATTCGATGCACGAATATTTAAACTCTCCCCCTCGCTCATCTCTCTCTCTCTCTCTCTCTTTCTCTCCCTCTCTCTCTCTCTTTCTCTCCCTCTCTCTCTCTCTATCTATCTGTGTGTGTGTATGTGTGTCTCAAGAAGTTGTACGAGATAGCAAGATCTCATCTGGTCCTTTCTGTTCGAACATCGTCTGATGTGTTTTCCAGTAGAGGTTTAAACACTGTATCTAGTTTATCCGCATTGACTTCCACATTATTTTCAGCATTTCGAACATATAAAAGAGTAGTCTTAATAGATTTGTGGCCAACGGCTTTTTTAGCAAATCTAATTCCTTTGGCTTCTGTTAGTTCTCCTACGTACCATCTCCGTATATCGTGAATTCCTTTACCGGGCATGACTTTTCTAGAAAATACGGAATGAATGAATTCTTTGTATTTACTCGTTATTTTATCTTTAGACAAATTAAACGCTGGAGTGGAATACTTTCTTTTCCCTCTTTCAAACTTCGTGTCACTTGGATCGTTAACCTCTCTCCATTTATTTATATAAGCTTTAAAACTTGGCTCAAATTCCTCTTTGAATGCCGCGCTTATGTGAAGAGGCGTATTAGAACCTTTATTAACGCACACTAGATCAGTATATGTAAATAATTCTTCCAGTTCGTATTCTGTTAGCTTCGCTAAACAACTTTTAGTTCTCGCTCCGGTTCCTATAGCTAATGCGATCATTAGTACAAATTGCGCGTCATCTCCTAAAATGTAATCGGGATTCAATGTTTGTAAAGTGTGTAAACAAACAGAGAGCGCCTTTTTAGCCGTTTCGGTTGTCCACACGAAATATTCTTCCGCTAACCTCGAATTTTCTCTTCGTTTTATATTAAGTTCTACGAATTCTTCGTGTTTAGACAGTTTTTTTTTCGAGGGTTCGTAAGCTCGTTTCTCTAATTTACAATTGGTTAGAATGTTATTCAATTCTTTTGTTTTGAGTTCTTCTATGTCGAGTTTATCTTTCATGCGAAAATGAGTCACAGCTCTCATAATGATGCTTCTGATGTAAGACGGTTTTAAATCCTGTTTTACTCTTAAAAATCGAACGGCGTTTATAATTTCCTCGAATCCAACCCGATCGACATTTTGGAAAGCACGGGCTATCCATTTATCTTTACTTCTATTCGCACGTTCCGTTTCGAGAGTGACTTCTCCTTTCAAAAGAGATTCGTTGCGAACAATATCTAGATTTTGAATATGTTTTTTATACTTGATACACCTCGCTAAAGCTCCGGACGATTTAATGTACATTAAAGGAGCGGCAGTGTCGAATTGGAAAGAAGAATTTAGAAACGTATTCAACTCTGTGGTCGACGAATCTGAATCAGAGGGAGTGGTGGTGGCAGTTGGAGGGACATTCTTCTTCTTCTTCTCTTCCTCTTCCTCTTCTTTCACAGAGAGTTTGCTATTTCCTTTGCTAAACGCCCTTGTAGTGGTGGGGTTACAAGGAATATTATTCGCTTCTCTTTTCTCTTCTACTATAAAACATCCTCTGTTCAATTTATTGTTCGATACAACTTCGTGATCTTCGTAGCAAACAGGAGTCGACGACCTATCAATCCCTCGGTGGAGAAACGGTGCCAGTATATTCATCATTGTTGTGAGACACCTGACTACGGATGACTACTGTGCACGTTTTATAATTTTCTTATTGATAAATACTACATAGTTCAGCTGCTGCTACGCTCCTCTTTCTCCTCCTCACTAATTCTCATCTGATAATGTCAGTAGGAGCGACGATCCCACCATCGCGTTCGAATGAAACTCTAGACGGAATTACGTTTTGGGGATTATGTTCGGAAGTATACGGGAACACGAATTTCTATCTCCAAGAATTAAACGATAAACTTGTTTTATACACAAATTCGTCGGAAGCCAATGGAGGGTATTCCGGCGGTTCGTCACTATCTTCTGCCAGCGTCAGCAGTGGAGGCGGTGACCTCAATGCCGTAGCAGAAACTATTCAACGAGCTGGCGAAGATTTGATGATATTCTACGACCATTTGACACAACATTTGTCTGAAATAATCATCATGCCGATTCCCCGGGAACCCTTTAGTAAGCACAAAATCGAAGATTTGGGAAATCGAGGCATAGGAATATTTTTCCTGTTATACACTTTTCCTAACCATAGTATAGAACGAGGACTATACGGGGGTAGTGGCAGTGTGGTGTCAAATAGTATATCAAAGTTAACTATGCCCAAACGTCACAATTCAAATTACACGTTGGTCAGGAAGAAAATGGATAAAGTGCATACATTTCTTGCAAAACTGATTACATTTCGCCAACCTCCATCATCCCAAGACGGGGTTATTACCTCTACAAATCGCTTCGTAAAAATAATAACTTACGAAGCCATTTCAAGGAGAATGGGAGGAAGCGATGCTTCTACCACCGCCGCCTCATCTTCTCATCTCCATCCTGTGATACATGAATGGATACGAGAAATGGGAAAACAAAGTACTAACGTTCAAAACAAAAAGGCAAAAGATAAACAGAAACCAATTGTGGGGTCAGTCAATGATGGCATCACTGCGCCGCCCTCTCACCCTAACAAGATTATGATAAATTTTCTATCAGGGTTAAAGCTGACATCATCCTCTACTGATACTGCCACTCCATCTACAACTTTGACAGGGAAACATGAGGATACCGTAGTATTATCTTCACAAAATAGAAGATTTATATGATGGAACCGAAACACTATCATCATCTAACATCGCCCTTTCATCTTCTACACCCCCATACCACTAACCCGCCATATTCAATTGTTAATTGCGCATGTCCATCTCCCCCCCACCCATTTCTTTGAGAATGTGGAAAAGAAGAAAGGGTACTCGACATAATGCATTACTGTTTTTGTCAGAATTAATCGTTCAGCAACTTTGCAAGAAGACGGATGAACAGGAAGAAGAAAACGACGAGGACGACGACGACGCTGTTATATCTCTCGGCCCACCTGTGCTGCTGCTGCCCTCTCTGTCATCATGTTAAATTACGAGCGTTTCGTGGGTCATTATAATAATTCGAATAGCTCTTTGGCTAACTCTTCGTCTTCGTTATCCTTAGAATCGTCTACTGTGACATCGAATACTAATAAAAGATTGAATGCGAACTACAACAGGTATTTCTACAAGATATTAGATAATTCAAACAGCGAGAAATTCCCGAGATTAACGTCAAATGATTTCCATATTGTCACTAAAGCGATAAATATGGCTTACTCGATGGGGAAAAAAAAGATAATGGGGAACGCGAGAAAAAGAAAACAATACGGAATGTTGTTACAGAAATTGAAAAAACAAACGGAAAATCTGAATCCGTTGATCATCGATTTAAAATACAATTTCAACGGACGAAACGTTATTGTAACACCGAGAGGCAATCAATTTACGCAAGAATATATTAAACGCACAAACGAACTGCTTCACTTTGCTGACAGTTTTTCTTCCTCTTCTACACAATTCGCTACCATAGATAAGCCTCCATCAGCGGTATTTCAAACAACTACCACTACCGTTACTCGTGCTGCTGATCAAGATAACAACACCTCAGTCGCTAGTTCTTGTCTTCGCCGGAAACGGCATTCTGACAAATTTAAGAAGAATTGTCATTTAAAACAACTCCCTCATGACACGTTTAAACTTCTTTTTACGTCAGCTATGAATTCCGAGTTAGTCAACGGAACGTTTATGGAACAGACTCGAGGAAACAAAAGTAAGCTTAAACAAGTAGCTCTCCCGGGAAAAGTGGTGAATCAGGCTAGAGCCACTGTGTTGCCCGGCGATCATGGGATCCGTATAGACGAAATCTCGCTTCCCGAAATACTGTACAATACAGTGGAGGAATATGTGAACGCAGGGCAATTGGTTATAACGATGGTCAGACAACCGCTTTTATCTACGACTGCCGTTCGAGTTTTCACTAAAATATCAAAAACTGGCGATCAGTGTGTTCGTATAAATCCTTTACATTGTAAATGCGGAAATATCGATTTTGATGGTGACTGTGTCATGCTTACTTTTCACACAGGAGAGCCCGTTGTCATAGAATTGATTTTGAGGCTTCATCCTAATTTTAAACTTGTCCGAGGATTTCAAAATACGTTGATTTTCGAACAGCCTACTACGGTGCGAATGGCATTACCCAGATACGAGTCAAAGTTACTGCATCCTTTTACACCAGAGGAGAAAGAGGATGAAGAAGATGGGGAAGATGAAAAAAAGACCCCTTACCATCAGATATCTTCAAACGACGACAAAAAGTCACGACTAAAAACGGAGGCATTGCAGATTTTAACTACCTCGTTTCTTCGACAGCATCGGCGACTCGGTGACAAGAAGAGTGCAGAAAAAAGTGAGGAAGAAGAAGATAATGATCGTGTTAGTTCTCCTTCTTCCCCCTTTACTATTCCTCTCTCACACTTTTTGTCTATATTGAACATAAGGACCGCTCCCATCAGTTCGGTAGAGAAGACTTTATTCGGAAAAATGTACAAACTGAATAAACAATTGTATCCAAACAAGAATGTGAGTTTTTGGTTGGAGGAAACAACAGTCGCTTTATATGAACTGTTAGGTAATTACGGAGCGACGAGATTCATGTATTACGTATCGGAAGATATAAGTTTTTCGAACGACCCGATAACACAAAACGACATTTGCGGTATTAACAAAATGTCTCTGGAAGATGAAACGCTAAATGCGATCGTAGACTCAGGTACAACCGGATCAAGACAGATGCTAACCGACATGTTTATTTGGTTTCCGAATTTGGAATATATAAATAAATATCTGACGTACGGAGCTATGTTTCAAGATTCCCAATCATCCGTTGCCAAACAGTGTACCGACGTGACGAGAAATCTGAATTCATCTCAAGATATAAGCATCACGCCCGGTGGAGGCATTACTCATAAGAATACACCTCTTGGAGAACATCAGCTCGAGATTTTCGCTCAGGGCGCTTTGACTAGAGCGTTCGTACACAAAACGATAGGAGATATTCTATTGTATAACTCTCATCTCGTATATACTAAAAAGACGTAGCACCACTGCTACCAATCATCATACTTGATTTATAAACAAATATGTGAATACATTCGTTGAAATAAATACCATAAAGTTTACGACTCTATGTAACTCATTGCCAACCATAGTCATCCACCGGCTACACAGATAACACACACACACACATACACACTGCACTCATTGTTAAAGGGCAATGGAAAATAAAGACAACTCCGGGTTCTCCTCTGCATTGGATCAAAGCATTGTATATAGAAACATAGAATATATCATTTTCTTTCTTTTTGGGTGTATATTTCCTTATATATTGATAATATATAGTCGTCGATATCATTCGTTGAAAGTCGGATTATCGAACAATGAATTGGCGGCGAAACGCAAATTTTTAAAACGTCTGCAGTCAACATCAAGATTATTCACCAAGCCTGCTAATAATTGTGAAAAAACTCTCACGAATTGCCAAGTAGATTTAGATTGTAAATACGCTTGTGAACGATCATCTACTACATCAACATCATCATCCTTGTTGTATAAATGTTCGTCAAATAATATATGTATATCTTCTACAAATGCTAGCTCAAAACCGGTTTGTGATTCCAATAAAGGTATATTCTCGGTATTATATTACGACGACGAGTTAGGGCAAACTGACTGGAAATGCGTTTCGTTTCTTCCTGAAATTTATGACGATAAAGGAGAATTGTATTCTCGAATATGTACCAATGGTGAGTTGATCCCTCACGATCCGAAGAAATATCCTTATCAAACCCCGTTACAATCTTTGCACGATAGATGCATTTGTCGTTCTGGGTTTGAAAAACTAATCGAATTAGACGAAGGCGAGAATAAAACAAATGTAGAATATCCCACATGCGTCAAAAATATACATTTATACTCTTAACTTGGAAGAAGGTATTTTGTTTTATTTTAGCATGGAACATGCTTTATCGATGACCTACCTGCCCAAAACCGTAACGCGGGCGAGGTGGGAACACGGAAGTGGAACGCGGAAGTGGAACGAAATTTTAACAATGATTTTCACTTACAACCAAGTAGTTGCTAGGGAAATGAAACTTCTTTCATTTTCATCGGGCAAAAATCGTTTTCCATTCGTTGGAAAGCTCTTGATTTATCACGAATGTATTTCGTATTTGTTCTTGGTATTTATATCCTAGTTTCATAATATAACTATATAAATGAATGTTGTAAATGGATAGTAAACAATGACGCTTGTTTGGCTGTCACTACAAACAGAATAAAAAGCGCGGCTGAAGCATGTTCCATGTTTCTTGAATTTTAGCCGTAGGCTATAAGCAGTAAGCATCCGGGGGTCCAGGGGGCTTTTTTATTTCCATGTGCCCTTTCTCACTCATCCATCATCGCCGTATAGGATGGCAGAGGCAATAGCATGTGATCCTTGAGAGTTCCCCCTTCCAGTCAGTTGTGAGATCCCCTCTCTGTTGTGTGATATCCCTTCTACTCCCACCTTATTCCAACACATAGGTATTTAAGCAAAGCTTCCCCTCCAATTCAATTTAGTAGGTAGTAAGTTTCATCTGCCTAGTGGCTGTACATACTACTAACAAATATGCTGCCATCGTCCTCACCATTTGACAAGATCTTACATCACATCACAGACAGTCGAGCAATCAAAGAGGAAGAACCGGAGATAGACAAAATAAAGGAGGAGTTATTAGAGCACATCAGCAATGCTATACAGCCTACTATCTTTGCAGTTCCTACTGCTGATCTACTCACTTCGTCTTCTTCTTCGTCTCCTCTCTGTACTACAGTTGATACGAATCAAATGTCCGACCGTATATGCTTCACCACCACCACCACCGCTACTACCATCATCACCGCAGATGCAACGGGATATCAAAGAAGTCCGCGACCTCATTCTCCAGATGTTTCGGAATTCTTAATAAAAAAGAAAAAGAGTGTTTCGTCAGCTTCTTCTACTTCTTCTTCTTCTCATCCACTCTGCACCACAATTGATATGAATCAATTATCAGATATAATGGGACGGCAACGACCTCATTCCCCGGATGTTTCTTCTGCTCCTCGTCCTCCTGCACCGCCTCAGTTAAATAGTATATCGAACGTAATAGACGCATGTATAGACAAGACTGTATCCCTGATAGATGACATCGAAACCAAGTATGCTGTTTCCGACGAGGGCCAACAATTTATTACGAAGCGTGTAAAACGAGGCACAAAAGAGCCTTTAACGCATTTCTATTTATATAAATGCGAGAGCAAATATGCAGAGTCGATAATAAAAGCTCTAACCGTGTACACTCGCAGACTCCCTATTATTTTAGAAAATAGGGAAATTGTTAACCGCAAATGGACGGTACTTGGTGTAAAATGCAAACTTCCGCAACTGTTGTCCAACGGCCAATATTATTTCGAAGTGCGTTGTAGAGATGAAAGAGGAGACGCAGAAGAAGGAATAGGAAAGAGGAAAGAAGACCGACTTCAGAAAAACAACAAACCAACCAAAATCAGCGCGATATGGGAACGAGGTCTACCGACAGTGTGCCCGGTAATAAAATATCCGATGGCTATGAATGACGGGTTTGTTAATGCGAAAAACATGAACGCTATATATTCAGAAGAGCTGTGGAAAAGAATAGATGCGATTTTCTCAAGACTGAATTGGGACAATTACCTCCACCCTTCACCTTCTTTGCCTTCGTTGGACATCAATGACGAGACCACCACCAGCAGCCCTCTCGTGTTTTCTTTGCATGGATTCGCAGAGGTTGTCTCTCGAAGGGTTCAAATCAATGCGATGAAAAAGACAACAACGTCCGTAGAAACTTACCCAGTAGCAAGAGACGCATTTTTGAATTTTGTTTTGAATAAGCTACACTTTATTCAATTTGTCATAGATTTCCGATTGATACAGTCTTTGAGCTCAAAAATGAGTCTTAGTAAAGGACATATCATTGTTTTTCCAGTTGGACAGCATCCTGGTTCACTGCTATATTCGATCGAATCCCACTTATATTTCAAGAAAGTGGAGTGGAATGGAATAGGCAAATCAAATAAACGAGTGTACAAGTTAATAGATAACGGAGTAATGCGAATTCAGGATATCGATACCGAACTGTTATCTGGTGACAGTTACGCAGTAGCATATATAATTCCCATATTAATAGGAGACAAACTGCACGGGACGTTAGAATGCATTTTAATTGTACCTCCTCAAAGCAGATGAATATCGGACCGCCTTTTGGCCACCTACTACAGTCCTCTCGTATCTTCTTTACACGGATTCGAAGAGATCGTCTCTTCACCCAATCTCTACAGTTCCCAAATTTATTTAAAGAAAGGACATGTTACAGGTCTTAGGATTCCTGTAGGAGATTCACTGCTATATTCGATCGAATCAATTTGTGTGGTAATAAGACAAGGAACAGTATATCAGTAGAAGAAGAGGGAATGACGGGGAAAAAGGAGTCATACGTATTGTCAACCAGCTACTACCTCGAATAAACTATATGTATTATCAATTTGTTTATATTGTTTCCTCTCTTGTATCCTTCGTTCTCGCTGCTACCAAAAACAAAAAAGAATGGAATGAATATCGTTTATCGATATTTGTTAATGTATTCAATTTTATCTCTCGTGACGATTTGGGCTATTTTATTTTACACCGACGACGCTTCAACTGTATTTGGTAAATTGGCGAAACGAAACGACATTGTAAAACGAACAGATGTCCCTTCTGTATTAGTATATTAATTGTATAGGTAATTAATCTATTTTGATATTACAAAAGAAGGAAGGAACACAAATAAAGAGACCAAAAGAATAACCCACGATGCCAGCTTTATTGAACTTTTTCAAAGCTGCTGAGGAAATAAAATTCAAGTCAAAAGTAGTCAATACGGTAGAGGAGTTAACGGAGTTTAAAACAAGAGCGTCGAAATTAGTCGAAGGTATGGCTAAATATCTTAAAGAAACGATCCTCCTATCCTCCTCATCTTCAGAAGCTGCTAGTGTAATAGAAGAAGTTGGCACTTCGTTCGAGAACGGCATGAATCAAATGCTTCAAACGGCGATTATCAAACGATCGACTAACGAAGTGCTTATCCCATTTGACAAAGGACAACAAATACCTTTAGCTAGCGGGATAGACGACATATTAGCGGGAGACTTGAAAATACTTGAATGGAATTTTAAACAAATTACTAAAAGACCGATGAGCAAAGAAGCAGTAGCCATAATGAAAACTCATTTTAGAACTCATTATCCTACGCATAACGTGCAGATTCTAAATAGTACAGTCAAAGATGTTCGTAACATCTTAGACAATATCAACGGGAAATTAGACGAGATCCCAGTAACGCCGCGTGACGTCGAACACGCTTACGCAAACAATATCCATAACACTAAAGACATTATGACGGCTCTTGTAGACCATTTAACGAAAACAAACAAAACCAGTACTTTCGAATATGTGTTTAAAGGTATAGGCAACAACTGGAAATTGATCGTTTTCGGAGGAGTTATCGCCACGGCTACTTATGCGAGTATGTCTCAAGGAGCAGATGATGCGACGGGTTGTTTTCAATTGTCCAACAATTCACGTGGTCAGTTGACAGCTTGCCGAATATCAGAAGCCACTTGTTCCGTGTCTCATATGACGACGACGACGACGGGTAATCAAGAAGAACAATGCTCTATTTATCCTAGAATTATAACGAGTACAACTTGTAACGGGTGGCCATCTTCACAGGACGTACCAGAAGGAAGCGCCGGGAGAATCTGTAGAAGATGTGATCCGCTAGCTCCCCCTAATTCTTTACAGTATTTAGATCCAAAACACGCAATGAAAGCTGCTGTTTATCAGTGTCGACCGCGTCCTAATTTAGGAGCATTTTTCGCAGATTCTTTAACTAAATTCCCCAAACAGATTTTGGAGAAAATGTTCGATGAAATCTTAGACACGGGTTCGTTCATCCGAGATATCTTCAAATGGGGCGCTATAATGGGTCTAGCGGGAGCAGCGTCCCTCTCTGCATATTATATATACACAAATTACAAAAGCGCCGTTAAATATTCGCACGAGATTGACGAAGAAGAAGAAAAAGAAAACGAAGAAGGCGGCAGAGACCGTGCAAATACGAATCACATTCCCGCTAAACCTCATCTTCTTCCTCCTCCTCCTCCTCATCCTCCTCCTTATTCTCCTCCTTCTCCCTTTCATCCCTCCTACTCGACGTTTCCCCCACCCAACGAGCACTCGCATATTTAAAACAACATTTGATCAAGGATACTAGAATAGTATCTACCTTTATATTATTAACACAATGAACACGGCCAAATCGACCAGAGGCGGCGATACAGGAGCAGAGCAGGGGCCATTGTTTTCATTTAATCACGAAGTAAGACCATTGTTGACAACAAGTGGCGAGGACACTACCACCACCACTCCCATAAAGAGTTGGTCCTCTATCTCTACTATAATGAAGAATAGCGCTTTAGACGATGTATTGTGTCAACAATCATCCCTCGGGGAATGGATTCATTCGACAGCAGACTTTCTTCTGCGCCATACAGCCGGGTACGGTCATCTTGTACCGACAAACATAGGAGAGTTCCAACATAACAACAATTGTATGATCAACCCGAGTAGCGCTGTGTCTCCATTAGCGGAACTTATGTCGACAACGAGAAGTATTCCTATACACGATATTCGCACACCATTAGACGACGACAAACAACGGCCCGGGTATTTTCCCAAATACTCGTCCCATCTGCTGCTGAATACGTCACCACTCGTCGAATTTATGGTTGAAACGTTATTCCGACCTTCTGTTTATTTAATGATACCTGGACAGGTAAAACTGTGTACTAACAAGAAAACAGGAAGTGAGTTCTTGACGGCAGATATGGTACAGTATAATGTTTTAGAAGCGATGAAGGAAAAGTGCTATGCCAATAGCATTACAGCGATGCGTCAACACAAACAGACTACATGCATCCAACGAAGTCCCTATTCGAATATATGTCTGTCCGAAAGAGTGAAATATTATACGTGGCGAATAGTTCGTCAACGTTCCTTATGCCAACCTCGTCGCATCAGCGATCAGCATTTACCTACTGTAACGGAATATTTAAAATCTACTCTGTCTGGTGAATTAAACAAAGACGGATATATAATTATAATAGACGACATGCCGTTCAAAGAGCTGAAATCCGGTCAATTATTCATCGGTTTGCAAACCCACCCAAAAATTGAATTTGTAAAACAACACTCATCAAAATTCGTGACGGACATTTGGAAACTGGATACGTACTTCGTTATACCCATCGACCTTTGCAACGAATGGCAGCGAGTCACATATATGACAGATGTTCCTTTAAAAAGACGAAAGCTGTTCATTTGATGACACCCCCCTACCCCCTGTCGTGACATGATACATCAGCCACTTGATATCTCCTCATTTCTCTTTTATGTTAATGTATGCACATACGATCAATAAACAATTGAGAATATATATTATGCACGGTTTATTATTACTGACGTCTGCTTGGCAGTTATCGTCAGAACTCACTAGTATGCAGCGAATGTAAATATGATATACACGCATTAAACGATGTACCTAAGTACAAATATATTGAAATATTATTCTCCTAGTTATTGTCTCATGTGTCGTCTACATCATCAAAAGCATCTGGGAGTTCGATGATCTAAGATGTAACTCTGTGGAAAAGGTTTTCTCGCTAGGTATTTGTTTCCTCGAGCCTTCAGATTTCGGTTCAGATATGTCTTTCTGAAATTTGTTCTGTTATTGAGCTCCGAGGAATTACAGCTATCTCTCAAACTTGACTCGTTGACGCAACAAGGGTATAATGCATGTATCGTAAAGCTGAGTTTGATATTTATAAAACAAGCATCGTTCTCAACTTGTTAATGAACCCTGGAGTAGAATACTACTCCTAAGTAGAGTTCCACTATAACTCGGTAGATTTAGCTAGACAATGTGCACAGTGAATTCTTCCGCGCTGGATTTAACCGGCAGTCTCTTCACCTCCTATGCGAGTTCATTTTGACTAATCTAGTAGGATAAACCAAGAATAAAGACGTGTAAAATGACGCCGTTCGGTCACCCGTACCACACATACGTAAATTGTGTGGTTTGGTGTTAAATAACAGATACAACTACATATTTAGATATATAAAGGTGTTTATTTATTTAATAACTTTTTCTACATTTCTACTCTAGCATACAATTAAGGATGGCACTTTAATAATATTATAAGCACTTCTCTTTTGAGAAAACAATGCGAGGTTTATCAGCATTATATCTGCGACAGATGACATCCCTTTTAGATGGTTCTAGGGGGCAGAGGGGGAGGAGATGGAGACATCCTGGTGGTATTAAATGTACAGTCGCTGAATGTTACTCGTTGTCGCTGTCGACGAGGTTTCGAAGGTTCTTCTTCAACCTCTTCCTCTTTTACAGGAGATGTCGGTATAGTTGCCCCATTAACAGTTACTGTCGTTGTTGTAGCAGAAGCAGCTGCTGGAGCCACGGTGGTAGACGGCGATATCTGCGATATTGAGTTATCGATAAAAGTTGCCTCTCCTACGTGTTTTCCTCCTTGTAAAGACGATAAAGGCGGGGATGGTGAAGTATAAAGTCTTGCTCCTCCTCTTTGCCCTCCTTTGCGATTATTGTGTTTTATCCCGCTATTTTCAATGGAATTAATATAAGTAAAATGCGAGGAGAATGGTGGCTGCTCTTCGGCGACATGTTGTGCTGCGGAAGAATATGGCATAAATGCTGATATTGTCGATTGCGATGGAATGTTATAGCACTTAGAAGTATTATTGTCGAGCTCGTTAGCTCCCAGAGCGATGGTTAACAACGCTTCGATGTTACATAATCTTTCGAGTATCATATTGCCGAATGAATAATCAACAATACACGTTGGCGGAGGAGGAAGAGAATATACGTGTTGTGACGGACGAGAATACAACAACTGTTGATGAGGTTGAATATGAGTGTGAGTAGAAGGATGATTACCGACGGAATTACCTCGGCTATAATAATGTGGATGTTGAAGAAGTTCTGGAGTCATCTGAACGGAGGATGGACAGTAATAGTTCGTAGTACCACCACTGCCTATAAATTTAGAAGCAAGCATCGGTTCTTCTACTCCGCCTGCTCCTCCTTGAAGAAACGAGGCAGAAGAATTATAAGGCTGTCCTTCTAAGGCCCACGGTTTAGAATAAACACTCCCTCCTCCTCCGACAACTCTCGCATTGTTTATAGGACGGAACGAGGAAGAAGGCGAAGCCACTGACGAGGGATTGACAAAAGAAGGCCCCATGGTTCAATCAGCTAGGAGGTACAACCGCCAACATACACCACAAATACTGACTGATGATGTTGACGAGCAACGTGTCGGGTTTTAAAGGTTGGAACCAGCTCCTTCTACTCACCCCCTCTTTATTTTACGATTGAGTTAGCTTGAATCGTCTCTCTTCACGTGTGTGTGTGTGTGTGTGTTTGGGTTGGGTGTGTATTGTGGAAGAAACAAACGACAAAACAAAAGGAAAAAAATACAGCATCAGTTCTTCTGTACCATTGAAACGTGACGGTGATTCTTCGTCTTTAGTTTTGTCATGATCAGTTCAGTTTGATATCTAATGTAGATGTAGATCTGATTAATCGGTGAAATAGCCTACTTACATTGTTAACTAATTATCACAATAGAAAATGAAATTAAATGTAAATCGCCGAAAACAGGAGCTTACTTGGTGTTTTTATTGACCACAATCCGTGGGAACCATAAAACATTGCTACTTCAAATAATTGCACATGATATAAATAATAAATTTATATCTAGCATTTCTGTAGGTAGGACCAGACATTGAAATAATATACCCATGTGACAAGGAGGACTTTGCGGCGTTGTTCTGTCTATAATGAGCTATTAATCGTCACAGTTCAGATCCCCCATCTCTTTATCTCTCTCTCTCTCTCTCTCTCTCTGGCACCCTCTGAGGATCACCTCCCATCACTTTGCATGTCAAACCAAACGTTATATTCACAAAGACCTTGTGTGTGAGTGTGTGTCTCTCTCCTATTCATTTTTTCTCTTTTTCTACCACCAGTCTGGATCTAATCCTGAAAGTGTTATGTAATGAAGAACTGAGTGGGGAAGGCCAGGGGCGAGTTTGGAGAGTATAAAATACCTGCCCGATGCTTGTCCTTACCAGTGTAGTCTCTTTCCTTCACACGCAATCACCTGTTTCGACATCATTCTCCCCCCAAACTTCACCTAATCAGTTTACATAGTTCCTTTGTAGTAAATAAGGCCCTGCCTTCAGTTGTGCTATCGTGAAATCACCAGTTGTGCGTACCGCGCTGTTGCAAAATGCCGTTACCCCGTTACGAGGATCACCGGTTTGGCGATGTCGGGCGTTATTGGAAGATATACGTGTATTCTACCAATGCGGTGTCTGTTATTTTGAAGATAGACACTACCGCCAACATTACACAACCTCCAAATATTCTGCAATTGGAGTTTGAAGCGTACGGCCCACCACCACCACAGCAGCAGCAAAAGGAGACCACTATGCTAAGCAATGGAATAATGCTCAATACAAACGTTATACAGGTATCGTTTGATCAAGTCTCATTTTTCAAAATGTGCAAAAGAAACATAGTCGACGATCCCCTGTTGACGGACCAAGGTTGCGGTCAATCTAACACGATTAATTTGATCAATGGCAAATATTTAAGCTTAAGAAAACTTAGCCAGCGGTCTCCTTTGTTCTCACGTGCACGGCTAGTTTATTATTACAAAGAGGCGATTAACGAGAGTGGGAAACAAATGGTAACTAGCCCTACGTGCTATAATACCTTGAACCATAACGTGTTTAGCTGCGCTTTCTGCGAAGCACTAAACATCTTCATACATTTCACGGTGGACGTCGCAGTGGGTGGTGATCCTATGTCCACGAATAAACCGTTGTCATGCTGTATAAGCCGAAAATTTTATGGCATCCCACCATTATACAAGTTGTTCCCTTTGAGCGACTCCCGGCAAGGTAGAGGCATGGCGGTGGCAATTTACGTACTTTCTTCTTCTTCGTTGGCGGCAGGGGCGGCGGATAAGGATAGAGGCGACGTTAGCCGAAATGTGTCCAGACAACCACCAGAGAGACGAGGGGAAGACTTGCGATACCGCCACAGAAGTGTATCCAGACAACCACCAGAGAGACGAGAGGAAGACTTGCGATACCGCCACAGAAGTGTGTCCAGACAACCACCAGAGAGACGAGAGGAAGACTTGCGATACCGCCACAGAAGTGTGTCCAGACAACCACCAGAGAGACGAGAGGAAGTCTTGCGATACCGCCACAGAAGTGTGTCCAGACAACCACCAGAGAGACGAGAGGAAGACTTGCGATACCCCCACAGAAGTGTGTCCATTCAACCACCAGAGAGACGAGAGGAAGACTTGCGATACCGCCACAGAAGTGTGTCCAGACAACCACCAGAGAGACGAGAGGAAGACTTGCGATACCGACGAAGTGTGTCCAGACAACCACCAGAGAGGCGAGAGGAAGACTTGCGATACCGACGAAGTGTGTCCAGACAACCATCAGAGAGGCGAGGAGAAGATTTCCAAAACCGCCTCTGTCTCAAAAGCTCATCTAAACAGCCCCAAGAAAATGTTAATATGCCATTCAACGCTGTATCTGACGCGAGAGAGCTCATAGAAGCAAAACGACAGCGTTGTCATCCAAACCCCCAATCATCTTCTACGACTATCGTTGATCATACTGGTTATGACCCAGCGTCATCAACAATACGACTTACAACGGTAGTTATTCCGAATCTTTTGACGACAAATGGAAGTGGCAATGGCAGCAGTAGCAGCAGCCGTAATTCCCCCCGTGTCAACAGCGAAAGAGAAGAAGCCGATGGTAATTGGAAGCGGCGACGAGAGGATGAAAACTATGGTGAGAAGAGAACGCGTAATGCGAGCGAAGAACGTCGTCTCGATCTTTTGCCTTCAGAGGACGAAGACGGAGATGATGGAGATTCATCTTCAACAGCCACTTCTTCATCGTCGTCTTCGTATTCTTCTTCTTTGTCGTCATCATCATCATCATCATCATCCTCGTCGTCGTCCGAAGAAGAGAATGAAGGTAATCAAATCACGACTCAAAGGAATAAAAAACATAAGGAGTGTAGAAAATCGCCCCCCAAACAGCAATCATCAGACCCCAAAAACAGACCTAAACAGCAATCATCAGACCCCAAAAACAGACCCAAACAGCAATCATCAGAACTCAAAAATAGGTCCAAACAACAATCATCAGACTTGAAAAATAAAACTCGAAGTAAATAATATCGTTTTAATGTGTAACTTTTACAGAATGCTAAAAATAATGTTCCTAGCCAACAGGTTTATATATTACAAGTACTATGAAATGACTGTTATGCATTTCATTTCCATTCGATGTAATTATAATATGTTAGCAATACTTATTATTAATTGAATTAAATGTTAATTACTCTATCGTGATATTCAGAGTTAGAGACTGCAATATTGGCGTTCTGTTGATGAACACATGTGTACATGTTGTTGTAGTGTTATAAAAATATAAAACACATTGTATAATATACTTGCGTATATGTTTGCACTTATGCCAATGAATCTTCTGTACATAAGACTTAGTTGTATTGTATCCATAATGGATGCATATATTTATGTACTTCATTTGTGTACTTGCCAAACAAAACAAAAAACTCATTGTACCATCATATAAATAAACATTGTATTTCTAATGTGTAAACAGCGTTGACATTCATTATTTCTATCCATACGACAACCCGTAAACAATAATGTCTAACGGTTTCCAACCATGTTGAGTAAGGCTTCATTTGATGTTCTCAAAATATAAACACGAACGAAGAATGGGGGAATATTGTTAGTTAGACTGGAACGAAAGTCCTTCATTTACTCTCAAATAAGTAGGTAGTTGATAATATGGAGCTCAAAGCTGCAAGTGTTATCGTTGTTGGTAACGAAATGGTGTCAGCGATTGCGATACAGGAAGAGGTGCATGAGGTTGATGAGTGGCGACTCCTGCTGCACATCTTCGCCTTGAGGTTTGAGGTTTCTCTCCAGCCGTTTTGGCTGTCGGGTGACCCGCTTCTGCTTACGGATGATATCTACCCGGATGATATCTACCCGGCTCGACTGAAGTAGAAAGAGGTATTTGGGGTGGTCAGCTGGAGTAAAAAAGAAGTCCAAAGGTGGTGGGCTGTGTTGAAACTTGTGAATCAGCTCCAGTTATGAACTTTTGTTGTTTATTGATGTTAATCATTGGTTTTCAGTCAACACCTGTGACTACACAAGGATCGGAAAGCCTGACAAAAGCGCGGTAGCGTTCAAGATGCCAATTTTCCATGAGCTCGTTTCACCCAGACAAATTGATATAGCGAGAGTCATAACGGCTGTATCGGCCATTCCTAGGAAAGTTGAACGCCTCCTGTATGTTACTATGTATGTTTATATCATAATCAACGAATCCGTTGTAGTTGCGTAATATTTTACATAAATACTGGCAGAACCTCAGCCCTTGTTTCGAATCCAGCACTATTGTATCAGAATTGATGTCAACCAATCGTGTGTTACTATATAAACACGGCTGAGCATCGACAAGTTTCTTACACATTCGTCTATCTGCCATTTCACAAACTGGGAACAGTTTCGTGGAAACAAATTCTCCTTCCATACTGATTTTGCCGGAACTAATAAACGTCGACTCTCCTTTGTCTCTAACTACCATAGCTCTCAGTACATTGCTTCGTGGCATGAATATACTTTGTATCGAATTTAACGTAACAGCCTCTCTGCCATTGTCTGAATAAAAACGAAATTCCAAATAAGACGACAACGTTTTATTGCCAATCACGTTGCTTATAACAGCATTCTTTGACGTCATAATGTCACTGAACAGCTGAATTCAACTCGAGTATGTGAGTCGGAGTCAGTGCGATATGAGGATAATAATGACTATAGTGACAAAGGCGGTTCCTATTATACCAAGACCGACCCCTGCAGCACCTTTTCCCCACCACTTCTTCTTCTCCTTCTTCCACTAGTGAGGATAATAATCAGATGTCTCGTATTTTCGTCCTATGTTTAGTGGGATTATTTATAACTATGACGATATCGATGATTTACGTGAAATTGAGCGTATTTTTTGATTTAACCCATATAGTTTATAGCGAGAGCTCTGAAGGCAGACAACAACGACAATGTTTGGGTGATGAAACTGAATTACTAAACCTTCGTGCCAACTTGAAACAATACCGAAATAGACGTTTCATACCAAAACGTAGCGATGTTATTAGTGAACCATTTTATATTTATTCGGAAAGCGCGAAGTACAATTTACCCGTGACCACTTTTCGAGAAGCTTTTAAGACAGTGTTCTTTTAACAATTCCAAAGCTGGTTTCCATGTTCATCAGAGAGTTGTATCTCTCACTCCCTCCCTATTTCCACGAACTGCTTCTGCTACTTCCTCCCTTTCTTTGATAGTTTAGTTTATGGGTCAATGTTTACACATCCAGGCACACCACTCCTCCCACTTTTTTCACAATACCTTATTTATACCAGAACACTTCTACTGGCCGACACAGTGTCTAAGACAACCTACCACTGTCTATTGCTCAAAGAGCTAGCCTCTCCTTCCTCCAGGCATTTTCCATTTGCACAACAACGCAAACTAGTGACAGCCACACCAAATAGTCACAATGGATGAGCCAAAAGCGGAGGCCGCTAAAGCATTGTCGACGATTGATGCAAAGCTAAGCACGACGATGCTCAATCGCATTCGAGAATTACATCATGATAATAAAATGAACGAGACATTATATATGTACTTGGCTTCAGTTAGAATAAATACTCCAGTCGACATATTGTGGTGTGGTTACCATGATGACGATACATCCTCTTCACCAGCTGCCGGATTTCAATCATCGTGCCCATCACCACCACAACTCACTATACAGCACCCATCAACGAATATGCGCCTTTTCCCACACCAATCGAATTTAGTGCGCCATCTATACGAGTTAGAAACTCAAATTATGACAAAGTGTGAGGGACAGAAGCGTGTCCACGAACCTGTATATATAGGGATCGGAGAGATGTCGGGTTTTGGTAAAACGCACGCTATGCTATCTTTTTGTTTAACAAACGACTCGGCTCAATTGAACTGCGTGATAGCTCCAGTCAAAATCATTCCTCAGTGGATATCAGCATTGAAGGATTTCAATGTTCCTGATGATATATGGGAATGTGTTCATTCGGATAGTTCGATGGCTCAGTTATTTATACGACTGACAAGGACAACCACTACTACCACCACCACCACCACCTGTCTTCCTCTTCGGATCATTTTGGTCAGCTCTGTGATGATTACCCCTTTCAACGGGAAATTGCGAGCTCACGATCGTGATAATCGTTGTATTAGATTTCACAGATTGATCGTTGACGAAATAGATTCGTTAGAGCCACATTTTTTCAATCATCTAACTTTCGAACCGAGACTTGCTAAAAAGCACTACTCTTTCTGTTATGGGATGAGCAATACTATGTTTCAATTAGATATTGAGGGGAAACCCTTTCTCAACCCCCAAAATCTGTCGTATTTATCCGTAGCTTCCGTTTCCAAAGAACATCACCCGTACTATGAAAGCGTAAGACGATCTCACACATTTTGGGCATACACAAGATTAATCGTTCATCATCCATACGCGATACTACGACGTCATAGAAATAATATTCTACCTTGTCGTGTTCTTCAAGAACTACATATACCTTCTCCTTCGAGCCTACCACTAAACAGAGTTATATTTCCTAACATCAGCCTGTCGAGGAATCTTAACCGTCGTCCTTACGTAAGTGTAAAAACAGCGATGCGTCTATCCAAGTTGTTATTGGCACGAATGATGGCAACAAACAGTCAGATTAAGCGATTAACGGTCCATCACATCAGAAAGCTCAATGCTAACCTCAAACTAATTGTGAGAATAATCAACATGCACGGAGTTGATATGCCCGAAGAAGTGCAGGATGCCGTGAGAACGATTAGTTCGCTCAAGCTTAACCTCGGTAGGGCTTATGCCAAAACAATGCAAAAGCTCAAACTCCAGATAAAACGAGTGAACGACCTGATGGTGGCTCACACAGTGGCAGGAGCGGTAACAGATGCCGTAAACCCCTATTTATATGGAATAATGGGGGCATGTTCGGACGTGGAAAAGATATATAATTCCCTAGTGCATTCTACGGAAAATCTGCAAACTGCTCAAAGGGACATCCTAACCGTCCCCGTCACTTGCGGGATATGTTTGAATGATAAACTTACCGAAGATTATCTAATCACGACGTGCTGCAGATTTATTGTATGCCCGACGTGCTTTTTTACATTGACCATACACGCTTCGTGTCCTCAGTGTCGCCGGCCAGCTTTTAAACACAAATGTAATTTAGTTTACTTTGGGAAGGAGGCCAACAACTATTTTAATTTGTCCGCATCGTGGAATCAATACAGAGAAATATTCAACATGATATACGGCGACGACAGCAATGTTATTGCAAGAGAAGTGCTACAGTTGACGCCTCAGATTAAACTAGTGATATTCACTCCTACAAAAGACATAGTGGATTTTTTATCATACTGTTCACAGTACAAAAACAAATTTCACGTTATCCGCAACTCATTCGAAGATGTTTGCAAATATTTGCCGGCATTTAACAATCCTTCTTCCCCTCCAGTCAATATTTTAGTGTTCATTTCTAAAACATTATCGGATTACGCTGGTTTGGATCTAAAGGCAGCTACTCATCTCATTAATCTGCATACGAACATTCCATTTTTCCATTTTGATCAAATAATCAGTCGAGCTTATCGTCTTGGACGAGTCGACCAATTGCACGTTTATTCTTACATGTATACTTCCCTCGGTGTCTACTATAGCAAGCGGCGACGGAACATCAGAGGGGACAGTAAAGACGACGGTTTATCTCCCTTGACTCAACTTGATTGTTCGCCTTCGTCCCTTGACCGTTCAGCCCTGATTGGAAGAGTGTTTTATAGACATGTGGCACCAATACCAACAACGAAGAACCCAACAACGGATTTAATTCCGTTCATTCAGTTTATTAATACTCATTATCGAAAGTAATCCTGTTCATCCAGTTTATTAATAATCATTATTCCTCACAACTGTTTTGTTTTGTTCTCAAACTCCGAGATCTTAAGAAGGGGAAGAGTTTATGTTAGCGTATGTCTACAACCAGAGAATCATTCTCTCGTTATTTTTCTATTTTAACACGGATATGTCTTTGGGGATCAGGTTCATTCGAAAATGAGTGTGACACAAAAAAGCAACGTTTTGTGGAACACTTCCCAGGGGTGCTCCAGTGTTGAAATGTTGTGTGAAAGCTCCGTTTGGATTCCTTAGGATGGTGTCATACCACTTTTAGAATACGAATAATTGTAGGGACTCGTCAGATCAGCTGAGTGCCATGTACAGATAACTTTGTTGCTGCTCGACATATCGACTTGACATTTGAATCACAGCTTCCTCACTATGGTCTGATATTATGAATTATAGTATATTATATTTTACTTATCATAAACGTCTGCTTACAATTACTATCAGAGGTAAATAAAAGATACTGTATTTAGAAGACTGAGTGTGCTTTTTCGTCCGAACAAAACATATCCATGATCTGAACTTTCCCCCAATAAGGAGAAATATCTCCAGACGTACCAAACCATACTTTGTTTATTCATTTCTAGATCTTTCGGGTTTCATTTCAATTATTTCTTTCTGACGTTTTCTTTTCTCGAGCTCCAACAGTTTCTTCGTTAGGAAGGTGTTATTGTTGCGACATAACTGCCTAGTAGTTATAGTATTATTATTATATATATATAATATATATAATAATAATAATAACACCCTCCCCCATCAAACTACTTGTGGACACTAAAGACTAACACTAATACCTACTAGGTATATAGTAATTCAAAGACGTAGGAGTGGGGATAATGTCATAACTAAGGAGTTGGAGCTACGTCATAACTAAGGAGTTGGAGTGACGTCATAGCCAAGGAGTTGGTGTGACGTCGTGACCTAGGAATGGGGGTAAATAATACGTGTAGCCGTTTCTCGTATATAACAATTATTTTCTGTTGTGAACTTTTTTCTCTCGAGCTCCGAGGGAGTCGTCAATCCTAAATCGTAATCTAGACAAACAGATCAGCACAATGAATGGAGGAGGTGTAAAATAGAAATGATAGGAACCTTGTAAATCATTCATTTATTTGTTATATGTCAAATCAGTGATGTAACAAATACTATGTAAAATAGGATGCTATCCCGACAGCTTAATTTTGTCATCTCACCTTTCGGGTCCTCAGCCTATAAAGCTGTTTCACGGGGAGTTTTGTTCAAGCACCCGACGGCGAGTGATTTCATACGATTCACGAGTCGCAACATTGTATTCGACATTGTAGTTGTAACCATCTGCTCGGACGGAGTAAACACGCTGATATCGCGTTTGTATCCTCGTTGACTACGCACGATAGAGCGTGAAATTATCGTGAAGCTCTTGATGGGAATGGCCCCGACAGCCACCAATCGGTGTTTACTACATATTTCGCGCAATATTTTATCTTCAGTCCAGTAATTGCATGACAGTATCATGCTGTCATCGTCGCTCATTTCCCCGAGCTTGTGCACTAGGATTGTGTACAGTTCCTTGTGGGCTGCTGCTAATGTTTGACTCAATGAGTTGCTGTGAGAGGACCAGAGGTAGTCAGAAATCCTTGCTTCTTTTATGATTGATCGCGAAATCTGGTCACCATCATGCGTGCAATGCTGCACGTTATCGATATGATGACTACGGGTGTCAGGCATTGCAGGGAACCAGAAGTTAGCCACGTACCTGGCGATGATTTGGTCGTTGTTAGTCATCTCAGTGAACAATATTGTCGGAGGCGACGGAGCAGAAGAAAACATTCGTCTTGCCGAGAGGACGGTTGTGTTATTATATTTTGTCCTCGCCGCCACCATATAGGTACACATATACAGGAGTGGGGGGTATAGCCATGCATCACGAGTGCCATCAACCTCAGAACGTGTTTTTCAGTTTGAGCTTGGAGATCACAAGACAAAGAAAGTTGGGATCGATGACTCGATCAAGATCTACAATCGTACCATACTCACCTTCTGATGGGACTACTACCTACATAGATAGAAATGTAGGCCGAACTTTTAATAATCCCATGGTGGTTTCAAAGAAGAGACAAAGAAACGTACATTATTGTTCGTTTAAAACGTTTAACCATTAAATAATATACAAAATAATCTCGTGGCGGTTTCAAAGAAGAGATAAAGAAACTTATGCTATTGTTCGTTTAAAACGTTTAACCATTTAAATAGGCATAACCACTGCTTGTTTGACTGTGACCACTACCTAGACAGAATCATAGGGCAAACTTAACATGATCTCGTGGTTGTTTCCAGGAAGAAATAAAACTCGTACTTTATCGTTCATTTAAAACATTTAATCATTAAATATACCTGCTTGTTTTACTGCTGCTTTTTTTATCTTTTCCAACTTACTCAAATGAGCAGTGGTTCCCAACGTCAACTGGCACGAAGAGAACCAATTCAACGATTCACAATTTAACAGCTCTGCTAGTTTTAGTTTATTAGAGCAACACCCGCCCCCGGCATGAGCTTTAGTAGTAATATTATACATTTTGTGATAAATATCTGTACACTGATCAGTATCGATCGTCGTACAGATAGTACGAGTAGATGCTATTATATCGGGTTGGAAAGTCGACATGAACGTTTCTATTATCCTTGATGCTCGAGCTAATTGCATTAGCGATCGAGGTATAATATGTAGCATGTACAATTCGCAGATTGTTTTAAGGTCTAATATATTATTATCATTACTATTATTAGATGTCCCTCCACGTTCTCGGCTCTGGCATCGTCGTCCTCGTAATAATTGTACACTGTTTGGCGTAATTTTGTGGAATACTGTTAGTATTTCTTGACGGTTGTACAAACTACAACAACAGTAGGGACGACTAGACACAGAGAAAAAAAGAGAAGGAAGCGAAGGAGATGACAGCAGTGGCGGTGGCGGTGATAGTGAAGGAGACGGTGCAGAACGTCGAATCAGCAGCTGCTTTTTTTCAGAAGAATTCATCATATCTCGCCATGTAGTTGTTGTTGTAGTCGAAGTAATAATATTGGCTTCTCCCCGAGATGATAAAAAATCCTGGTCATCAATCGTGAAGTTTTGAACGTGTGACTTACTGTGACATTCTCCATGGTACAGATAAGGTGAGAAATCCGTTGACGGCTGTTGTATTGGTAGATATGTATAAGTAGATGGCGCTAGATAATAGTCTCTCCCTCCATTTAATTTTATCTGAGTATACGTTTCACACACGCGTTCTTCGTCGTCATCCATGCTAACGGATTCGTATGGATCTAAGACAGGTTTAATTGTAGTAGTTGTGAAGCTCGACACGACCACAGGCGTGTTAGAGTTCAATTCGCTGTAACGAATAGGAAGATTGGTAGCAGCGACGGTGGTCACAGCCGGCAGACAAGGCAGTTTGTTTATGTTTACGACATCTTCTCCTTGATGTTGTTGGTCATCTGAATTCTTGTTAAGGCCATCATCATCGCCACTGCTGTTTTCAGAATAATGAGAAAGGGGAGGAAGCGTGGGTAAATAGTACAGTTCGTTGTCAGAGGGATAACCTTCTATCGGAGAGAACAACGAAGGCAGCTTTTCAAAAATAGTTCCGTCCAATGCTCCTCCTAAAGTCGGTGACAATGGCGAAGATGGGACATCCGTTAGATAGGTACATACCAACGTGTCTGCATTATCCTCAGCCATAGTAGATATCTCTTGCTCAGATTGTGCGTGTGTGTGGGATGCAGAAGGTGTGATGTGGTCCGCTTCTCTCCTTGTGAGTGAGTATCCAAGGTAAGGAACGTTTCAGGTGAATGAGCCAAACACCAACAGTATGCAAAACTGAACTAACCTAAAGGCCTGATTGGTTCTCTCTTTTATAGGATGAGCTAGTCTGGTGGACTAATCATTCTAATCTCAGATCTACGTTTCTTTGGGGATCTCCTTGCTCATTTTGTACATCATATATGTCTCCGTCTCCTCTGTCCTTGTTCTTTTCCCCTTTCTAAATTGTTATCGAATATAAAGCACCTTCCGAGTCTTTTTGGAATATTCAGAGAATTCTGAAGATCTGAGAAAAAACAGTTATCTCGTCTAAAATCATCAAGTCCAACTGTGATGTTTCGTCAAGCTCTGAGATTTTGGGAGGAGAACCTGAGGTAATTTCCATCATTGACTGAATAATTCCGGTTCAGAGGAATCAGAGAAACACGGGGTTCTCCCACCTCCTACCTAGCCAGCCCCCTCCTACTCTAATTCATTTGCCATCACTCTACAGTTCTGTCATATATTATACTCGTTGGCCTTATATCTTCTCATACTGTCTCGTCATGTCATCCGCAAAACGATTCGCTGCTGATTTTCCCGCCGACGCCTCGTCCGACGACGATGAAATACCTTGTGGAGATTTTGAAGATGAGGAGGATTGGTCGACACCAAAACGAAAGACTCCCTCCTCACAACCGGATGGATTATACGATGCTGGAACCCAATCTCTTTCAACATCTGATGATGGTCATCTCCTGAACAATGGTGACAGCGACGAAAATGATGATGGCACACGTTGGAAAACACTGTCAACGTTCACACAAAAGGCAAATGAATCTGTTGAGAATATGTGGAAACGAAAAGGTACCGTATTGGAAACATTGTTTGAAAGAAGAAAATTTGACATTTACAGTGAGGACCCACGAAATGAAAATTTGACAACAGCAAAGTGGACGAGCTTCGTCTTGGAAATGTTGTTTGGAGTGACTGGCGCCACGCGTGGCATCTCAAAGAAGCTCGGCAGTTTTCTCAAATGGATAGACGAAGATTTGACCACTCAAGATGAGTTTTACAAAGCAAAGGCTAACTTTCTACAAACTGTGGTGGAATATTTACACAGTGAAGCGAAATCCACAGGAACTATCATTTGCACTCCGTTCCACCCATTGCCACAGTCCTGCCTCCCGCTCAGAGTAAATATCGTCGGTCCGACGCACGAGCTCAATTTATACGAAGCGCGTTTGGACACACCTGCATTTTTTGTAATTCCGTCGAAATATGACAAAAAAGACACGGATTTATATTTTAAGAAAGATATTGCTACGTATCCGTCGTTGACAGAGACCACTAACACTGTTCTCACATATGCTACCGAAGAACTCTCTAGGTCGCTCAAACGAAACATACACATCAGCAATTATCCTAAAATGAACTTCAACCAAGGAACTGAGTTGTACACATGGGCAGTAACAGTTAAAACAAATTGTACGTATGAAGACAAACTGCCATCTGTTGTGCAGTTTTTAGGCTCTTTAGCCAATGGCAAGGAAATGGTAGACTCTCCGCTTTGTTTAACCATTCATAAAATACTACCTAACACGCTGCAAAAGGGTGATTTGACTGTGAGCGTGAGTTCCTCGCCTATTTGGAATTTGCAACTGGGAAACACTGATTATTTAACGGCTGTATGGAAGGCGGACTTTTCATTTTTACTACCGAGAGATTTTATGTATCGCCCAGAGCTAGTCGAAGATTTAACCCCAACGCAACAATCTACTATCATTCCTTTGAAAGGCAAGCAATTTGTTTGAACACGAAGATGACGACAAAGACAACAACAGGTAGCATGAGGTCGTCGCTATCAAAGAACTCTCTGGAGTTATTGTAAACGAAACATACAAATAAATGCCTGTTTAGGTATCTCCAAAATGAACTTCAACCAAGGAACAGAACTGTACACGTGGGCGACGATAACAGTTCAAACAAATGTATAGTTATACGTGCGAAGGCACAATTTGAGGCGATGATGCAGCCGTTAGAAAACACTACCACAAAAACTCACAACAGCATGTTGTTGTTATTAAGTGAACAGAAGTAAATGAATCAACTACTCCGAATTCAACGCACTGTATATCGCTAACACCATGTTTAGTATTTTATGTTCCGACTCTGGTGAATGGATCAAAGTTAGTCGTTGATGTCAAAGCTTGTATAGATTAAGAAGATTCTCTCTACATTTGATGCTCTGTATAATTATGTTTTTATTGTTTTGTAGTATAATAAAATAATTGCGCACCCAGCAAAAGTTTCATTGTCAAGACTATTTTATTAACCCTTCTTATACCACTTGTTGTGTGGATGGGGGGGGGGGGGGGGTGATCTCGTCCGAACGTGCTTTTTACAAGACAGCTTGTGCCACATTTGACAATCACAAGAATTGTGTGTGTGGTATATGATTACAAATACCACATATTAATTCACAATTTTATTTATTATGTTTACATAAGTCAACCTTGTTCCGCTTGTCGAGTTAACTTATCAAGTACGACAGCCGTATCTTGAGATCCATTACTGCGAGTAGCATGGAAGTGCCGTTAAATGGATGTGAAACGGAATTCTCTCCTTCCGATATGTGCAGTACCGAGTTATGTTGAATCGTTAAATAATCATGTCAAAGTGTTGATTTGTTAAACTATAGAGCCATTAAATTATGGAATTGTAGAATCGAATGGCGTGACTTTGTACACTCTTCTGCTTGTACTTAACTACCGACGAGAAATAAAGAAACGTTGAATTGAATGATATTGTATCTATTGATATCTATTGAATGTAATACCGAACGAGTCTAACATCATTAGAGTTGAACGTGCTATGTAAGATTCCTGTTTGAGGATTGGGATGTCAATTATTCCGTTTATTTTGAACGTGAATTACAGACCTTTTCAATTTGATTGACACAGGGAGTTATATATACGAGCTCGTTCTTAAAACATCGTATTTATTTAAACTGAGTAAAGTACCATCTTACAATCAGGTTGGGACCTATCACTGCCTCTAACGTTAACGGACAAGTGCCTTTGACACTATATCAATGTGCAAGCGATCGTTAATTTTGAGAACCTAATGAAATTCAAAGTTGGTGATCCTGTCGGATATCTACCGAAAGAGAGACAGATCCTACGAGAGAGAGCTTCCATATTTAACAAAAACACTCTACATCACTTATTACCTCAGCCAGACATGTGTAGTTACCTTTCAATCTGCATTATGATTATTCTTGAGTCAGGCGTGGTGGACAAAGGATATCAACACATAAAATAATTCACACATGCGAGTAATCCATAATATGACGTATATATATTTCCACGATAACAATTCAGGCATACAAATATGTACAATAAATAGAAGGTGGTAGTATGACTTAGTATTAAATGAGTTTATAGACATATTCTCGCTATGGGGTTTCCATGTGCAACCACTGGGTATTTACAATAAACATAAATAAGGAACTAAACTAAAGTATAACATTCTGAATATTGTTGTTTTGTGCCAATATACAGACACAGTAAGACACATCATACACAATCACGCGAGTCACACAAAGCTAGCTATGAAGTTCCAAGCAATTATGAGCGTAATATTCGGAAGCCAGGCACACTTCGTCACAGTGCACGCAGCGTATCGATCTCCTTGAAAACGGGTAGCGGTAGAACCCACGGTTGGCCAGTACGCAAGGATCAACGCTCATTTTGACGCCTCTGAACGTTGAAAGCCGTGGCATCGTATCAAGTAGATTCACGTGTTCCCGATTCAAGGAAAACCACTTTGATAGTGCTCCGAGTTTTACAGCAGAGCATGAAGGGTAGTACATACTCCCGGCTTTCTCGTGTACCGGGCAAAGATTCTTCAAAGATGAAGGTTCATGTAGGGCGGGTAATTTGGGACAGTCAAACTGACCCAAATCGTGGATCATCATATTACTCGGGAGGAACCCTCGTAATATGGAACATTTCTCGAGCCCCTTTGTGTAAATAAACGTTATACCTTTGGCGACCTCCATTAGAATTGTGGGTATGTCTTCGTAGGGCGTATCTCCGTCTTCCCACGCCAGTCCGTGTATGTTGCTGCGGCAATATTTCGACTGGTAGGTATCTTCTTTGTTGATGGTTTTCGGCGGCAGAAATACATAATGTTTGACATCCATCGCAGATGGCCCGGCGTAAACTATTACAGACAACTCTTTAACAACTCTGTCACATTGTAATGTTAGATCAATGATACACGAAGACATTCTTCTGGTTAATTGTAACACCACTGCAACGACTGTCGATATACAGAGAGCATCGGATCCCGGAATTTATATATAAACCCCAAGACGACGGACACATGGGTGGGTCTCCCAGATGCGCAGTTGAACTACCAACTCGTTCTAATCGTAGATCCATATTTATCAAAACGTATGTGAATACCCTAATGTATGTGGTACCCTTTATCCTGTAAATCGGGTTTCTGTTTTTGTGATCCTTCGAAATAAAATAAATATCTCTAGTTCTCGGTTTTTTTATTCCTCGAGCCGTAGGATTTCAGGGCAGGTCCATTATTTCGGAACTAGTTTCCTCTAGCTTTACTTACTCCTCTAGATATACAACTAGCGAGTCATTCGCTCGGTTTTTATTTATTCCTCGAGCCTTGGGATTTCAGGGCAGGTTCATTTCTCTAAACTTATTTTCTCTAGCTATAACATCTTCCGACAAGAAGATTTCATGTTAGGATCTACAACTATAGAGTCATTCACTTGGTTTTTTGTTTCTCAAGCCTTCGGATACTAGTTCAGATATTTCTTTCTGCTCTTTTTCTTTCTCGAGCTCCGAGATCTTCCGACAAGAAGATTTCACGTTAGGATCTACAACTAGAGAGTCATTCACTCGTTTTATTGTTTATCGAGCCTTCGGATCTCTGGTCAGATACTTCGTTCTGAACTTTTTCTTTCTCGAGCTCCGATAGTTTCTCCACTCCGAAGATGTTATTGTTACGACCTAACTACCTAGTAGTTATCGTATTATTATTATTATTATATATATAATATATAATAATAATAATAATAACACCCTCCCCCAATAAACTACCTGTGGACACTAAAGACTAACACTACTAACCACTAAGTATATAGTAGGTTATAGAAGTAGGAGTGGGGGTAATGTCGTAACCTAAGAGTGGGGGTAATGTCATAACACAGGAGTTGGAGTGATGTCATAACCTTTGAGTTGGAGTGACGTCATAACTAAGGAGTTTGAGTTACGTCATAACTAAGGAGTTTGAGTTACGTCGTAACCTAGGAGTTCTTTAGGATCTACAACTAGAGAGTCAGATACTAGTTCAGATATTTCGTTCTGAACTTTTTCTTTCTCGAGATCCGAGATCTTCCAACAAGAAGATTTCAAGTTAGGATACTAGTTCAGATATGTTTTCTTTCTAAACTGTTTTTCTCCAACTCTGATAGTTTCATCATTCAGGTTTCTGGTCGGATATTCCGTTCTGAACTTTTTCTTTCTCGAGATCCGAAATCCTTCGACAAGAAGATTTCATGTTAGGATCTACAACTAGAGAGTCTTTCGCTCGGTTTTTTGTGTCTCCAGCATTCGGATACTAGTTCAGATATTTCTTTCTAAACTGTTTTCACCAACTCCGAGAGTTTCGTCGTTCGGATTTCTGGTCGGATATTTCGTTCTGAACTTTTTCTTTCCCGAGCTCCGAGATCTTCTGACAAAAAGATTTCATGTTAGGCTCTACAATTACAGAGTCATTCACTCGATTGATTGAAGAAAAAGTTCAGAACGAAATATCCGACCAGAAATCCGAACGACGAAACTCTCGGAGTTGGTGAAAACAGTCTAGAAAGAAATATCTGAACTAGTATCCGAATGCTGGAGACACAAAAAACCGAGCGAATGACTCTCTAGTTGTAGATCCTAACATGAAATCTTCTTGTTGAAAGATCTCGGATCTCGAGAAAGAAAAAGTTCAGAACGAAATTTAATATCTGAACTAGTATCCGAAGACTCGAAGAATACAAAACCGAGCGAACGACTCTCTAGTTGTAGATCCTAAAGAACTCCTAGGTTACGACGTAACTCCAACTCCTTAGTTATGACGTAACTCAAACTCCTTAGTTATGACGTCACTCCAACTCAAAGGTTATGACATCACTCCAACTCCTGTGTTATGACATTCCCCCCACTCTTAGGTTACGACATTACCCCCACTCCTACTTCTATAACCTACTATATACTTAGTGGTTAGTAGTGTTAGTCTTTAGTGTCCACAGGTAGTTTATTGGGGGAGGGTGTTATTATTATTATTATTATATATTATATATATAATAATAATAATAATAATACGATAACTACTAGGTAGTTAGGTCGTAACAATAACATCTTCGGAATGAAGAACCTATCGGAGCTCGTGAAAGAAAAAGTTCAGAACGAAATATCTGATCAGAGATCCGAAGGCTCGAGAAAAATAAACCGAGTGAATGACTCTCTAGTTGTAGATCCTAACGTGAAATCTTCTTGTCGGAAGATCTCGGAGCTCGAGAAAGAAAAAGTTTAGAACGAAATATCTGAACAGAGATCCGAAGGCTGTAGGAACAATAAATCGAATGAATGACTCTAGTTGTAGACCCTAACATGAAATCTTCTTGTCGGAAGATCTCGAAGCTCGAGAAAGAAAAAGCTCAGAACGAAGTAACCGACCAGACATCTGACCGACGAAACCCTCGGAGTTAGAGAAAAACATTTCAGAAAGAAATGTCCGACCTATTTCCCCACCCTCCGGATACTAGTTCAGATATTTCTTTCTGAAATGTTTTTCTCCAACTCCCAGAGTTTTGTTCATTGGATCTCTGGTCAGATATTTCGTTCTGAACGTTTTCTTTCTCGAGCTTCGAGATCTTCCGACAAGAAGATTTCATGTTAGGTTCTACAACTAGCTCGGTTTATTTTTCTCGAGCCTTCGGATCTCTGGTCAGATATTTCGTTCTGAACTTTTTCTTTCACGAGCTCCGATAGTTTCTTCATTCCGAATATGTTATTGTTACGACCTAACTACCTAGTAGTTATCGTATTATTATTATTATTATATATATAATATATAATAATAATAATAATAACACCCTCCCCCAATAAACTACCTGTGGACACTAAAGACTAACACTACTAACCACTAAGTATATAGTAGGTTATAGAAGTAGGAGTGGGGGTAATGTCGTAACCTAAGAGTGGGGGTAACGTTATAACATTTGAGTTGGAGTGACGTCATAATTAAGGAGTTGGAGTGACGTCATAAGTAAGGAGTTGGAGTTACTTTACTTCTGACAAAAAGATTTCATGTTAGGCTCTACAATTACAGAGTCATTCACTCGATTGATTGAAGAAAAAGTTCAGAACGAAATATCGGACCAGAAATCCGAACGACGAAACTCTCGGAGTTGGTGAAAACAGTCTAGAAAGAAATATCTGAACTAGTATCCCAATGCTTGAGAAACAAAAAACCGAGCGAATGACTCTCTAGTTGTAGATCCTAACATGAAATCTTCTTGTTGAAAGATCTCGGATCTCGAGAAAGAAAAAGTTCAGAACGAAATTTAATATCTGAACTAGTATCCGAAGACTCGAAGAATACAAAACCGAGCGAACGACTCTCTAGTTGTAGATCCTAAAGAACTCCTAGGTTAAGACGTAACTCCAACTCCTTAGTTATGACGTAACTCAAACTCCTTAGTTATGACGTCACTCAAACTCCTTAGTTATGACGTCACTCCAACTCCTGTGTTATGACATTACCCCCACTCTTAGGTTACGACATTACCCCCACTCCTACTTCTATAACCTACTATATACTTAGTGGTTAGTAGTGTTAGTCTTTAGTGTCCACAGGTAGTTTATTGGGGGAGGGTGTTATTATTATTATTATTATATATTATATATATAATAATAATAATAATACGATAACTAATAGGTAGTTAGGTCGTAACAATAACATCTTCGGAATGAAGAACCTATCGGAGCTCGTGAAAGAAAAAGTTCAGAACGAAATATCTGATCAGAGATCCGAAGGCTCGAGAAAAATAAACCGAGTGAATGACTCTCTAGTTGTAGATCCTAACGTGAAATCTTCTTGTCGGAAGATCTCGGAGCCCGAGAAAGAAAAAAGTTTAGAATGAAATATCTGAACAGAGATCCGAAGGCTTTAGGAACAATAAATCGAGTGAATGACTCTCTAGTTGTTGATCCTAACATGAAATCTTCTTGTCGGAAGATCTCGAAGCCCGAGAAAGAAAAAGCTCAGAACGAAATAACCGACCAGAAATCTGACCGACGAAACCCTCGGAGTTAGAGAAAAACATTTCAGAAAGAAATATCCGACCTATTTCCCCAGCCTCCGGATACTAGTTCAGATATTTCTTTCTGAAATGTTTTTCTCCAACTTCCAGAGTTTTGTTCATTGGATCTCTGGTCAGATATTTCGTTCTGAACGTTTTCTTTCTCGAGCTTCGAGATCTTCCGACAAGAACATTTCATGTTAGGATCAACAACTATAGAGTCATCACTCGGTTTATTTTTCTCGAGCCTTCGGATCTCTGATCAGATATTTCGTTCTGAACGTATTCTTTCTCGAGCCCGAGATCTTCCGACAAGAAGATTTCATGTTAGGTTCTACAACTAGCTCGGTTTATTTTTCTCGAGCCTTCAGATCTCTGGTCAGATATTTCGTTCTGAGCTTTTTCTTTCTCGAGCTTCGAGATCTTCCGACAAGAAGATTTCATGTTAGGATCAACAACTAGAGAGTCATTCACTCGATTTATTGTTCCTAAAGCCTTCGGATCTCTGTTCAGATATTTCGTTCTAAACTTTTTTCTTTCTCGGGCTCCGAGATCTTCCGACAAGAAGATTTCACGTTAGGATCTACAACTAGAGAGTCATTCACTCGGTTTATTTTTCTCGAGCCTTCGGATCTCTGGTCAGATATTTCGTTCTGAACTTTTTCTTTCACGAGCTCCGATAGTTTCTTCATTCCGAAGATGTTATTGTTACGACCTAACTACCTAGTAGTTATCGTATTATTATTATTATTATATATATAATATATAATAATAATAATAATAACACCCTCCCCCAATAAACTACCTGTGGACACTAAAGACTAACACTACTAACCACTAAGTATATAGTAGGTTATAGAAGTAGGAGTGGGGGTAATGTCGTAACCTAAGAGTGGGGGTAACGTTATAACATTTGAGTTGGAGTGACGTCATAAGTAAGGAGTTGGAGTTACTTTATAACCTAGGGGTTAGAATGATGTCATAACCTATGAGTTAGAGTAAATGATACATGATAGATGAATTTGTCTCGCATAAGACACATACGATTGTTTACTGGAGTAAAATACAAATATCGCAAACATTTGTAGAACTTTCGACCTCTCTAACTTTGTCAAACAGACGTTGTCATCAACTCTGTTGATGAACCCTGGTGTAGAATACAGATAAAACGTTTCAAAGAGTTTCCAATATCAACAGTGGTGTTGGTGGTGGTGGTGGTGGGTCTTCTCCAAACCACGTGTGTGAGTGATGAGCATGGAGTAATGTGGTTGTCTGATACTTAAATACAAAAAACAGTTGATGGATTTGGTTCAAATACAATCGCGATGCCCACAGACATCACTACCACAGCCAGGGTCTAGAAAGAGTTTCAAGGGACAAAAGTAATAAATCATGCGCATGATGGAATCAAATGTACAAGAAGTCTCTGATGGAAGTTATTAATCGGGACTGAGAAGGAGGAACAATGAGTAGGAATTGTG
Source organism: Leptopterna dolabrata (assembly GCA_954871275.1). Lineage (NCBI taxonomy): Eukaryota > Metazoa > Arthropoda > Insecta > Hemiptera > Miridae > Leptopterna > Leptopterna dolabrata. Next base: position 142,364,284 of record OX940974.1, on the reverse strand, counting down.
CCGATCTCACTGAACGGATTACTCGCAACTTTCATCAACTTCTTGTGAATTATCTGCATATATTCTATTTTAGTTAGTGCAAGATCTTCATCTATATATGAACATCTTGAGGCTTACTCCGATCATATCTTCGTCGTATTAAACCCAGCCTGAGAAAATAATATACATATATTTATAACCCCAAAAACCATAGTCCACGGCTCGGGCTTCCGGCGCTCATACCTATAGGAATCCGAACTGGATCCGAATCTGGGACCGAACCTGGTTCCAGAACCTGCTCCAACACAACACTCTCAGAGTTTTCTGGTGAAACACTTTTCAATGTCACCCGGGTTTTATAGTAGATAATAACACGTTGATGTTCGTCCAAAGAGAGGTGCTTTTAATCGAGATTATAGTATATGGATCACATTTATTATATCAGCATATCCTCTCCAGATGACGATGACCATTCTTCTCCACCTACCTCATTTTCTACAATGCTAATGAGACTGTCTAATGATTTACGTAGATTTAGCGGTCTTATAGAACGTAAACGAGCTTCGATTGACAGTATATCTGTTCGCAAACGGTTCAACTTTCCATTCCCTTTGCCATCAGTATTCGTTGCATCTGCTAAACTTCTCAATGTTTTCATTATATTATCGAAAACTATTCTATATTCGATATTCTTTTTGGGCGTTTCAGACAACTGAATAGCCGTTGTTAAATTAGTATGAATCACATCGAAATATCCTTTATAATACTGAAATCCTTTATTATTCCTACACGTCATTATCATAGTGACAATAGCTTTGTTTGTATCACGCAACACAGCTATATCTTCAGCAGGGATACGAGGATTTAAACATACTGCACACGTTTTATAAAATTCGTGATTTACAACGTTATTATTGTTTATAGAAATATTAATATCAGTAGTGGTGGTCATAGCTGTTGGAACGTTCTCGCCTTCATGATGTACAATGGAGGTTTTGGCAGCAGCAGAAATAGGTTTCGAAGGTGAGGGTGGTGACGCTGCAAACAAAATCGGCGGTGGTACAACAGGAAATTGCCCGTGTCCTGGTGATGATATTGATGGGAACCAAATCCGTTGTTGTTCGTCCGTTAGCACTTCATCATAAATTAGTTGTTGATTAGGATCGAGTGTTGCATTCTCTTCATTTTCTTCTTCTTCATTATTCCGTCTCGGTGGTACGTAGATGGCAACATCAGTTGCCTTTGTGTTGCTTGACACAGGAGACACATAGGGAGAGTATTTTTTTCTTTCCCCACAAACTGGCGCCACACCCAATATTGTCGAATCTTCTTCATCTAAACGAGCAGAATAACTGACGTAAAGTCCTTCGCTACTCAGCCTATCGTATGTTTGCTGTTTACGTTTGAGACTAAACAATAACCAACAACACACAAATATTCCTCCGATTCCAACCAATAATCCGAACGTGTATATATAATACATTATATGAGGGTAGAATGCGGCGGATAACATTCTGCTATAAAAACTGTCATTGTTAGTATAGGAATGACTGTCTCCTATACTCGATGACAACGATGCATTAGTGGAATTGTTGTACGTAGAATGTAACATTGAAACAATACTACTACTGCTGTTTGCTGTAATCGTCGTTGTTATGCTGGTCGGGAGGTACGCCGCCACTGTAGTAGTTGATCCGATGTTGAGAATATTTTTGGATAACGAGGTAGCGCTATCCTCTTCTTGTATCAAGGTTGACATCGAAGAACTAGGAGAAATGTTGTACGAAACAGACATTTGTGGCAATACTGAATGAAGAGGCGACAGTGTGGTAGTAGTAGTAGTAGTAGCAGCAACAGCAGCTGCGCTATTATTTTGTAATGTATGTGTGTCACGATACCTCAATTCCTCCAAGGCGATGGTTAGTGTATCGGAATACTTTAGAGTGGTGGCGGCGATGGCAGCAATGATGGCGGCGTCGTTGAAACAAGCTTTTGTCGCTAATAAAGACGTCTCCAACCCCGGTGATGACGACAATAAGGGCGATAACGAAAATAATGAAATGTCTCCTCTTTTCGGTGACAACGGCAGGGGTGGCAAGTTTTGCGATAGGAGTTGAGAAATTAACGATGGTGAATTCGATAAATGATATAAATCTTTAAACGAAGGGAGAACATTCCCATCATTTATTAGTAAAGAATAATATTGGCGTTTGCTGGAGAGGCTGGTGTACTTGATGACAGAATAATTGTGACGACCGCCGTCGTCTGTGACTGGCCTGAAGATAACCGACCCCCATAGCGACGATGCCTTGTATATAATTTCCGCATACTTGTCCGCAAACTGGGCTACACTGTTATCGTCTTCCTTTGCCGCCACCGAGGAAGAAAGATATTCGAAGATTATCGTATAATGTTGGAGGTAATCATCGAGCTTTAGCAGTGTCTTTACCGTGACAAATTCTCTATACGTCAACATGGGTCTGGCCAACGTTAGCAATATATCAGTAACGATAAATTGCGTTAGAGCAGTCATTGATTTACGGGTGTTTCGTGCCGCCACTTCTGACAATCGTAACCTCATTATCTGATATCGAGGAAACACGAACTTTGTACAACTCTTATTGGAAATCCCGAATTGCCAAGGAGATTTGAGAAAATATACTAATTTCCATTTGAATTCTTCGTAGAAACATTCGTGGGGGAATTTGTTATCTTTCAATAAAAACGTCGTACGGTTGTATATAGTATACTCGATACCATCTTCGAATGTCACCGAAAATGGGAAGTATTCTCGATACCCATATAGCCCGTCATTCGTGCTCATCCAAAACGATGAAGTCGGAGAGTAGTAGCTATCCTCGGTAGCAGCTAGTTTGACGTAATATGCTGTTTTCTCGATAGATATAGAATTATCCAGGGTGGTGAACGCAAACTGGCGTTTCATGAATTCGAATATAGCTTTCATTTTACATTCCCATTCTCGGGGTCTGTTTGAGTGATTATTACATATTTCCACGTTTCGAGAGATGGCGTTAATACCTAGTTTTACAGAGCTTGAAGACGACAACGACGAGCATTCGTGCCTGTTTAACAATAGTCTCGGGCGCCAGTACGCTTTACCGAGTAAAGTGGTTTCTGATTCCTGTATAAATCTCTGTTTTGTATCCGCCTCATTGAATATATAAATATCGGGTATAATCACACTGTGATTTCTATAACTGTATATAACTTGTTTATACTCCTCATAAAAGGCGGCAATACCGTGAGCAACGGCTCTTTCGGTCACCTCTAGTTCAAACGAGTCAAGATTTCTGTGATAAATGGTGACAGATTCAGTTCTATAATCGTATTGATGCTCTTTTATCGTTACCGGTGGTTGGTAGATTGACGGATGAGTGCTGGACAAAACGTTTGATATCCTAACGGACAACACCATTGGGAAGAAGTAGTGAATTATCGGGATTTCCAACAAACGCGACAACCACAGCGGTCGTTTGTGTTCTTGGTTTAGACGGCGGCCAAATACATTATAAATGTCTTGTCGAACCCACGAAGCAGGGTAGAGCAACGGGAATGTTTTCTCTATTAGTTCGGGAACTCCGGCTGTAACTTCTTTGACCGTTTGAACAACTCGTACTGCAGTTATGTTCACCGCTCGTTGCATGCTTTTAATGTACGCTGTCATCGCTATTTCCAGTCCAAATTTTAACAGAGCTGTCGGCTCTTCTTCTGTCCACACGAAAGGAATACTATAATATGCCATCGCCTCGTTTTTGCCTCTGTCCTGATTGTAGCTGCTCACCGCACGACTCCAAGAAGAATATTTCAATACGCTCATGATAACATAAAGGTTCCTCTCTAATTGAGTCAAAGTGAATTGTTGAATACATTTCCCCAAGAGCGTTAACCCTCGAACGCAATCAACATTTCGTCTATCGATGGAATTTAAATCGACAGTTTTGACAATTTTCATAACTTCCCTTTCAAATAATGATATATTTCCACTTATTCCATCCGGGAATAACGACATCATTTCTAATGAAGTCGGAGTGCCATCGCCGTTGTTGCCGCCATTACAGTTGAAGGATCGCAATGATATTTCAGCCATTGTTTGAGGTGTACAGTTTCGCGCGAACATCATATCTTCGTAATCACCACCTGGTATAACGCCCTCATTGTGGTCACCATCGCGGTAATTGTTGTAAAAATCGTCTTTGGTAGTTTCACTCGAGGAGGATGTTGTTAGCGCGACATTAAAGATAGCGACGACAACGCAAATATTGTATACCTTTGAGGAGGGGTCCATGTATGAAAAACGTGGGTGAGCAACACGACTACTGACACTGTGAAGAATGTCGGTCCGGAGCCTTTTATGGGACTTCTTATCCACTGCTCTTACTACCACTTCTACAACTACTGCTACTGCTACCTCCTACCTACATTATAAGAGAAGCAAGGGGGGAGGCAACTGTTTATTTTTCATTTTCTCAAAATGGATTCTCTGACTCCTCCTAGAACCGACGAATTATTGAGTATGATTCTGAATTTCTGTGATATCAATTATGCACACCGAACTGGGGCAGAGAAGAGGAGGGACAATAATTGTGATGGAGTAAGCGGGATTTTACTAAAATCTCCTAGAGTCGTAGATGCTATGGCAACTATTGAAAAGAATAGATTACAACATTTGAATAGTTCTCGAAATAAAGACGACGACATCGACGACTACGATTCGTTCTCTGACGATGAACAAACGCTAATAGATGCATTCAAACAAGAAGGATCAGATCGAGGGTATCATATCGAAACATTGACTCCGTGTTTAACCAGTGTCAATAAAAGCCTCCATTTTCTAAAGTATAAAACTATTCATGTTTTCACGCTTTCTGAATTGGTATCCGTTAAGCGACTAATGAATATGACGGTTCAATTATTTCAAACGGGAGAAAAACACGAACAATTCGATAATGAATTGAGATATCTATTGAAACAAATTCAAACATTCGCTGCCTTAGACAACTCCGCTCGCGAGGACACCAATAACGGTGACACAGATACATCATCCTCCTCACCACCACCACCACCATTTTTACTCGACGCCTTTAAATTAGAGGACGTGCTTTCGAATGTCCTCCAAGGACAGGCTCTAATGAAAAAGGTAAACGATTTACCATCTCGTGACAAATATAGTGCATACGATGACGCCGTCGTACAATCATATTTCAGGAAAGTAGACGGGAAAGATTTCCAGTCTCTATGGGAATATCTAGATGATTTGCTATTTGAATTCCCTTCATTGGGGATGAGTAATCTGATTGTACCTTTTATAATTCAATCATTTGTTTTGGGGAAAACGATAGCTTGTATGAATGATTCTGTCACGGATAGCATAGTGCATAATCGAATGTTTAATATTATAAGCAATTATATCAACAATTCCTACGCGAAATTCAATAGAACTATCATTTATCCTTTGCTTCGCGGAACCTTTGATAAGACAGATGGAGGAAGAAGAGGAGGAGGAGGAGGAGGAGGAATAGGAAAAAGAGAAATGAACGAAATCTGTAATCTAGATGCGTTTGTAGGTAGATTTATTCGAAAGTACACTCCACTAAAAGCGAAAGAAACGTCGTCAAAATCTTTGGCTGATACGTACAATAATAATATCCTCGCCCTTAAAGGCGAAACAGAAAACATTCTCCTCGCGGCAGGTATAACTCCTTCGCCATCGCTTAGCGCCCCGTTTTTGACAGTCATCGCCGCCTGCAAAGACGACAAAATCAAATGTTCGTCTCTGGTGCCTCATCTGAGCGATAATCAAATTTGGTTAAAACTAGACGGTTATTTACACTTTAGTAAAACTTACAACGGAGACATCGACTCTCTACTGACAGGATTATGTAATGCGACAGAAAACGTAGTCCATCCCGTGACTGCTCTTGAAATGAGGAAATTCTTTCAGAATAAACACGTAGTGAAACTGGTTACGTTGTTTCAAACTCTCAACGATTTAGTTACATCAAATAAAGAAACAGCGTTACTGGCGTAGGTAGGTAATGGAAGAAATCAAATTCATTTGACGGAAGAGAACAGTGTCTAATTGTTTTCTTTTTCCTTTTGTTTGTTATTTAATATAAGTAGGTATTAAGTATGTCACAGGAAATTTTGTATATTGACAGAACATTGATTACTTTAGCGCTAAATTCGTCATGCACATTGAAGCACAAGTAGGTAATTACACGTTGATAATCTCCAAAATAACCCCACACCTAACGGTTTCTCTTCTGTCGTCCCCCTCTCGTGTTTCGGTAGGCGGGGGGTGATTCTACCTTTATAAATATCGAGTGCGTGAGAAGGCGCATGTATACCTTTTGTGCGTGCCCGGTACTCGAGAACTCATAGTTATTTAGAGAACCTAGGTGGTAGGTGCAAATATGTCCTCTATCGGAGGGGAACTGATGAGTATTGAGGAGGACAACGACAAGGAAGGCATGTTTTGGAGGCGATTTGAGGAGGAATATAAGTTGAGCTCAGAATGGATGGAATTTCTTGGGTCTCATATTGTAGCATCGCGTCTAGACAATATATTGAATAAAGCTCGCAAAGCATCTTCATCAACTGTACCAGTCTTATCGAGATTGTTTAATTTCATCAAATACGCACCACCCTCTCCCAAAGATGTCAAAGTCATCATTTTAGGATCGTGTCCTTATAACGTGGAAGAAGACGAATACGAGAGCACCACCACGTGCGCTTCCCTAGGAAAGGTTGTCGAAAAGAAGATAACGAATAAATGCGCAGAACTATTTCGTTCCTCCAAGCTTGCTCGAGAAGAAAATAAGCGAAAGCGAAATATATGTGGCGATGACAACGAAGAAAAAGCCGACGATGATGCACCGCATTGTTTATATGAGCCTGATGGATTAGCTTATTCGCTCCTCCTTCAAGGACGAGGAAGAGAAAGAAGTGGTGGTGAAGGAGTAAAGCCATCATCGCCGTATTTCCGTGTGCCTCGCTCATTGATGAATATTTGTGAGAGTGTCACACAAGGATGTCCAAATCGTCATATATCTATTTCATCGGAAACGCTAAAGAGAGTGATGATGAAGTCGGAGGAAGATTGTTTTTTGGCCGACTGGGCACGCATGGGCGTACTATTGCTCAACGTTCATTTGACAACTGTTCGAAATCGTCCCGGAGGTAACATCGAATGGAAATGGGACGAATATTTCACCGAACCTTTTCTCGAAGGACTGATATTAGAAAGTACGTGCTTGAATAAACTGTGTATCATGGTTTGGGGGAAAGAAGCTAAAAGAGTGACTGCTCGAGTCGTCGATAGAATCTTGAGTAGTGGAGGACGTCGACTCGCCAAATGTGTTGAAAATGAATGTTACTCTAGGTATGGGTATTCATTTTCTTATGATCGATTCCAAAGATCCATCAGCACTAATTCAGATGTGGAAGAACGAATTCGATCGGCGGCCCATACCATCATTACGGATTTGGATAAGCAAACTCGAGTATCCATCAATTACCCAACTCCCGTCACCGAAATGAATAGACTACCACCCACATTCATTGCTCATAATTATGACTGCGAAATACAATTAACGGAAAGGTACGAGAGTGGCAAAAAAATAATGTTATCGTTTTCCTCGCATCCTAGCAAACCGAAAAACGATTGGATCTACAAAGAACAATTTGGCAGTTGTTCACGATTTTTGGGTGATAGTGACAGAGTTGTATGGGAAAATATTTTCTGAATCCATGTCCCGCAATAGTTAATGCAACCTCATCATTCACCTCGACCAGCAGCGAGCCATTATGCATTTGCTCATTCAAGTCGATCACCCACCACAGACAGAAGACATTGCGACAACGGAGAGCTAGCAGAGAGTTACAATGACGAGGAGGATACATCGACTCGTCCATGTATCAATTTCGATTTCAGGCATTCTTTCCTATGAACGTACAAAGATTCTGTGTCGTTTCGTGCTAATCGAACACTGTTGCACCAACAACATGTGTTCTTTTTCAAATGATTAGGGTGTCGAGTAGCGCAATGCCGTATATATATTTTGGGCAACATTATGTCAGAACAAAACAAACATTTTAATGGGACGTTACATCTGAATAAAAGCATATCGTACGATTTCCGTTTACAGCGTTTTTTATCTTCCTCTGTTTTGTTGTCAGTCTCCTCCTCGATTCCTCGGGTACCATCCTCAACCTCTTCTTCTTGCTCTCTTGTCAAAGGGTGGCGGTGTGTTATGTGCCCTTTTCCATTTTTTTCCTTGTTGCTCGCAAGTCGTTGTCTACTCGTTTCTAATAATTGTTGGCGATGGCATTGGTTATTCATTATTTCTCTCTTATACAGTAGGAGGTATAGTTGTTGTCCATAACAATTAAGAAGAGTGAAACAATAACAGCATGACACCACTGGTAAAAAGCAAAGCTAGACCAATCAAACATACATCATCCTCATCGCCATCAACCGGTTCGATATCAATGAAAGATGGAAAGCATGAACTAAAGCCGCAGAATAGAAAGCGACATCGAAAAGAAGTAGTAGCAGTAGTAGTAGAACAAGAAGAAGAGGAGGTCGACAACGAGAAAAAACAAACCTGTGCACCATTGATTTGCAAAATACCTTTATTAGACGGAACGAGTTTCGAGTGCACAGCAGAAATCGAAACAGACCCGTCGTCGGGCAAACAGCGATATTGGTTTAAAGCTCGAGATTTAGGAACATTTTTAAACTATAAAAGACCAAGTACTGTTGTAATCGGTCTCGATAAGACATGGATACGAAGTTGGAAACAACTTAATTCGATTCGTTTTCCTAAATCGCAACCCAAGACCGTTTTTATCGACGAACGAGCATTCGTTAAAATCGTTCTACGGTCGAAAAAAATAAAGGCGGAATTATTGGAAAACTCTTTATTCGAACACAAAATTTTCAAATTGAAGGGAATGCGTCGAGCGACCCGCATACATTGGATGAAAGCTACAGATGTTGCGGCGGTTTTAGACTGCTCTAAATTAAATACATTGTCCGCTAAAGTTCCTTCTGCTAGAAAACGTACGTGGGGAGATTTGAGCAAATCGTTTAAACAGCTATCGACCGTTGAGCGTCACAGAGCAAAAGTACGAGACATATTCATCCATTCCTTCGCTGCTCTGAGATTGGCACTGAGATCTAAAACTAGGTACTCAAATTCCCTTAGTGAGTATATGTTTCAGATAGGCGATTGTAATTTTTCTAAATTCTTTTCTCACTCCATGTGAGACGGTATACACAAACATTTACATGATGTACTCTTACCCAGATAGATACCCACGTTGAACGTGTTAATGGATAACGAAGAAGGGTAATTAAGGAGGATCCCCAGACATGAGGAGGTCAACAAAAAATATAACGTGTTGGCGGCTACCTTTTAATACGTATTTTATTGGATCAAATTTCTGGCACAATTGACATCATAGCATATTTACTAAGTACATTTCACTTATCTGATTCAGTTACACAATCTACTTATATTCTTGATACGCTCCTAATTATATTTCTGGCCAGATTGAGTTGTATACTTTTTGTTGCTGTTGCTGCTACTTCCTCCCATGCTGCTGCTACTTCCTCCCATGCTGCTGCTACTTCCTCCCATGCTGCTGCTGCTGCCACCGCTTTTCCATCCCTTGCTGTTGAATGTGTCGGGGATCTCCCAAGTCCATCCCTTACTGGAAGAAGTACCACTGCCACCATGCCCAGTGGATGTATACTTGTTAGCAGTTTGAGTGTGCGGAGTCTGCGTAGAGGTTTCGCTCGTGGAGGCTATATTTAAAGGGGGTATCATCCCCCGCTTCGAAAGTTTTTTGACGTAGTTGTTGAAGGTTTCATTGCGGTCAACTCCAGGTCGTTCCTCACCAGCTTTAAAATACCACGTGGTCAGTTTACCAGTACGGGTATCAACATGACGACCTGCATAAGCAGGCCCTTTCAATCCGTTCCCATGGTGCGACGAGGAGTAGAATGCCTTTGTAGGTCCTTCGCATTTACACTGAAAGCAAGATTGGTTGCATTTCGTACATTTCATGATTTCTTTTGTTTTTTCTCACGAACAAAGGAACCGGCTGTGATGGTGTTGATGGTTGTGTTGGCGGCGATGTGGCCCTTGGAAAAAGAAACAATGCGCAGCATGAATAGCCAATGCAGCGTCGGCAACCCTCCGTAGAGATAGGTATGCAATGGGTGGACGTAGTAGTTGAACTGACTTTGTTGAACATGAGCCATCGCTTAAATACTCTTCGCTCAGGGGAACTAGCTTCCCCCGCCTCTCTAACAATAGAAACCGGTTTTTATGTCCTTTCGCGGTAGGCAGCGGGGAAACTTGAATTGAGAGGTTTATATACCTTAATCAGACATGGGTTTTTATATCCTTTCGCCCTTGGTGGTAGGACAAAAATGAATTGAAAGGCAGTATGCCTGAATCAGATACGATCATACATTTCTACATCTAATCTCCGATAACAAAAACATAATATAGGACATGCTGTAACTTTACACTATTAAATCTCACTTCTCGCGAATAAGCAGATAGCTTCCTCCTCATAATTCTCCTCCTACTCCTCCTCCTCCTTCTCATTGCTCAGTCAAGGTCTCAATCCACCACTCTATCTATTCCTGGTGATGGTGATGGTTGGTGGTTTTGGTTGATTTATCGACAGATTAACACCCCAATCCGTGTAGAGGGAGGAAGCGGTGAAAAAGAAGGGGCGGAGACACATTCTCTATATATATTCAAACACGGAATAAGATTCTTGTGTCATTGTGTTGCTATCTGCTCAGAGGACAGAGGTTTACCAAAACCGCTGCTGCTGCTGTTACAGAAACACGCAATGAGTTCCGCACGACAATCCAGTTTGGACCTGCTGCCCATGACCAACACTAGAAGAGGACGAGCGCCGGTCATCTCTAGCCGCAGATCGTTGTTCGAGTCTCAACGACTCAAAACATTCAACTCAGAGTCACACCCATGGACCGTATCGTTTATATCTGGGAGAGACATGGCCGCTGCAGGGTTTTATTACACGGGTAACAGCGATATTGTCAGATGTGCGTTCTGCCGTATCGAAGTTGGACGTTGGGTAGAAGGCGACGACCCGATGGCGAATCACGAAAGATGGGCTCCGGCTTGTACATTTCTTCGACATACTCAAAATGTTACACTCCGGGAACAAGGGACAAGAAGAGAGATGGCTGCTTGGAGGAAGGACCGTAACTCGAAAGTCGAAAACAGTTTGGATAATCTCATAGGGTACGTTCGATCCAGTCGCCCCCTTTACATGAGATACACTGTCGAAGACGCGAGGCTCATGTCGTACTCTGAATGGCCCATTTCTATGAGAGTCAAACCCAATATGCTCAGCGATGCCGGTCTTTTTTATGTGGGAAGAGGTGACCAAACAAGATGTTTTCATTGCGGAATTTGTTTGAAACGCTGGGGAGATACCGATGATCCTTGGACCGAACATGCTAGATATTCCCCTAAGTGTCGCTACGTGCAAACGGTCAAAGGACAGGATTTTATCAATGAAATTACTCGCACGAAGCCATTCAGTACTGTTGCTGTCGTAACCAACATTCTGAGCACAGTGTCTAATGCTGCTGCTACTACAAACAGCAGTGCGTCCACAGCTACCGCCAGTGAAGAAGCAGAGATTACAAGGCTGCCAGAGGGAACAGTGACAACCTCCAATGAAAGAATGTGCAGGATATGTTGTTCGGAAGAAATTGGCACAACATTTATTCCTTGTGGGCATGTTACTGCTTGCACAAAATGTGCAGCTTCATTGATAGAATGCCCAATGTGTAGAAAGGAGTTGACCGGAACTCTTAGAGCATACCTTACGTAAATCAACAAAGCTGTACATTTTGTGCAAGCAAACTTGCAAATTGTCTTTGTAAAAAATAATAAGTGTAGTTGTAAATAATAAGTGTAGTTGTAAATAATAATTGTAAATAATAATTGTCTTTGTAAATAATTCAAAATGTGAATCACCATAATATGTAGTACCTAATCATCACGAGGCGTGTTTTGTCAAATAAACACATCTAAACAACTTTTGTCAGTGTATTCTATTATTCTCAATCACTCACTCATTCTATCATATCCTTCATGCCCACCACGATTTATTGTTACGCCTAACAAGCCATAGGTAATAGATTAAGAACTGTGGAAACAATCATTGTTGCCGTCGTTATTATCCAGCAACAGTAAGAACAAGTAACAGTATGAATAACGAAGACGAGGATTATGAAATAGAATTAGGATATGATCAGGTGGTAAACAGTATCATATCGATGTGCATATGCGCTATAGTTGTGACATTTTACTCACAAATGACAAAATCACATTGGTGGGATAGACTAAATGCAATAACGCGTCAGATATGGAATATAGTACATTGTGGTTGTCACAAACTGTGTTTTGGAGAAGGTGACAAGGATGACGAGGATAATAACAATATTTGCTACATTTGCATGGAACATTTATTTGTTTCTATAAATGATAATGACTACTTATCGAGACAGCAATGGTGGTGGTGGTGGTGGCGGCATAGGCGGCAAAAAAGGATAAATGTTCCAAAACACCATTCTCTATTCGAACGTTGTTGTTCGTCAAATGACGAATGTGTTCATATAAAACATTTCCGGTTGTATTTTCACGAACATTGTTTAAAAACCTGGTTTTTATTTGATATAAAAATGAGAGCAGAACAAGGAAGAGAAAGAGAAGGTGACGAAGATATAGAAGGGGGGGTAGGAGATGGTTATGGCAGAGGACAAGAGGTAGTCGACGGAGTACAGGAGGAGGTATACAACAACAGTGGCAGCGAAAGGCGTGCGGGAGACAGGTCACGTTCGTTGTCACATCACCATCTATATACAACTTGCCCATATTGTCGATATAAAATTACAATATGTTACTTGGAATAGATAACATTACTCATCCGTATCTACTTGTCCAATATGCAGTAAACAAATGTTCGATGTGACAAGACATAGAAACCCCGGAACGTGGTGTTTATCCTGAGATTATAAACGATTCCTATTAAGGTATACAATATAATATTTCGATTGTTCAACTGGATTTTTTTTGCGATGCTTCTTTTCCACCGTGCACAATATCATATAAATATCCTTCTTCTGAATTGACGTTTTCAAGGCATCCACCCACTGTTAGTATCCCGAATTGGAGAAAACTGATTTCGACAATAAAATAACCGATATTGGAAGAAGAAGACGATATTAAACATAGCCTCTCCAACCATTACTGTAAAATCCCCATTCAACTACGAACCTTCATATCACACTTCTCGACTAAATACCACCACATCTGTCTACGCGCGTCTTGTTCTTTCCTTGTTGTTTTTGTGTGGTGTATTTCTCTCGTTGAAGATGAGCAATGTCCATTCTAACCCCGTATTTTTATTAGATGCGAGAAATATAATAGAATCGGATACAGTGAGAGATTTTCGTATAGTCCTATTTTGTAAAACGACAAACAGCAACAGTGGAGACAGCAACAATAAAGACTCGACTGTAGCGATAATCGTCCGAAATTTTGATTATTACTTCTACGTGGGAATAGAGCGAATGTCTGCAGTAGACAACAAGGATACGTACAGAAGAATCGAAGAGACATTGGAATCTATATGCGTAAAACAATATGGGAACTGGGTTAAAAACATTCGATCCTGCAATTATCCCGGAAGATCATTATTTGGATTTAAACTCTCTGAAGAAGAATACAGGGAGGACAATGAAGAAGATCTCGTACTGTTCAAGATTACTGTAACTTACCAAGGTTACCTTAATCGTTACGAACTGGAACGAATTATACGGCGATCTATTGTTTCTCCCAGGTTTCAAAACATCGTCGTTGGTATATACGGAATATCTTATAGCTGGGAAACCTTATTTTTAAATGATAAAAGGATTTCGGGTTGCGATTGGTTCGTTGTCAGTCTACCAGCTTTACGTCATTTGTATCCCAGTGATCCGTCGTTCAAAGGCAACAGAATCTCGGCATTTACTCGAGCTTGTTGGGAAGCTGCTTTGACGGACGACCCAATATTTTGTTCGAAAGAAATGATTATAAACTACGATCAGTTGATATCAATCTCTGATCCTCCTAAGCTTCCATGTTCACTGACGACGAATCTCCCTGTTTTGAGCGTACTCAGTTTTGACATGGAATGTTTAAGCGAAAGCGGCGATTTTCCAGATCCCCGTATAAATCCCATTGTCGTCATCAGCTGTATTTCAGGGCAGATCACGGCGGCCGGGCAGCTAACGACACATTGCAAGATGAGTTTCTATTTTGGTGAAGAAATAATTAAAGAACGGGGTGGAGGACGAGAGTCCTCATTAACCAAATTTCCCAAAGCGATACTCAAACAATACTCTTCGGAGGTGGTCATGTTACTCGCCTTTTCAGAGTATGTCAAAGACTCGGATCCAGATATATTTACCGGATTCAACGTGAATTCGTTCGATTTGCCTTATATTTTTGAGCGAGGTAAAACGTTGAACCTACCCTCTCAGTTCTTTTCAAATTTTGGAAGAACGCGAGGAGAACAAGGATTCGTCATTAACAACGAATGCACTAAAGATACTACACCAGCGGCGTTTTTGGAAAACGGATATTTTGAATGCCAAATGTGCGTGAAATCAACAAAGGCAGCAACAAATACTGCTACTGGCCCTGGCACCGTCGCACCTCCATTTGTCGGAAAACTACACAATTACTTTCTACACTTGCGTCAAGCTCACTCTATCGTTCATCACCGAGACGGGTTGTACGGTGACAGGAAGGACACACGACGATCAGTAGTGCGTTGTATTTACTGTTTGGACAAGTATCCACACAAAAACAATGCTGATACTCGGATGATACAAGAATGTTGCTTTTTAGTGAACAGGCAGTCGTCATCGTCGTCTGGGACACGTCAAACGCCTAATGGACCCGCTGTGACGATCTTAGGGCGTTTGTTGATTGATATGTTATCCTACAGTCGAGAACATATACCTTCTCTATCGTCATATTCTTTAAATGTTGTGAGCGAAAAGATTTTAAATGCTAAAACATACGAGTTGCTGCACCACAGTCACATCTCGTCAAAATATGTATCCAACGATGGACGCATGGCTTTGTGCGAATATTGTTTACAAGGCGCAGATTTATCTCTGAAACTGCTTGATAAATTGAACTCGCTACAAACGCTGTGGGAATTATCTAAATTAATTGGGCTACCTAAACAACGATTGATGGATAAACGGGTAATCAATCAAAAAAACGTATTGTCCATTATGAGTAAATATATATCGTCCTCCTCCTCGCTTGAAAGCAAATCAGAGAACCGTTGCGGCAGAAATCAACAACGACGACGGGTTTGGCTGATTCCTTCAAAAACTACTATACGGAACGCTTATCCAGGGATCGAAGGAGATGGAGGAGACAGCTACGAAGGTGGATATGTTGTTGCTCCAAAGGTGGGATATTATCGTGAAACACCTATATTAGTAGGAGATTTCAATAGCATGTATCCTAGTATCATCGTGGCGCACAATTTGTGTTATTCTACATTTATTTTGCCGGATTACTACGAAAAACACGCAGATAGATTTGTTAACGTGTGCAATTGGGTTAAAGGAGTCGATGATATCTGTACACCACTGTCTTTTCATTCTTCGTCTTCGATTCTTCCTAAAATCGTGTATATACAACATCCTAAAATGCGCGAATGGAAATTTGCCATAGGTGTTAAATCGATTATTCCTCAGATAGAACAATCTCTGATGGATATGAGGGGTCGGATAAAAGACGAGATATCGTCCTTCGGGATTACCTCCGAACGTGATAAACGCGCGTTACTTGTCAAAGAATCTGTTGTCAAGCTGATATCTAATTCTTTTTACGGCGTCATGGGGATTAATTTCAAAGGAGCCATCATGCCTTTTACCATGTTGGCTCAAACCGTAACTTGCCTGGGTAAACATTACAACAAATTCGTTAGAGAGTATGCTGTCGCTCGAGGATATAAAACGGTTTACGGTGACACTGATTCGGTAATGCTTGTAAAAATGCCACCACCATCACCACCACCATTATCGGGGAATATGACGACGACCGAGCATGAGGAAATAGATGATGAAGAATACAAACGAACAAAGGATATTATCATATGTTTAAATGAATGGGCAAATAAACAGCGACAACATCCACAACAACCGGCCATTGTTGTATCGTCTACTTTGACAGATCCGGTGCATCAAAAAGATAAAACAGAAGAAGAAGAAGAAGAAGAAGAAAGAGGAGAGAGCGAGACACACAAACACAGATTACTCATTTCATCGTTGAGGCGACAAGGGATTCGTTTAATGGAGGATGTATCTCGATCATTTCCACGCCCGATAAAGGTTTCATATCAAAATATATTTCTACCATTTCTAATAGAAAAAAAGAAGCATTATATAGCCGGAGCGTATACCAACGATCCTACCCTGAAAGGACGGCAGATTGTGGCTAAAGGATTAATTCGAAAAGACACGTTCAATTTTTTCAGTCGTTTACTTCAAGCCGTTGTAACTATGATCGTAGAAGGAACAACGTCCGAACAAATGACAGAATTTCTCAGCGCTCAGTTATCTTCTTGTATCACAGATTCTCGAGTAGAGGATTTTGTGTGTACTACAGAACTTAAAAAGAGGGAGCATTTTGCTACGAAAGAAAAAGCATTGAGTCAACCTCATACGGCAGTAGCTTGGGATTTATTGGAAAAAACGAATGGGAAACGACCTAAGGTGGGAGACATGATAGAATACGTTATCGTCGATCCACTTTGCTTGATGAACGAAACAG
The DNA here is from genome assembly GCA_954871275.1 of Leptopterna dolabrata. Taxonomy (NCBI): domain Eukaryota; kingdom Metazoa; phylum Arthropoda; class Insecta; order Hemiptera; family Miridae; genus Leptopterna; species Leptopterna dolabrata. The sequence goes on along the minus strand of OX940974.1, from coordinate 142,347,380 downwards.
AAATTCGACGTTATTTGTATCAGCCCGAATATTTCACCAAACCTAAATATATGGAAAGAGTGTCGTTGCGAAGTTACCATCCCGCAAGGGTATTGGAGACACAATGTTCCACGTTGTCTTCCACATTATCCCATTCACAGCGATACGAAATAGACTATTGCTATTATCTGAATAGGATTTGTTCTGGGCTTGAGGGTATTGTTTGGAAAACGTCTGGTTTAACCGATGTTAAATCCTTGTGCCAGCAAATCAAAGAGACGTATACAAAGAACAGAATCGCCGGACTGCAACGTACTTATGATGGTGGCGGCAGGAGCATTCAACATTGACATACCATTATGCCGTTATAATATATTCATGGTTGAAATAAAGGTTTTTAGCCTGTATAAACGTCTACTTCATCCTTTTATAGAATATTGTATCCAACTCCACATGTCTTCCCAAGACTGAAGGTATACAAAAGTAATAAATCATGCGCATGATGGATTCAAATTTACAAGTAGTCTCTGATGGACGTTATGAATCGAGACGGAGAAGGAGGAACAATGAGTAGGAGTTGTGCCTGTGCCGATCTCACCGAATGTGTTCTGTCAGTTCAAATAATTCTTTCTAGGAACTTATTTCCTCAGCTCCGAGATCCTCTGAAGAGAAGATTTTAGTTTAGGATTTACAACTAGAGTCAGTAATATTGTATTACTGTGTGAGGTTGCCAGAAACAGATGGCTAATCTTTTAAAAGGACGTGTAATTATGTTTTGATTTATATTGATTACTGATTTGAGGACAGGATATAGTGTGGAGCTGTCAGATGTAGATGGCTAACCTCTAAAAGACAGTGTAATTACATGATGCCAGAATAATTAGGTACTGGTTGAAATGTGAAACTGTCAGAACCGAATGGCTTGATTAAGGTAGGTAGGTACTGCTTTGGCGGACAGGATGAAATATCAGATATGCACAATGAGTGTGCTAACCTTCAAAAGAATGTGGATCTAAAATGAGAATGATTACCAGTTCCACCACATCTGCCCCCCTCTTCCCTTCGTTGGGCACAGCAGTATAAAACAGGGAGTCAGACAAATCTTTCAGTTAGTGTATTTGTGTAAGTCGATCTCCTAGTTGTGTCATTGTATTCTGGGCAGAGGACAGAGGTTTACCAAAAACGCTGCTGCTGCTGTTGCTACATGATAATGAGTTCTGCACAACAATCAGATTTGAACCCGCCGTCCAGCACCAATACTAGAGGACAAATATCTCCGTTCTTCTTTGATCACAAATTGTTTTTAGAGTCTGAACGACTAAAAACATTCAACACAGCGTCCCACCCATGGACCGTATCTTTTATATCTCCGAGAGTTATGGCCGCTGCAGGGTTTTATTACACGGGTAATAGTGATATTGCCAGATGCCCGTTCTGCCATATTGAAGTCGGACGTTGGATAGAAGGTGACGACCCAATGGCAAATCACGAACGATGGGCTCCAGCTTGTAAATTTGTTCGACGTCAAGACACACAAAATGTTACAATCAGCGAACAAAGAAGAAGAAGAGAGATGGCCGTTGGCTTGAAGCCTGACCGTAGCTCGGATATCGCAAACAGTTTGGACAATCTCAGAGGGTACGTTCGATACAGATGTCCCCTTTTCATCTCCTACGCTACCGAAGACGCGAGGCTCATGTCGTACTCTGATTGGCCCATTTCTATGAGAGTCAAACCCAACATGCTCAGCGATGCCGGGTTGTTTTATAATGGTAAAGGTGACCAAACCAGATGTTTCCATTGCGGAATTGGTTTGAGAAACTGGACAGATACCGATGATCCTTGGACCGAACATGCTATATATTCCCCTAAATGTCGCTACGTGCAAATGGTCAAAGGACAAGATTTCATCGATGAAATTAATCACGCGAAGACGTTCAGTAATGTTGCTGACATGACCACCACTTTGAGCACGGTGGCCAATGTTGCTACCACAACCAACATTGCGTCCACGACCACCGCCAGTGAAGAAGCAAAGCTGCCAGAGGGAACAGCGACATGTTCAAACGAAAGAATGTGCAGGATATGTTTTTCGGAAGAAATTGGCATAATATTTCTTCCTTGTGGGCATGTTACTGCTTGCACGAAATGTGCAGCTTCGTTGAGAAAATGCCCAATGTGTAGAAAGGGGGTGACAGGAACTATCCGAGCATATCTTACGTAAATCAACAAAGCTGTACATTTTGTGCAAGCAAACTTGCAAATTGTCTTTGTAAAAAATAATAAGTGTAGTTGTAAATAATAAGTGTAGTTGTAAATAATAATTGTAAATAATAATTGTCTTTGTAAATAATTCAAAATGTGAATCACCATAATATGTAGTACCTAATCATCACGAGGCGTGTTTTGTCAAATAAACACATCTAAACAACTTTTGTCAGTGTATTCTATTATTCTCAATCACTCACTCATTCTATCATATCCTTCATGCCCACCACGATTTATTGTTACGCCTAACAAGCCATAGGTAATAGATTAAGAACTGTGGAAACAATCATTGTTGCCGTCGTTATTATCCAGCAACAGTAAGAACAAGTAACAGTATGAATAACGAAGACGAGGATTATGAAATAGAATTAGGATATGATCAGGTGGTAAACAGTATCATATCGATGTGCATATGCGCTATAGTTGTGACATTTTACTCACAAATGACAAAATCACATTGGTGGGATAGACTAAATGCAATAACGCGTCAGATATGGAATATAGTACATTGTGGTTGTCACAAACTGTGTTTTGGAGAAGGTGACAAGGATGACGAGGATAATAACACTATTTGCTACATTTGCATGGAACATTTATTTGTTTCTATAAATGATAATGACTACTTATCGAGACAGCAATGGTGGTGGTGGTGGTGGCGGCATAGGCGGCAAAAAAGGGAAAAAAATATGAATTACCACATGGAACCATCAAGTGGAGGACCAGTAATACTGCCACTGCTCACGATCACTGTCACTTCCCGGAGGAAACAACAACAACAACAATGTCTGACAAAAACAATGTGCAATCGGTACAATATTTCTGCCTTGTGAGCTGGCATGTGTTTGTTTGCACAAAATGTACAGTTTCGTTGATTATCTACTACGCCTTATGTTGTGACGAACTAATGTGACATGAACACTGTCAGAGAACAATATATTATGTGGTGTGAGGAAATAAAAAGTCACAGCAAATATAAATACGTTTCTAGTATAATTATTAGGTAGCTGTCTGAAATGAAACCGTAAGTAGTCTCGAACGAGGCATATCTCGAAGAACCTAAAACATTCTTAACATCCCGGAGCCGTAGATCCTAAACATGTGTTATCTTCTAACCTTTACATGAAACAAATGTAAATTGGAGATCAGATGGAGTAGTGGATCTCACCCACTCTGCATAGTGTATATTGGATCTACGATTCCAATAATTGTTATTTTTGTAGATAAAGGTTATGACATCACACACATACTACTAGGTTATGTCATTAGCCACACACTTACGTTATGACATTACCCCCACTCTTAGGTTATGACATTACCCCCACTCTTAGGTTATGACATTACCCCCACTCTTAGGTTATGACGTTACCCCCACTCCTACTCCTATAACCTACTATATACATAGTAGTTAGTAGTGTTAGTGTTTAGTGTCCACAGGAAGTTACATGGGGGAGGGTGTATTATTATTATTATTATTATATATTATATATATAAAATAATAATAATAATAATACGATAACTACTAGGTAGTTAGGTCGAAACAATAACATCTTCAGAATGAAGAAACTCTCGGAGCTCGAGAGAAAAATGTTCAGAAAGAAATATCTGAACTATTATCTGAAAGCTCGAGAAATAAAAAGTTCAGAACGAAATATCTGACCAGAAATCCGAACGACAAAACTCTCTGAGCTCGAGAAAAATGGTTCAGGAATAAAAATATCTGAATTGGTATCTGAAGGTTCGAGAAACAAAAAAACTAAACCGCGGCGTCGAGTTCATAAATGTATGAATGAATGTATGTATGTATGTCTATTGTAAAGATCCGAAGGATCGAGAAAGAATACATCGAGTGAATGACTCTCTAGTTGTCGGAAGATGTCATAGCTACAGAAAATAAGTTCAGAGAAATGAACCTGTCCTGAAATCCTAAGGCTTGAGGAATAAGAAAACAGAGCGAATGGCTCGCTAGTTGTATATCTAGAGGAGTAAGTAAAGCTAGAGGAAATTAGTTCCGAAATAATGAACCTGCCCTGAAATCCTACGGCTCGAGGAATAAAAAACCCAAAAACTAGAGAGATATGTATTTTATTTCGAAGGATCCCAAAAACAGAAAATTGATTTACATGATAAAGGGTACCGGATACATGAGGGTATTCACATACGTTTTGATAAATGGATCTACGATTAGAACGAGTAGGTAGTTCAACTGCACATCTAGGAGACCCACCTATGTGTCGTCTTGGGGTTTATATATAAATTTCGGGATCCGGTTGGACGATTCGCAAACAAATAGTCAGTGTCTTAGTGTCTCGTACCACACGTGAACGCAGTAGCTCTCCTCGAGGCCCAACGCTATCACCGTCTTTCATTCCTACTCATGGACTCTACCAACGCCGGTATGGAAATCAAATACATCATAGATCTTGACGGATTCCAACATTCCGAGCTCGGGTTTCTGCCTAAAGAATTGGGCGTTTGCAATTTGAAGACACTCAGATCCACCGTGTATTATTTTGAAATACCCGTGGTGAAGTTTCCCCTTTCGAAGAAAGACCGGCAGACCATCAACTACGTGACAAGTTTCTGTCACGGGTTGCGGTTCACCAACAAATGTAACGACTTACCTCCGACCGCGCCACAACAAATCATTGGCGATTTAGTCAAGGAGTGTAACAACGGGGAGTATTACATCGCCTTCAAAGGGGGAATCTTCGAGCGCCAGCTGTTGCAAAACAGCGGGTGCAAACGTTTTGTCAACCTGGAGATGCTCGGCTGCCCAAAATTTGATGTTCTCGCCCAGACACCAGAATACAGAAGAAGACAAACGCTCATCAAGAGGTACGTGGGAGATCAGTTTGGAGTCCGACGCATTTCCTCTTGCGAGCGTCATGACGCCTTTCGGGGGAAGACACTCGTCCATTGCTCTGGTGTAGAAGCTGAGTATTTTGCCGTATGGTATTTAATGACGAGCAATCAGGACCCCATGCCTTCTCCTTGACGCATTTGTGTAACATGTTTTTGTTTTGTTTTGTTTTAAGCGTTTATTTATTTTATTATAACAACTAGTTACATCGGTAACTATCTAGTTATTTAGATTAGACAATAATTAACGCATGTATCCGTTATGGTGAATGTCCAGTGACTAGCACCACACATGAGTCCACAACACTGTACGTCTTCAACAACACTGTAAGTCTAAGGGCTTGGTCCTCTTCAGCCGCCGTGTTACGGTGTAACATGTAAATACAATAATGTAAATAGAATAATGTAAATAGAATAATGTAAATACGATAATGTAAATAGAATAATGTAAATAGAACAATGTAAATACGATAATGTAAATAGAATAATGTAAATAGAATAATGTAAATAGAACAATGTAAATACGATAATGTAAATAGAATAATGTAAATATAATGTAAATAGAATAATGTAAATACGACAATGTAAATATAATAATGTAAATACGATAATGTAAATATAATAATGTAAATACGATAATGTAAATACAATAATGTCAATAAAATGTTACGATTTATGCAGTTAGAGGGTTTGAAAGTTGCTTCCTCCAAGATCTTTGATCTCGAATTCTAACATCAAAGTACAAAAACAGAAATGTCGTCGTCCTCATCAAACCCAAAAAACATGTACCCAGGGGGAACGTTTCTTGGGTAAAATGTCTGGGAGTTTTACTTCAAGATAATTATGTCCAAACAGCTGGAAGATTGAGACAACAGGGAGAAAGCCAACAGATAGGATTTCCTGTTCTGGTAACTTCACCTCTCTCCCTCCTCATCACTGCTTTAATCACCGCTCAGAATTGATTGCCTGGTATATAAAGTATGTCGCGGGTATCACTAATATCAGTTCCTTCTGTGCTGTCCCCGGTGAATCGACTACGGCGACGACGAGGACGGCGTTTCCTGATGGATAGTAATGGAAAATATTTGCCCATAATCAACACGGCCGAGCTAGACAACATTTTGAAATGCTACAATGCGACATTTTCTTTAGATAACGTTATCAATTATAAACATTTCAGCAAACTTCAGGAATTGCCTGAATATTACTCTATTCTAAGTGAAACGTTATCACGGACCGGAATAGACCTAAAATTGATTAGAGGAGATACCGAGGTCCCTTTAAACGAAGGATTCGTCACATATTATAATAACTATTCGGATTCAGCCGATTACCAACGTTACGTACACGCTGTTTTGGTATCACTACAAGCCCAAGAAGGACAATCAGAAGAAGGATGACGTTGAGTGGTGGTGAACCAGGAATGAACTCTGTTCCTTCAAATTCCGAGCTGCAGAGGAAAATCAACACGCCTCCGACTTTATATAAAATAGGCATAAGTTTCATATCTAATCAAGTGTGTAATAACTCCTCTTTTCATATATCGCATTTACAAGGCACGTTACCTTACAGTGTATTTAAAGACGTGGTAACTAAAGTATCTACTAAGGATCTACGATGTTATGAAACATTGCCAGATGATTTGTAAAATACTGTCACGACATACCTCATGTATCTACTACGAGGATGCCTAATGAAGTACATCTTTCTAACGACGAATGACGAATGAGAGGAGCTGTGACTTTTTTCATTGACTACTATAAATAAAAAACTTTCAACCAACCTTTAAGAATTATTGCCACAATACTACTCTAGAATAATTATTATTCTATTGTGAAGACAGCAAGGTGGTGTAAGCTAGAAGCTGTTGCGTGATAATGATGCACGCCACCGGTCTGGTACCTGCTAGCTTAGGTGTAATGATGTGTTTTGTATTGGTCTCTACACCCAGTGATGTAGTACCTTACGGTTATCTCGCTACTCCCCTGGAGATAATTGGGTCGGAGCTGGGTGTAACATGCGTGAAAAATGAGTACCTTACACCTAGCTAGCTCCATACTCTATGGTGTCAAGAGGGACACTCATTTTTTTATTCAGGTGGGGATATCCGAGTCTCTTCCCTACCACCTCCTCATCCTCTAACCCCTGACATGCATGTCAGAGATTGAGCCAGTTGGTCAACTCCTTTCTATGACAGTGGGTCGCACTCGGGAAACAGAACATAGATCATGTCTACGGGACAACAATTGATAAACAACTCTCCTCCAGAGTCTTCACTTGGAACACAATGTTTCAAAATGATCCCGATCAAAGAAATAGTCCAGGATATTCGTTACGGTGACTACAATGAGCATAAAGGGACCTTTTGGAAGTTTATGCAATCGCTATCGCAGTCAATAGAAATGAGAGGCAAAGGTGTTGAAGAACTGTTCATGTCCCACGTAGTTGACCCTATAGTGGTTGAGTTGGAACAACTACCTGGTATATACAACACACGTCATTCTGATTTATCTACAGTGCCCGTAGGACATACAACTGCTTTATTCGAGGTAAAAGCAGTAGCCAACATACTGTACCTATTATTATTGACTAGTACGATATACGGATGGGACACCACATTCGAGTATATACTCAAACGAATAGACGACGAGTTGACGTATATATCAAAACCTTCTCGAGCTCCCAAACCAAGTGAGATGTTGTTGACAAAGTCGGGGATGCCAGCAATTCGAAACTACCCGAGGAACTTCGTGTGTAGCATTTACAGATACAAACAGGATCACAATGACAGGATTTTTGCATGCGCACTGTTCCAAATGATCGTTACGTACGGTATTACAAAACAAGCATATTTATTGATATTTCAACATCATTTGCCGATATCCTCACTTTCTCGGTCGTTGTGGTCGCTGGGCAGTTTCTTCACCGTGGAGAATCGTTGGCATCAGATGGTTTTTAATCGGCTCAATGAATCACCAATAGATTTTCAATACTACAAAAATGGCGATAACGATGAGACTGAGATGCGCGTGCAATTATTCATTCGAACAGTGGTGCAACGAGATGTTTTGCTCAATTACAAAACAAGAATAATGAGCTCTTCGGTTGACACACAATATAGAAAACATGGATGCAAACATCGTGACCCAACGGAAGAAAAAAATATTTTGAACTTATGGAACACCATCAGAGTTACAGACTTAGAGACGCAAAACTCCCTTCATATGGTGCGCTATCCGGCGCATGAGTATTGTCCTCCACCGTTGCTGCGATGCTTCAATTTATCCGATGTTCATCCATATTATTTTCTGCGGTGTCTTTTGTATTTACACGACAATGGACACCACATTTGGGATCCGGCGGTATTTACACATCCTCCGTTTGAAATAGATTTTTATCGCTCGGAAATAGCTTGGACGTATCTGTCTAAATTTGTGGTCAGATTTGATTTTCGTAACATGGTTGCATCACATAATGCTGCTGCTGTTCCTGATGATATCGACGGACCCAGTCACTCTTACAAGTATCAGTGGCATAAAGACGAAACTGAATATGGAGATTGGGATGACGACGAGTTGGATGCCGATGCATCGGATGCCGATGCATCGGATGACGATGTATCGGATGAGGATGAATCATATGACACCCCATGTGTGCATGAGGGGGAGCAATATTGCAATGTTTGTGTAAACTACAGGTGCCATACATGTCCAAAATCAGAAGTGTATGAGATGCTAAGTGACAGCATCACAATTAGGAAAACCAACTACCTTTATTTGAACTATTGGATGTGGTATGCATTTTACACGAATCAATTATCATCGTCAATGTGTACGAATATACATGATGGTGACAATCGAATATTTGTTGAGGGATCCGCGGATGCCAAATCGTTTAACCTGTTGGAAAGTGCTGTCTTTTCGAGAGATCCTATCTTAGTGCGATGTATACTAGAAGGAAATGACCAAATAAGAGGAGAGGAACATAGTGACGATGGTTCCAAGCTGTTAATCTTCAAACTAGGTGACTACGTATTAACCGAGCTATGTAATTGCTTAGGAGCATCGAGGTTCCCATCCATACTTCAGTTTATCAGGCACGCATTCTACACTCACAGTACCGACGAAGAATTTGTAGAAATTATAAACGATTGTTCAAGCACCCTGCGTAACTATAGGCCCAACGATGATGATGATTATTCGGAAATCATGTTGACGATAACGACAAGTATTATATATCACCCACAATCGGATTACATACAATATTTTTGGGGTAAGCCGAAGATTCGACGTAAAGAAGATCACATCATTAGTAAAATTCTGAATATCCGCCCGGAAGTTGCCACCATCCACATAATAAAGCAACAAGCAACAAAGCAGCTATATTTCAGTTCATTGTCGTCGTCACCGCAACCATCAAACATTGTCACACATGAATCCTCGTGGGTACACTTACCGAAGTCTGCTGAGAAGTTATTGTCAGAACTCACAAGTACGCAGCAAATGTAGATATTATGTACCTATACCCATTAAACAATGTATATAATGAAATTACAAACTAGGTACAAAGGAGTTGAAATGTTATTCTCCTATAGTTTTTGTCTCATGTCTTGGTCTACATCGAAGGGATCTGGGGAATACTAATATCCAAAAATGAAGCTATGTGGCAAAGCGTTCCATAAAATAAATATTATAGACAATCTCGAAGGACATTTGCTCAAAACTTTTGTTGGTCGTCTTTTCAGAACGAAGTGTTTTTCTTGTAACTAGTTTTTACACCTATGGTGTGAACAGCGACACTCATTTTGGTTTATTATTCTGTGAATAATACACCTATGTAATCGCTCAGCAAAACAGTTTTATAACACCCCCTGAAAATCTGTTCTTTTACGTTTCGAGGTGCGTAGATTCCAAAAATGCAATGTCTGTCCTCCATACGCCGTCTGCCGTATCACGTGTACCGGCTTCATTTTCGGTCTAAAAAAGTCGTTCTTTCGCACACATGCTCCATTCGGGCCCTAGTTGTGTCCCTAAACTTTTCAGCCCGATCAGAATTATACCCAGGGGTGTTATGAGCGAAAATGTGTACAAAAATAGGTACTTTTTGTGTTTTAGTAACATGTTAATAACATGAGCTTTTGAGGTATCGTTTTCCATGGTTTTTGGGACGAGAAGACCGAATACGATGTCAATTTCGACCAAAGACGCGGAAATTGAGGTTTTACCAAAGGTTCAGCTCCCAAAATTGGTTTTTTATGAGTCAAAAACCTGGTAAATTGTCTGAAATCACCATCAGTGTGTATAATAACACTGGACAAAGTGTAAACAGGTGTATCAAGACCATTAAATTGCACTACCAATGATCAAAGATAATATGAAAAAAAAGCGTACCTACTGCATGTTTTGGGGGCCAAAATTGGTGGAAATCATCAGAAATAGCTATTTCAACCATTCCAAATGAAAGAAACAATAAATTTAACGGCCAACAAGAATCTCTAGAACTCCAATAAAATAATAAACCCATGTGACAAGGACTTTGCAGGGTTTTTCTCTTCAGGTGGGGATATCCGAGTCTCTTCCCTACCACCTCCTTATCCTCCTCCTCCTCCTCATCAGAGATTGAGCCAGTTGGTCAACTCTTTTCTATGACAGTGGGTCGCACTCGGGAAACAGAACATAGATCATGTCTACGGGACAACAATTGATAAACAACTCTCCCCCAGAGTCTTCACTTGGAACACAATGTTTCAAAATGATCCCGATCAAACAAATAGTCGAGGAGATTCGTGACGGTGACCACGAACAGCATAAAATGACGTTTATTACGTTTATGCAATCGTTATCGCAGTCAATAGAAATGAGAGACAAAAGTGTTGAAGAACTGTTCATGTCCCACATAGTTGACCGTATAGTGGTTGAGTTGGAACAACTACCTGGTATATACAACAAACGTCATTCTGATTTATCTACAGTGCCCGTAGGACATACAACTGCTTCAAGCGAGGTACGTACAGTAGCCAACATACTGTACCTATTATTATTGACTAGTACAATATTGGGATGGGACTCCACATTCGAGTATATACTCAAACGAATAGACGACGAGTTGACGTATATACCTAAACCTTCTCGAGCTCTCAAACCAAATGAGATGATGTTGACAAAGTCGGGGATGCCAGCAATTCGAAACTACCCGAAGAACTTCGTGTGTAACATTTATAGATACAAACAGGATAGCCATGACAGGATTTTTGCGTGCACACTGTTCCAAATGATCGTTACGTACGATATTACGAAACAAGCATATTTATTAGTATTTCAACATCATTTACCGATATACGCTCTTTCTCGGTCATGGTGGTCGTTAGGCAGTTTCTTCAGCGTGGGGGGTCGTTGGCAACAGATTGTTCTTAATTGGCTCAATGAATCACCAATAGATTTTCAATACTTCAAAAATGGTGATAGATATGAGACTGAGATGCGCGTGCAATTATTCATTCGAACAGTCACGCAAAGAGATGTTTTGCTCCATTACAAAACAAGAATAATGAGCTCTTCGGTTGAGAAACGATATGGAAAACGACAATCTGAATGCAGACATTTAGTCACAACGGAAGAAAACCTAATTTCGGACTTATGGAACAACATCAAATTTATGAAGCAATTAGACTCCCTTAATGTGGTACGCTATCCGGTGCATGCGTATTATCCTCCACCGTTGCTGCGATGCTTCAATTTATCCGATGTTCATCCATATTATTTTCTGCGGTGTCTTTTGTTTTTACATGACAATGGACACTGCATTTGGGATCCAGCGGTATTTACACACCATCCGTTGGAAATAGATTTTTATCGCTCGGAAATAGCTTGGACGTATCTGTCTAAATTTGCTGTCAGATTTGATTTTCGTGACATGGTTGCGTCACATAATGCTGCTGCTGTTTCCGATGATATCGACGAACCCAGTCACTTTTTTAAGTATAAGTGGTATAAAGATGAAACTGAAAATGAAGATTGGGATGACGACGAGTTGGATGCCGATGCATTGGATGACGATGAATCATACGACGAACAATTGCTAGATTGGGAGGAATATTACAATAATGATGATGATGATGTTTGTGCAAACTACACGTGCCATAGATGTCCAAGACCAAAAGCTTGTACAAATGACAGAATCACAATTAGGAAAACCAACTACCTTTATTTGAACTATTGGATGTGGTATGCATTTTACACGAATCAATTATCATCATCAATGGTATCAAATATACATGATGGTGACAATCGAATATTTGTCGAGGGATCCACGGATGCCAAATCGTTCAACTTGTTGGAAAGTGCCGTCGTATCGAGAGATCCTATATTAGTGCGATGTATAATAGAAGGAAATGACCAAATAGGAGGAGAGGAAGATAATGATGATGGTTCCTCCAAGCTGTTAATCTTCAAACTAGGTGACTACGTATTAACCGAGCTATGTAATTGCTTAGGAGCATCGAGGTTCCCATCCGTACTTCGGTTTATCAGGCACGCATTCTACACTCACAGTACCGACGAAGAATTTTTAGAAATTATAAACGATTGTTCACGCATCCTGCGTAACTATAAGCCCGACGATGATGATGATTATTCGGAAATCATGTTGAAGATAACGACAAGTATTATCTATCACCCTCAATCGGATTACATACAATATTTTTGGGGTAAGCCGAAGATTCGACGTAAAGAAGATCACATCATTAGTAAAATTCTGAATATCCGCCCGGAAGTTGCCACTATCCACATAAACAAGAAACGAAACATAAAGCAGCTATATTTCAGTTCATTGTCATCGTCACCGCAACCATCAAACATTGTCACACGTGAATCCTCGTGGGTACAGTTACCGAAGTCTGCTGTGCAATTATTGTCAGAACTCACAAGTATGCAGCAAATGTAGATATTATGTACACCCATTAATCGATGTAAATAACGAAATTACAAACTAGATACAAAAGAGTTGAAATGTTATCCCCATATGGTTTTTGTCTCGTGTCTTTGGTCTACATCGAAGGGATCTGGGGGATAGCTTTTATGTTAGGATCTACAACTAGAGAGTCGTTCACTCGGGTTTTTTGTTTGTTTCTCGAGCCTTCGGATATCTGGTCAGATATTTCGTTCTGACATTTTTATTTCTCGAGCTCCGAGAGTTTCTTCGTTCCGAAGATGTTATTGTTACGACCTATTAGTTACCCTAGTAGTTATCGTATTATTATTATTATTATTATATATAATATATATAATAATAATAATAATACACCCTCCCCCATGTAACGTCTGGTGGACACTAAAGACTAACACTAACAACTACTAATTATATAGTAAGTTATAGAAGTAGGAGTGGGGGTAATGTCATAACCTAGGAGTAGGAGTAACGTCACAACTAAGGAGTTAGAGTTACGTCATAACATAGGAGTTTGAGTAAGTGATACATGAATTTGTTTCGCATAAGATTGTTTACTGTATTTATTTGATGGAACGCTTTGCCACATTTGCCACATGGAACGCACGCTTTGCCTTCATTTTACAAATGTTTGCGATATTTGTATTCTAATCCAGTAAAACATCTTATGCGAAACAAATTCATGTATCACTTACTCAAACTCCTATGTTATGACGTAACTCCAACTCCTAGGTTGTGACGTCACTCCAACTCCTATGTTATGACGTCACTCTAACTCCTTAGTTGTGACGTTACTCCTACTCCTAGGTTATGACATTACCCCCACTCCTACTTCTATAACTTACTATATAATTAGTAGTTGTTAGTGTTAGTCTTTAGTGTCCACCAGACGTTACATGGGGGAGGGTGTATTATTATTATTATTATATATATTATATATAATAATAATAATAATACGATAACTACTAGGATAACTAATAGGTCGTAACAAAGAAACTCTCGGAGCTCGATAAATAAAAAGTTCAGAACGGAATATCTGACCAGATATCCGAAGGCTCGAGAAACAAACAAAAAACCCGAGTGAACGACTCTCTAGTTATATATCCTAGAATAAATTTTGGGCTGTCGGACGTGTATAGTTATACTAAATGTTCTGTACCAGAAAATGGAAAGTCGAACCTTATCATCCATATCACATTATACCCATTGATGTTTAATGACAATAGTATCCCCCCACTTCTTTGCCAAGTAGAACGTTCAAGCATAAAAAGTAAGTAGTTATTAGGATTATTCTTTAGTGTCCACAGGAAGTTAGATCCTTATCCTCCTCATCCTCTAACCCCTAACTTGCATTCAGAGATTGAGCCAGTTGGTGTCAACTCCTTTCTATGACAGTGGGTCGCACTCGGGAACAGATCATGTCTACGCGACAACAATATTATTGATACAACACTCTCCTCCAGAGTCTTCACTTGGAACACAATGTTTCAAAATGATCCCGATCAAACAAATAGTTGAGGAGATTCGTGACGGTGACTACAAACAGCATAAAAGGACATTTTTTACGTTTATGCACTTGTTATGTGAGTCAATAGAAATGAGAGACAAAATTGCTGAAGAACTGTTCATGTCCCATGTAGTTGACCGTATAGTGGTTGAGTTGGAACAACTACCTGGTATATACAAACGTCATTCTGATTTATCTACAGTGCCCCTAGGATATACAACCGCTTTAAGTGAGGTACGTACAGTAGCCAACGTGCTGTACCTATTATTATTGACTAGTACGACGTTGGGTTGGGACACCACATTCGAGTATATACTCAAACGTATAGACGACGAGTTGACGTATATATCAGAACCTCCCAAACCAGAAGCTCCCAAACCAATTGAGATGTTGTTGACAAAGTCGGGGATACCAGCAATTCGAAACTACCCCAAGAACTTTGTGTGTAGCATTTACGAATACAAACAGAGTTGCCATGACAGAGTTTTCGCATGCACACTGTTCCAAATGATCGTTACGTACGATATTACGAAACAAGCATATTTATTGATATTTCAACATCATTTGCCGATATACGCACTTTCTCGGTCGTCGGGGTCATTGGGCAGTTTCTCGTTGGCATTTAGACGGATTCGTTGGCACCAGAATGTTCTTGATTTGCTCATTGAATCACCAACAGATTTTCGATACTACAAAAAAAGCGACGACTATGAGACTGAGATGCGCGTGCAATTATTCATTCGAACAGTCGTGCACAGAGATGTTTTGCTCAAATACACAACAAGAGTAATGAGCTCTTTGGTTTACAAACGATATATAAAACGACCATCTATATGCACACAGACCAGAAAGGAAGAAAATATAATTAGAGACTTATGGAACAACATTAAGAAGGATTTAACCTCCTTTCATGCGGTGCGATATCCAGTGCATAATTATTATCCTCCACCGGTACTGCGATGCTTCAATTTATCCGATGTTCATCCATACTATTTTCTGCGGTGTCTTTTGTTTTTACACGACAATGGACACCGCATTTGGGATCCAGCGGTATTTACACATCTCCCGTTGGAAGTAGAGTTTTATCGCTCGGAAATAGCTTGGACGTATCTGTCTAAATTTTCTGTCAGATTTGATTTTCGTGACATGGTTGCGTCACATAATGCTGCTGCTGTTTCTGACGAAATCGACAGACCCAGTGACTTTTTCACGTATGAGTGGCACAAAGATGAAACTGAAGATGTCGATTGTGATGACGGACAGTCGGATGCCGATGCATCGGATGACAATGAATCATACGTCCCTCCTGTACAGGGTTGTGTGATTAATACAGCCTATGATTGGTTGGACTATATGGATGAAGAATTCATGTCGCCACCACCAAGAGCTTGTGATATACTCACAATTAGGAAAACCAACTACCTTTATTTGAACTATTGGATGTGGTATGCATTTTACACGAAACAATTATTATCATCGTTAATTTTATCGAATATACATGATGTTGACAATCGAATATTTGTTGAGGGATCCACCGATGCCAAATCGTTCAACCTATTGGAAAGTGCAGTCTTTTCGAGAGATCCTATATTAGTGCGATGTATAATAGAAAGAAATGACCAAATAGAAGGAGAAGAAGATAATGATGATGGTTCCTCCAAGCTGTTAATCTTCAAACTAGGTGACTACGTATTAACCGAGCTATGTGACTGCTTAGGAGCATCGAGGTTCCCATCCGTACTTCGCTTTATCAGGCACGCATTCTACACTCACAGTACCGACGACGAATTTGTAGATATTATAAACGAATGTTCTAGCACCCTGTGTAACAATTGGCCTGACGATGATGATGAGGATTATTTTGAACTCATGATGAAGATAACGACAAGTATTATCTATCACCCTCAATCGGATTACATACAATATTTTTGGGGTAAGACGAAGATTCGACGTAAAGAAGATCACATCATTAGTAAAATTCTGAATATCCGCCCGGAAGTTGCCAATATCCGCATACACGGGCAACATAAAATAAAGCAATTATATTTCAGTTCATTGTCGTCGTCACCACAACCATCAAACATTGTCACACGTGAATCCTCGTGGGTACACTTACCGACGTCTGCTGTGCAATTGTTGTCAGAACTCACAAGTATGCAGCAAATGTAGATATTATGTACACCCATTAAACGATATAAATAAAGAAATTACAAACTAGATACAAAAGAGTTGAAATGTTATCCCCATATGGTTTTTGTCTCATGTCTCGGTGTACATCGAAGGGATCTGGGGGATACTAATATCCAAAAATGAAGCTCTGTGGCAAACCGTTCCATCCAATAAATATCTTGAACGACGTTTGCTCAAAACTTTTATTAGTCGTCTTTTCAGAACGAAATGTTTTACTAAGGTCTCCGATATTTCATTTCATATAGGTACTTTTGTTTGGACCTGTATTGCGATGCATTTGTTTCACAGAGCTTGCTCCAACATTGAGCTCTTCAGCTTCACCCACCTAGTAGGTACATTTGATGAGGATGACGACGACATTTCTGTTTTGTGTCTATTTATATATATGATATATATTATAATAATAATAATACAATTACTATCTAGCTAGAGGTAGGTCGCAACACTTTGGAATGACGAAACTCTCAGAGCACGAGAAACAAAGATCAAAATGAGTTAATATCTGACTTGAAACCCGACGGCTCGATAAACGAAAAACGGGACTGACTCACAAGTTGTAGATCTTACAATAATTATTACTTCGCGTTTGAAGGCATTGCAACTCGGGATAAACGAGATCAGAAACAATTATCTAACCTGCCAGAGGCTCGATAAACAATTGTTCAGAGGATATTGTTGCATATCATAAAATGTAAATCTTATGAGAAAAATGTTTCGTACGACAGCTTCCATATTTAACTAACAAACACTCTTCATCACTTATTACCGCAACCAGAAATGCGTAGTTACTTTGTAATCAGCGTTATGGTTATTATTGGAGTCACAAGTGGTGGACAGAGGATATCAACACATAAAATTTACACATGCCAGTAAAACATAATATGGAGTATCTATATTTCCAAGGCATATAAATATGTACAATAAATAGAAGGTGGTAGTATGACTTAGTATAAATGAGTTTATAGACATATTCTCGCTATGGGGTTTCCATGTGCAACCACTGGGTATTTACAATAAACATAAATAAGGAACTAAACCAAAGTATAACATTCTGAATATTGTTGTTTTGTGCCAATATACAGACACAGTAAGACACATCATACACAATCACGCGAGTCACACAAAGCTAGCTACGAAGTTCCAAGCAATTATGAGCGTAATATTCGGAAGCCAGGCACACTTCGTCACAGTGCACGCAGCGTATCGATCTCCTTGAAAACGGGTAGCGGTAGAACCCACGGTTGGCCAGTACGCAAGGATCAACGCTCATTTTGACGCCTCTGAACGTTGAAAGCCGTGGTATCGTATCAAGTAGATTCACGTGTTCCCGATTCAAGGAAAACCACTTTGATAGTGCTCCGAGTTTTACAGCAGAGCATGAAGGGTAGTACATACTCCCGGCTTTCTCGTGTACCGGGCAAAGATTCTTCAAAGATGAAGGTTCATGTAGGGCGGGTAATTTGGGACAGTCAAACTGACCCAAATCGTGGATCATCATATTACTCGGGAGGAACCCTCGTAATATGGAACATTTCTCGAGCCCCTTTGTGTAAATAAACGTTATACCTTTGGTGACCTCCATTAGAATTGTGGGTATGTCTTCGTAGGGCGTATCTCCGTCTTCCCACGCCAGTCCGTGTATGTTGCTGCGGCAATATTTCGACTGGTAGGTATCTTCTTTGTTGATGGTTTTCGGCGGCAGAAATACATAATGTTTGACATCCATCGCAGATGGCCCGGCGTAAACTATTACAGACAACTCTTTAACAACTCTGTCACATTGTAATGTTAGATCAATGATACACGAAGACATTCTTCTGGTTAATTGTAACACCACTGCAATGACTGTCGATATACAGAGAGCATCGGATCCCGGAATTTATATATAAACCCCAAGACGACGGACACATGGGTGGGTCTCCCAGATGCGCAGTTGAACTACCAACTCGTTCTAATCGTAGATCCATATTTATCAAAACGTATGTGAATACCCTAATGTATGTGGTACCCTTTATCCTGTAAATCGGGTTTCTGTTTTTGTGATCCTTCGAAATAAAATAAATATCTCTAGTTCTCGGTTTTTTTATTCCTCGAGCCGTAGGATTTCAGGGCAGGTCCATTATTTCGGAACTAATTTCCTCTAGCTTTACTTACTCCTCTAGATATACAACTAGCGAGTCATTCGCTCGGTTTTTATTTATTCCTCGAGCCTTGGGATTTCAGGGCAGGTTCATTTCTCTAAACTTATTTTCTCTAGCTATAACATCTTCCGACAAGAAGATTTCATGTTAGGATCTACAACTATAGAGTCATTCACTTGGTTTTTTGTTTCTCAAGCCTTCGGATACTAGTTCAGATATTTCTTTCTGCTCTTTTTCTTTCTCGAGCTCCGAGATCTTCGGACAAGAAGATTTCACGTTAGGATCTACAACTAGAGAGTCATTCACTCGTTTTATTGTTTATCGAGCCTTCGGATCTCTGGTCAGATACTTCGTTCTGAACTTTTTCTTTCTCGAGCTCCGATAGTTTCTCCACTCCGAAGATGTTATTGTTACGACCTAACTACCTAGTAGTTATCGTATTATTATTATTATTATATATATAATATATAATAATAATAATAATAACACCCTCCCCCAATAAACTACCTGTGGACACTAAAGACTAACACTACTAACCACTAAGTATATAGTAGGTTATAGAAGTAGGAGTGGGGGTAATGTCGTAACCTAAGAGTGGGGGTAATGTCATAACACAGGAGTTGGAGTGATGTCATAACCTTTGAGTTGGAGTGACGTCATAACTAAGGAGTTTGAGTTACGTCATAACTAAGGAGTTTGAGTTACGTCGTAACCTAGGAGTTCTTTAGGATCTACAACTAGAGAGTCAGATACTAGTTCAGATATTTCGTTCTGAACTTTTTCTTTCTCGAGATCCGAGATCTTCCAACAAGAAGATTTCAAGTTAGGATACTAGTTCAGATATGTTTTCTTTCTAGACTGTTTTTCTCCAACTCTGATAGTTTCATCATTCAGGTTTCTGGTCGGATATTCCGTTCTGAACTTTTTCTTTCTCGAGATCCGAAATCCTTCGACAAGAAGATTTCATGTTAGGATCTACAACTAGAGAGTCATTCACTCGGTTTTTTGTGTCTCCAGCATTCGGGTACTAGTTCAGATATTTCTTTCTAAACTGTTTTCACCAACTCCGAGAGTTTCGTCGTTCGGATTTCTGGTCGGATATTTCGTTCTGAACTTTTTCTTTCCCGAGCTCCGAGATCTTCTGACAAAAAGATTTCATGTTAGGCTCTACAATTACAGAGTCATTCACTCGATTGATTGAAGAAAAAGTTCAGAACGAAATATCCGACCAGAAACCTGAACGACGAAACTCTCGGAGTTGGTGAAAACAGTCTAGAAAGAAATATCTGAACTAGTATCCGAATGCTGGAGACACAAAAAACCGAGCGAATGACTCTCTAGTTGTAGATCCTAACATGAAATCTTCTTGTTGAAAGATCTCGGATCTCGAGAAAGAAAAAGTTCAGAACGAAATTTAATATCTGAACTAGTATCCGAAGACTCGAAGAATACAAAACCGAGCGAACGACTCTCTAGTTGTAGATCCTAAAGAACTCCTAGGTTACGACGTAACTCCAACTCCTTAGTTATGACGTAACTCAAACTCCTTAGTTATGACGTAACTCAAACTCCTTAGTTATGACGTCACTCCAACTCAAAGGTTATGACATCACTCCAACTCCTGTGTTATGACATTACCCCCACTCTTAGGTTACGACATTACCCCCACTCCTACTTCTATAACCTACTATATACTTAGTGGTTAGTAGTGTTAGTCTTTAGTGTCCACAGGTAGTTTATTGGGGGAGGGTGTTATTATTATTATTATTATATATTATATATATAATAATAATAATAATACGATAACTACTAGGTAGTTAGGTCGTAACAATAACATATTCGGAATGAAGAAACTATCGGAGCTCGTGAAAGAAAAAGTTCAGAACGAAATATCTGATCAGAGATCCGAAGGCTCGAGAAAAATAAACCGAGTGAATGACTCTCTAGTTGTAGATCCTAACGTGAAATCTTCTTGTCGGAAGATCTCGGAGCTCGAGAAAGAAAAAGTTTAGAACGAAATATCTGAACAGAGATCCGAAGGCTGTAGGAACAATAAATCGAATGAATGACTCTAGTTGTAGACCCTAACATGAAATCTTCTTGTCGGAAGATCTCGAAGCTCGAGAAAGAAAAAGCTCAGAACGAAGTAACGTATGTGAATACCCTAATGTATGTGGTACCCTTTATCCTGTAAATCGGTTTTTCTGTCTTTGTGATCCTTCTAAATAAAATAAATATCTCTAGTTCTCGGTTTTTTTATTCCTCGAGCCGTAGGATTTCAGGGCAGGTCCATTATTTCGGAACTAATTTCCTCTAGCTTTACTTACTCCTCTAGATATACAACTAGATATTCATTCACTCAGTTTTCTTTTTCTCGAGCCTTCAGATTTCAGATCAGGTTCTTTTTTATTTCGGAACTTATTTCCCCTAGTTCCGAGATCTTATGACGAGATGATTTTATATTAGGTTCTACAACTAGCTCGGTTTATTTCGGATCCTTTTCTCGGAACTTTTCTTTCTCCAGCTCCGAAAGTTTCTTCATTCCGAAGATGTTATTGTTACGACCTAACTACCTATTAGTTATCGTATTATTATTATTATTATATATATAATATATAATAATAATAATAATAACACCCTCCCCCAATAAACTACCGGTGGACACTAAAGAATAACACTACTAACTACTAAGTATATAGTAGGTCATAGGAGTAGGAGTGGGGGTAATGTCATACCCTAAGAGTGGGGGTAATGTCATAACCTAAGAGTTGGAGCGATGTCATAACCTAAGAGTTTGAGTGGCGTCATAATCTATGAATTGTGTGACGTCATAAGTAAGGAGTTAGAGTTACGTCATAACCTAGGGGTTAGATTGACGTCATAACCTAGGGGTTATAATGACGTCATAACCTAGGAGTTGGTGTAAATGATATAAGACACGTAAGATTAACACGAGACATTTTGATTCAGGATCGACAACTACGGGATCTACAAATTAACAATCATCCTTCTGATCCATCTGAATTACTCTCATGCTCTGAGATTTCAATCCGTAGTGTTTGTTATTGGATCTATACCTCAAGACATACCTATTTTCCTAAACTTTGTTGTTTATCGAACTCATAGATACGTCGACAAGTGAATGTGTTGTGGTAGGTACAACTAGAACCGTTCGCTCAAAACATTTCTATCGAGATTCAGGCAGTTCAGATAATGCTTTCTATGAGCTTCTGTGTTTCCATAGCTCCGAAATCGTCCGGCAAGAAGCTTTCCTTTTTAGGATGTACAACTAGAGCCGTTCGCACGGAACATTTATACAAGAGGGAATCAACTATAACAAAGTTTCAGACGAAACGTGAGGGTGGGGGGTGTGGGCTGAAGATGAGATGACGTCGGCATTGAAGTTTAGTAACCGTCTGACCATTGCCCTAGCCCTCCCTGCAATACCGCTAACCATGCAAAAATATCTAGATTTGATTGCGTCTGACAATTATCGAGAACTTCTCAACCTTCGACGAAAAGCGATATTCTCAACCAAACCATGTGTTGAACTGATACTGAGAATCATTGAACGCCATGATACAATTCTACGTAATATGCGTGGAATAACCAGCTACGAAGTCGATGAAGGGCACTTGGCAAACTGTTTTCTGTTCAACAACGATCCATCGCTACCACACGATTGTGAAATATATTTCCCCCGTGAGTGTACGTGCTTAAAATTTTGGTGGAGTGTTCGTTTAATTGTTCCAGATTTAAAAAAACTATCGAAGATTATCAACGGTTTATCAACCCCTCAATTATGTGAAGAAGAAGAGAACTGTGGTGAAGACGTGGTGCCAACAAACATGCAATCTTATCTGGATTTTATCTCATCTAAAGAGTATTACGAACTTGTTACCTTGCGACTTGACCCTATACTGTCTACCGAGAAACGTGTCAAAATGTTATTGCGCGTTATTGAAATGCAAGATATTATAATAAATACTACGAGTGACTTGGCAAACTTTGAACTAGATGGAATACATTTATCAAATTGTTGGATGTTTAAACAGGATTCCTCATCAGATTATGACTATCCGTGCACTTGTGGTTGCATAAAATTTTGGTACAGCCTCAGCAATATCGATTTCCATTTGAAAACATTTTCAGCAATCAACAATGGACGATTGACCCCTCCAGTATGTGAAGAATAGTATTGTAACACACCTGTATATTCGATAACAAGTTAGAAAGGGGAAAAAGAGCAAGAACAGAAGAGACGGAGACGTATGATGAACAAAACGAGCAAGGAGTTCTCCAAAGAAATATAGATCTGAGATTAGAATGATTAGTCCATCAGACCAGATCATCATATAAAAGAGATAACCAATCAGGCCTTTAAGTTAGTTCAGTTTTGCATACCGTTGGTGTTTGGCTCATTCACCAGAAACTTTCCTTACCTTGGATACTCACTCACAAGGAGAGAAGCGGACCACAACACACCTTCTACATCCCACACACACGCACAATCTGAGCAAGAGATATCTACTATGGCTGAGGATAATGTAGACACGTTGGTATGTACCTATCTAACGGATGTCCCATCTTCGCCATTGTCACCGACTTTAGGAGGAGTATTGGATGGAACTATATTTGAAAAACTGCCTTCGTTGTTCTCTCAGATAGAAGGTTATCCCTCTGACAACGAACTGTATGATTTACCGACGTTTTCTCCCATTTCTCATTATTTTGAACAAAATAGTGACGATGATGATGGCCTTAACAAGAATTCAGAATACTAACAACATCAACGGGAAGATGTCGTAAACTTCAACAAACTAACTGCCTTGCCTGCCGGCTGTGACCACCACTGCTGCTACCAGTCTTCATGCCATGACCACCCTTGCTGCTACCAATCTTTCTATTCGTTATAGCGAATTGAACTCTAACACGCCCGTGGTCGTGTCGAGCTTCACAACAACTACAATTAAACCTGCTGACTTAGATCCATACGAATCCGTTAGCATGGATGACGACAAAGACGACGAAGAAGGCGTGTGTGAAATGTATACTCAGATAAAATTAAATGAAGGGAGGGAGGGACTATAAAACAAAAAACTCGTTGTACCATCCGAGAAATAAACATTGTATTTCTAATGTGTACACAGTGTTGAAATTCATTATTTCTATCCATGTGACAACCCCTAGACAATAATTTCTAACGGATTCTAACCATGTTGAGTAAGGCTTCATTTGAAGTTCTCGAAATATAAACACGAACGAAGAATAGGGGGATATTGTTAGTTAGACTTGAATGAAAGTCCTTCAGTCACACTCAAATAAGTAGTTAATAATATTGAGCTCAAAGCCGCAAGTGTTATCGTAGCTGGTAACGAACTGGTGTCACCGAGTGCGTTATAGGAAGAGGTGTATGAGGTTGATGAGCGAAATGTGTAAGTTACTAGGTAGATTATAATAGAGCAAAGAGCCGCCCAACAAATTAGGAAATAACCGTTGATTCGAGACATTTTGTCACGGTAAGTTTTGCTATGAAGCTGAGCATCTGCCTCTGAATAATTGTACATGATTATATTGAATTTATCGAATACATTTTTAACGTCCTCGTTTGTTTCTAAAGCTTTGACGCCGCCTTTAATGATTCCGTGTTCCAACCAATTGAGTTGTGTTCCTTCACTGGTAATGCTTCGATGTTGCATATACAAAAACGTGCAGTAAGCGTACACTTCAATTATTTTCAGATCTCGAGCTTCGATCGATGATGACGACGATGACGGTGCCATATAGAATCCCCATACATCAGACGGTGTCATTTCTGTAGCATAGTTCCCCCCCATAGCTTCTTGCATACTCGCTAATACAGACTTACTCAACAGTTCCATATGATAATCTGCGTAAGCTGTCGTATTAAATTTGAGCGGGTCGTAAAACAGCCCAAAGAATAAGTCGAGAAAAGCTCCGACGACCATTATCCACCCAATCACCGAAATAGAGCCAATGGCGAGTCGTCCGAACTGAGCGGCTACTCTTCCCACGGACACTATTGTTTGGCGAAGAGCGGTAAAGTTGATTAACGTCGACGTACAAAACGTTAATAATTTAGTAGGAACGATTTTAGGGAGTAACGTTTCCATTATGATCGGACTGCGAACCATGTTACTAACGACGGGAGTTATTACTTTAATTCTACTTTTGATGGCGAGTAAAACATATTCTGCTGACAATCCCGCAAAAAGAGTTTGCCACGCTTCATGAGAAGTAATCATAGCGTACATTTTATCGAACGTGGATTCTAATAGCTTTTCGAGGGATTCCGGAGTAAAAGAACCGCTACTATCACTGTAGTTGTCACCCTCCCTTCCATCTGGTGGAGATGGTGGCTCTTTATGTTTCTTCGAAATATCCTCTTGCTCGTTTACATCTTGTATTTGGCTAATGTCTCGCTTTCTCCTCTCTTGCATTGTCGTTGTACTTGTTGCTTTCTTTACAGGAAACAAAAACACGTTGCCATCCTCCTCCTCCTCCTCTTCTGAAGGTGGTGATTCGTTTTTTATTATCCTTCCTCCGTATTTATCCGGTATCACGTCATCGGGTACATCATCAGTCCAAATATCCCATTTGTGTTTGCCTACTAATCCGAGCTCGGAAAGGGTAACGGTTCTAGGTATAGGCATTTTATGGGAACTTAATTCCGACTGTGCTTTCCAACTAATTACCGATTCAAATTCTCGTTTTGTAGGAGGCCAGTATCTAATTTTGTCTCTGTCCGTTTTTTCTAAAAGACGAGTTATTAAATGTCCTAGTTTATCTTTCCCCAATCTGTACAGTCGTATCAGCGACGTTCCTACAAATATACTCAACAAGTATTCCCCGCCTTGAAAATCGCATTTGTACAAAGGTTCTTTACTCAGACGGTCTGCGCTAACGTTATCCCCGTCTTCCACCATGTCCATTTGAAACTGTTTACAATACTCGGAGTTAATTCTTCCCACCGTTACAACTGTCTTTGAAAATGGATCTAATTTTGCTACTTTCAAGTCAAATACTACATCGTCCGATAGTGGTGCGTAAGAGGACGAAGAGGATCCATCGCTGTCATTAGACAACCGCAACAAGGGATCAAGATACATTGCAGTCATTCCTATGTCATCTCGAAAACATTTTCCCGTTTCTGGATCCCACGAAAGATAATGCGGTAAGTGTGAGTCAATATCATCACCACTGCCTCCGTCGTGAGGAACGTCAATTTTCTGGTCCGACGACGACGATGACGAATCGTCATCATTGTGAAGAGAAGAATTAGGTTTCAATGCGAAACAAGCGGGTTGACAAACATCGAAATATTTTGAGATGGGCCTAGGCAAAGGATCGCCCTTTGAATCGTAAATACTGCGACCCATACGGATAGATACAGGACGATCGAATTTAGTGCATTTACTCATTCCCAATTTATGAGGATAACACGAAACGTTTTTACATCCCCGCTCATTGAATTTCCAATCTACTAAAAGACAGAAATCGTCGAATGAAGGTTCATAAATGTAATCCCTTTGTGGTGAGGCTCTTCGTATTTGTAAAACTGTATGAACTGCTACGTGTCTATTTGTAATTAACATATCATTTCTATCTTCTAAAGTCATTATTTGAGAAGCGTATTTCGATAAAGCTCCGTAATCTTTAACAGGAAGTAAATCATACATGATGACAGAACGAATTAATGACGGAATGTGCTGATGTGTCACAATACTGAGCTGGTTATCTTTGTTGTCTTTATTTCTTATCGTTCCATTGCCATCATTATTATATTCTCCTCCCACCTGAGACAGCTACTATCTCTCCTCCCTCTATCTCAGCTATAAAGATGTTTCTCCCCTCCCCCCTTTTTAATATGTTAATGTAATGACAAGGAGGCGGGAAGGAGGGAAAGGTTAGTCAAACGGTGAAAATACATGCATGA
This sequence comes from Leptopterna dolabrata, assembly GCA_954871275.1. Lineage (NCBI taxonomy): Eukaryota > Metazoa > Arthropoda > Insecta > Hemiptera > Miridae > Leptopterna > Leptopterna dolabrata. The sequence goes on along the minus strand of OX940974.1, from coordinate 142,320,535 downwards.
CAGCACTGCTGCCGCCATCGTCATTGTTTCATCACGATGTCGACAAAAAACAATGTTGGAAGAGGAGTAGGAAATCGACTCACTGCTACCGTAAATAACAAGGAATGCGACAAGGACGACGATGCCATAATTCAAAACATCGATATGGGAAATATAGCATTCCTAAAATCTATATTACTACCTGGTCGCACTGTGCTAACTAATTTTACTCCTGGAAAAAGTAGTCGAGCGTTAAACAACTTCATTCGAGAGACAATCTGCAATAAAACCCTTCGTGACTGCCAAGAGGAAGATGATGAAGACGACGAATCAGATGGAGTCGCTAAAAGAGTAGTCAATTTTAACGGTGTGTTTGGAGGTAGCGTTACAATTATGTTACCGATTGACGTGTTCATCCCGAGATCAGATGACGACTCAGTGATGGGTCATGATTTTAGCGTTCTTCTCAACACGGAATGGTTGCACAAATTAGTGTTCGATGTGGACTGTAGACAATGTAAAAAAGGGAAAGGAGAGAAAAAAACACATTTGTCTTCGATCGAATTAGATGGACAACTCAAGTGGCTACGGAAAAAAGTAATGGCGCATTTCCATTTGAGCGCTTTGGTCAGCCATCATACTCAAGGACAGTCTTGCGGCTATCACGTCATTTGTCCATACATAATAGTGGATAACATTTCCCATACGTTATTTATAGAGAGCATTCGTAACGAATTTTCTGAACTGACGGAAGACGATTTTGTTTTAGACACGCCTTCGAGTTTTGTTGCCGAGTATGGAAGAGGTCATTGCATCACGAATGCTGGTCGTAATCAAAAATTTGGCCGAAAAACTGCGTTTATGATACGACCATTTGTGTCTAATATGGTAGAAGAGATCAAGAAGTCCGGCTTTTATAGTTATCCTGTTCACAAACTGACAAAATCCTCACGTATACCTTCTGGGTTTATACAAGTGAAAGACGTTGTAGGACCAACTACTTCAGTTTCGTTGATGAAACCAGGAAATGTGGCCCATTTCAACAAATACAAACATTTGTTTTCTAACGAGGAAAATTACGCATATGACCGGACAATGCTCCACCGAAATTCGTGCGAAACTATTTCAGCGTATCGCCTGAATATAATGTTAGCAGACTGCTATGGCCTAATGAAGGCACCCTCTACATACCGTACGATGAGTACGGTAATGAACCGTATTCTGAGTGATATGGACCATCAAAGTTTAGAAACAAATGTGAAGGAGAAAAATAAGATTGTTGATATTATAACTCCCATCGTCGTCGGTACTTCCACCGAGAGGGCGAAAATGACGACTGAGGTGCCTCCATCTGCCACATCATCCTCCCTGTTAACATTGGAAAGGAAAAGAAAAATATTGGAAGCCGAATCAGAGTTAGAGGAACTCAATGCTAAGTTCGTCAAACAAAATAGATTAGAAAAGAAAGATGATAACCACAACAACTTCCACCATCAGGAGCGCGACCGAAAACCTGATGTTGACAACCCGACAAATTTGATGCCACCTTCCTCCTCGTCTCAACATCAACAAGAACAACGGCCGCTGTCGACCTCTTCCCTAAAGCCAAAACATTCAGTGGCAGCAGCAGCAGGGCAATTGTCACGATTCGAGTACAAGGAGTACGATTGCGATTTGCTATCATACCACGAGAACGTTTCTTCGGGGCACCACGAGGGATCCCCCGAGGTACAAATAGTCAAAGGGCACGTACCGACTAAACAGTATGTATTATATAGACAAAACGAAATCACGTACGCGTACAACCCCGACGACGTAATCGAAATATCCGCATGGGAATCATTCTTGAAGTACGTCTACGTTAATCATTTTATTTCAAACAAATTTATGGTCGCTCTACTCAATTACTTGGGTATATTCGGTAAAAACGAATACGCGGACATGATCGATCCAGTTGTGGCGATGAACATTATCATCAAGTGTGCTCTTCGTCATTTAGTTTATACCGGTCTACTTCATGATCTCTATTACTTAGCGAGGAAAATGATTCAAGAGAAAAAGATGTCGGAAATATCGGAAGAAAACGGAGAAGGACAACTAGAGTTCAGACTGAACACGGGTCTCAGCGCTCCGACAGCTGATATCAACAACCAGACCATTTTTAAGACATGCGAGTCGGGAGGGATCAGTATTACTGACTCAACTCGAAAATATACAGATCTAGAAAAAACCTTTTCTATCGACAAACTCTGCGTGTCTTTATATTATTATTTCCCTGAACTCGCTCTACCCAACGTTTATTTACATTATTACAATTTCGTCGAGCTCAATTATATGGTTTCTCTGTTGGGAGAATTTATGACTGCCAAAGGTGGTGATGAAGACGTGTTACTCGTCCTTTGGTCATTTTTGGGACAACTAGCCGCAACACTTTATGCGTCTAAAGAATCTAACAACAAAAATGTTCCTTGTGACGTACACTCATTGTTTTACTATTATGTAACCTACGAAAAATCTCTCGTACACATCGAAGACGAATTAATTAACGATACTCAACCTCCACCTCCTCCATTAGCCGCTTCTGTTTCGGGTTCTTCTTTGACATCAGCAAAAGGGAAAGGTAAAAAAAGAAAAATGCAAACAAAGAAACAACTCGGAGAACAGGATGTCGACGAAGAGGACGACGAACAAGTTCAACCCCAGTGGCCATCAGGTGATGGGGATGATCAGCGGGACAATAATAAATCGAAGAAAAGGGGCAGAAAAGGAGGGAAAGAGATTGATGGCATCAACGGCAGTGGTGGCAGCAGCGGCAATAAAAGCAAAAGGAAAATTGTCGATCCTATTTTCGTAAACTTTTTATGTAAAGTATTTTGGAAACCGTATAAATTTGCAGAAAAGGAGATCTACATTTACAATGGGAAAAGGCACGAAATTATTCAGACGGCCGCATTCCAATATGCTCAATCTTCATTGCACGGGATATCTTATGCAGCATCTGATTTTACATTGAACACAGCTTTTCCAAAATTGTATTATACCAATATCTCTACTGTAGAATCGTCTGGAATGTTAACGCACAATACAATACTCAAAGTGAAAGAACATACGTACGGATGTTTACGGGGTCGCCTCGTTCGAGAATATCTAAAAGGTATGCAAAGTCACAGATATGATAGAGTGATGTACAATGGGATGGTGGATATATTGAATGCCCTCACCCCTCATTCTATAGAGCAAGAATTGTCGTTTATGAACATTTTGCTTTGCAATCCCGTATGTTCAGTGAGCTACGAGAGTGATTTGAAGGTGCAAAAGCATTTCCGAGAACACGATTTATGGTTGTCACTTTCTTGTATGGACTATAAAAAAATGACCGCGACGTACGTGTCTCCTAATCTAGACCAAGAGGATTCGAAACGCTATGCGATTGGGAAATTAACGGCTTTCTTCAAATGGTTTACTACGGAAACACTCTTGAGCGGATCTCCTCATTTTAGAGCAATCGCTAAACTGTTTATATGGATACTCGACTCGTTGTCGGAATTAATCAAATCTGGTTATTTAAACAAACGGACTTTAGATGTCGCTACTATTTTGAATATTTATTTCAGATTCGCTAAATCGGGTCAAATTGGAATGATGAAATATGTACAAGAAGCTGCCGACAATGCGACAGGAAACAAACAGAAAAACAAAAGAAAATCCGAAGAGAGGAAAGATGGCTTGGCAACGGCACAGAAGAGACAAAAACTTCGTGTATTTCAATCTAATAGCGGTGTCAATAAACGGAATTCGAACGATGATGAAAACGATGACCCTATAAATTACGAAGATTGGGTGGCATCTAGGATGAAAGATGGAGAAGAAGATGACAACGATGGTGATCGTGTAAATAATATGACCGACGATCAAAGAGTTGTAATGGCACAAGCAGAAACATTCGTTTATAACATGGAAAACAGCAGCGGCAGTTTCAATACTTGCACCATCTCCCTTTCAAATGCACACCAGATCCTTCGGTTGTCGGCAGCCATGAAGACGGCGTCAACGTCGACTGCTGAAAGCGGAGGGGAACAGAGCTGTGAATTTGACTCTGCCACAATGAATCCGTCGTTGTCGTCTTCCGTCAAAGCAGACGTATGTAATTTAGTTCATTTCCAAGAAGATGATTCGAGCAAAGAGTTTAACAAGGCCAACAGCGACAATAATCTGCTGTGTAATTACGACGTTCGTAAAGCCGATATCAAACAAATGCAGATATCCAAAGAAGGAAGAAAATTTCTTCGAAAACTCAGATCATCTTCCCACAACAAATTGGTGGATACATTGTACAATCCGTACTCGCCTCGGTTCGCTCCTCGTCATCACGAAGACGCCAACTGTAAAGCGTCACAAAAGGTGAGAGAAGATGAAGATCGTCGTTTCCGAACTCACGTTTTGACAACATTACACGATATCTTCGACGAACCTTCGCTGAGATTAGTGACCATTTCCGCTTTTATTCTAACAACTCATTTTATTAAACGTTTCTATTCTAAAGAACCCGAACAGGAAAGCGACGTCGAATTTATAATGCTTCCGACATATCTGTTGAATTACCTCAAGGAATATCGTTTCTACATGATCAGGGGGTTGTGGGATATTGCTCAATCATCGTTTGACACATCATGTTATACCGGAGTGAAAAACGAATTACGATTTACGTCGATTGAATCTTTTATGAAAGAGAAACATCAACAGAACAATACCAAATACAGTTACGCGATGAAGATAATCAGAGCAGCAAACGAATACGCTAAATATTTCTTCAGCGCAGTCACATTTATGTACTACCTGTGCTATTGTAACCCGACGGAGGTTATGTTTTTCATACGATTTCATACGTGTCTGGAATATCCCGGACAAAATAGATGCGTGTTTGCTTTCATCGGTGAAAGCGGATCGGGGAAATCGAAAATGTTTGAAATCACGAGAAGGAGTTTTGGGAAAAGTGATGTAGTGTCCCATTTGAGAAGCACAGAAAAAGAAAATTCTCCGGAAAAAACTAAATTCTCCGAAAATTTCATCATAGGCATTGACGACGTCAAAGTGGTGTCTCAAGATACATTAAAGAAATTATCGTCAGAGCAACTGGATACATTTAGGATGAATTCTGGCAATTCATTTACTTCTTTTTACACACTACCCAAAATCATCCTAACTAGTAATGATTTGGTGATTGGTGATCCCGAAATATCTGCAACAAACCGCATCATTCCTTGGCCGATCAATAAAACGTACGCTCCGTGCATCGCTAAAAATGTGGGTGAATTAAGATATTTGTCTTACGACGAGTGTAATTTGATAAATCGCCATGGCAGACAACAACAACAACAACAGTTCGGAATGGTGTCCTCGTCAAATACATCAAAAAAAGGAGTTTCGTCGGTGAGAACCAAAGATGCGGAAGTGATTATCTCGCCCGCGATGCCTTATGCGTATTTCAACTCCGTGTACGGAAACCAAATTGAATCCCAGATCCCACAGTCAGATATTGAAGTCGGATGTCAAATGATAACTTCGTTTTTCGGAACGTTTTATTACTCGGAAGGATTAAAAAACCCGACGGGCATATCCGAAGACGTTTTGCCGGAACAGTTAAAACAGTTCAAAATTAATTGGATCAAGTCCTTCAACCCGTTAGATCAATATCTGAAACTCGTCGAGTGTCAAAAAATCACCGACGAAGGTACACACGAAAAAAGTGTGAAAAAAGAGTTGATCATTGCTAATATTCGAAGTTTTTGCTTGGTTCGAAAGTTGCAACCAAATAACCTCATTTCGACATTCGAATCCCGATTTAAGGACGTACACGTACAGGAAAACGGCGTTGAATTTTATAATGTCAAGTTCAATCTCGACGCTTTTGATAAAATCCGTTGTTAAATGTTAGTTTGTAACGTTTAAGTTGACGTGCATAGACAAAATGTATATTTGTATATATCAACGAAGAATAAAACAATTTGTACATACTCTTTCTACCTGAAAATGTGGTATACTCTTGCATTATTATTTCCCCTTTACATACAATTTTACATCTAAGGTACCATCTATGCGTTAAGAAACGACCAGGCAATCTATAAGACAAAACAAAAACGCAAAAAATTAACATGTTGCTAACCAACATAATATGCCATCGTCGTAGTTTTGATTTGAACGAAATCCTAGTGGGTGGAGAAGAAGAAGAAGAAGATGCTAATGACCTAGTGATAGAAGAAGAAATCACTACGACAATAATTATCGATAACCGCGCGTTTAAGTCTAAACGAGGAAACAGGAGAAAGAACGTTTTGTATGGCAACAAATGTAAACAGAACAAATATAAATATACAAATATTGTGTAATGTTTGTATATTATACAGTCGTAAAAGTATTATGTACATTATTTTTTACGCTTTCCGTTAGGATAAAACACGCCGGCCTGAAATCCACATACACTGAACACCTCAGAGATCGACAACCTCGTATAACTTTTGGTGGGAATGGCACCAACAGCTGTCAATCCGTGTTTGCTACATATCCGACGCAATATTTCGTCGTTGGCCATATAATCGCAGGACAATTCGAGAATATCTTCGTCGCCCATTTTTCTGAGCCTTTGCATTAACATGTCATAGAGCTCGTGACGAGCCGCCTTTAGTTTAAGGCGTAGAGCATTACCACGTGACAACCAGAGGTCGTCATCCATCTTTACCAATATTCGCATTATCCTCAAATCCTCACCAGTCCAATGCTCAAACGGCCTCGTGTTTTCCATATGATGATTACTGGTGTTGCACCGTTCGGGAAACCAGAAACTAGCCACGTGCTTGGCGATCCTCTTTTTGTTGTTACTGCTCCTCCTGTCGAACAACAACATTGTCGTCCCTTGCTCTCGTCCCTTTGCTCACACACTGGTCACCCTTCGTTCCGTTGCCGATGGCATGAAAGGCCTTGACAAATTAGGAATGGAGGAGGAAATAATAAAGGTGGTTGATTTTAAGATAAAACACATACCAAATTACAGCTTCGTAGACCCTTCAGGTTTTTGTCCCCCTCGCTGTATTATAATAAGCTTTAGCCACGCTTATACACATCGAAACAACCAAGTGACAACCAAACAAGCGTCATTGTTTACTATCGATTTATAACATCCATTTATATAGTTATATTATGAAACTAGGAAATAAATACCAAGAACAAATACGAAATAAATGCGTGGTAAATCAAGAGCTTTCCAACGAATGGAAATCGATTTTTGTCCGATGAAAATGAAAGAAGTTTCATTTCCCTAGCAACTACTCGGTTGTACGTGAAAATCATAATACAATTTCGCGCTACTTTTATGTCACTTTTTACTTTCGTTTTTCGGCGGGGGGTCCCATCGCTAAAACACATTCTGTGTTAAAATACTGCTTAGAGCCTACGGCTAAAATTCAAGAAACATGGAACATGCTTCAGCCGCGCTTTTTATTCTGTTTGTAGTGACAACCAAACAAGCGTCATTGTTTACTATCCATTTACAACATTTATTTATATAGTTATATTATGAAACTAGGATATAAATACCAAGAACAAATACGAAATACATTCGTGATAAATCAAGAGCTTTCCAACGAATGGAAAACGATTTTTGTCCGATGAAAATGAAAGAAGTTTCATTTCCCTAGCAACTACTTGGTTGTAAGTGAAAATCATTGTTAAAATTTCGTTCCACTTCCGCGTTCCCATCTCGCCCGCGTTCCCATCTCGCCCGCGTTACGGTTTTGGGCAGTTAGGTCATCGATAAAGCATGTTCCATGCTAAAAATGGTTCCGAGAGAAATGTTACAGCAGATATCATTAAAGGCTCGAAAGAAGAAATGCTCCAAGCAAACGATGCTCTGGTTATAGATCATAAGATCAAAACTAACATATTTTATTATTTTGCCCGTACACCACCACCAAATAAGTTTTGTATGCAGATTCAATTTCTGTTAATATTAATTCGTTCGAGTACGTGAATAAACAGATTCTTAAAGGTAGAGAACGAATCGCAATAATTTAACACTGTGGGATATTCGTACAAATTTTTACGTTTGATGTCTCCCAACGACAACGACGTGAGTTCTTCGTCTTCAGTCGGTACATCTCTGTATATATCAGACAACTTCCTTTCTGCTTCTTGTATCTGTGCTGCCATTATCTCAGAACAAGAAGAATGCGCCGTTTTTGTGTATTGTCCGCTAAAATCCATTCTTACAAGATGTTTTGGGTCCTTCGCTTTAGCTGAATATATTTGATGTGAAGTACATTGTCTGTGTACTTGGTTCAAGTTAATAGGCACTTTAACACCGTGCTCGTCAATCTTCTCCAAGGTTGCTCCCCATTTGAAATCCATATAATTAGAATATACAGGGTGAGTCAAAGGAATTACTTTGTTGACCTTACTAATGATTTTATTGTTGTTATCGGGTAAATGAACGTCACCGTGCAACATTAGAAATGTACCATAAATGGTATTAACGATCGCAGGGACATGAGGTAGTGACAACGAAGACGATGAAACTATTCTGACAATATGCAGGGTACTCGAATGAGGATTCGTTAATTGTCGGAATTCTTCAGTTTGCCACCATTTAAACTCGTTTTGTTCTTTATCTGGTACAGCAGTGTAGTACATAACGTACCTAAGAGACTGTGCGTCTTTTTCAAGAATAGTTATATCACAGAAGATGTCGTTCGCCTTGTTGGTAGTCACATCAAAACCGGCAGCCGAATGTTCAATTCGCGTTTTATGTGTTGTATCATCGCTGCTGCCGCCGCATCCTCCTCTTCTTCTTTTGTGAATAGAAAACAGCGATTTTAAATGATCGCGTTCGTGATCATAATAAGCTCCATATCGTTTCAATTTATTGCTGTCATTGGCGTCCGTTTCTCGCAATATTACCCATGGATTTGCAGTGACTGAGGAAGCATTACTTTTACAGCCATCCACATTGTCGAACAATAAGCTCGTTACATGTTTATTGCTTCCATTTTCAATCTTTTCGTCATTGTTCAATACTTTTATTACACGTTTACTAATATAATTTTCATCATGTTCGTCGGTGCGAGCAAATAGATATATTTCTGTCGAATATTGTTTCCTGTCTGCATTGTTAAACATCGTGTAATTTCTGTGTCGGCGAGCCAACGGATAATATAAGACGAAATTATGCAATACAATTGGGTGTTTGTTTTATATTTCGTAGTAACTATTTGCGAAATAGGATCTTTTCTTTTCTACTATCTAGACAGACATACGCCTAAACCGGTATATGTAGTACAGCAACTGCAGCAGCCTAAGCAATCATCATCACAACCATGATGATGTTCTTGTCACGAGTGAGTGGAGTGACACACTGGCACCAACCCCCAGCTATGTTGAACCACAGTGCTAAGGTAGTGATGGGGGGAATGCAGGATGAAAATAAAAAAAGCGTAGCTCGACCTCAACTGCTGCTGCGGATGGGTACGACAACCCCTTCCGACTCGCGATAGCGAATGAGTTATATCAAATGGGGACAAATAACAAATTACTCACCCCCGGTCTTGTTTTAGTACCGACAATCGTAAAATATTTGAAAATCTACAACTCGTGAATTATTGTTCTTCCGGTAATCCTTGAACTTGTGGATTTCAGTTAGTAAGTTTGCCTCTGCAAACATTTGTTCTATGGCTCCAATGGTTCCTTCTGACGAGGAACTGTTACCTATTTTAGATTGACAACTATAGAGTCGTTTCGCTCAGCACCTCTGTCCTGAGCCTTTAGATGTCTGTTGTTGGGATATTTCTTACTGAACGTTCTTTCTCGAGCTCCGAGAGTTTCTTCATTCAGAAGATGCTATTGTTACGACCTAACTACCTAGTAGTTATCGTATTATTATTATTATTATTATATATATAATATATAATAATAATAATAATACACCCTCCTCCATGTAACCTCCTGTGGACACTAAAGACAAACACTACTAACTACTAAGTATATAGTAAGTTATAGACGTAGGAGTGGGGATAGGTCATTCCCTAGGAGTGGGGATAAATAATACCTGTATTCGTTATATAAATAATAATAATGTCATGGTGCTCCGAAATGTTTTCTCTCGAGCTTTGAGATCTTGAGCCGAGAATATTGTGAGTTAGGATCTATGACTCTAGAATGTTATTCAATCGGAACTGTTGTTCAAGAGCTCTGAGCTCTGATCATTGACAGGATGTACGACTTGCTCGCTATGACGATTTTGCGTTAGGATCCAAGACTATAGAAATTGTTTGATTGCAACTGTGTTTCTCATACTTCAAGATTGTCAGACCAAATATGTTGATTTAGGAAGATGGACACAACTATCAAGTCGAGCTCACGTTGTCTTTGTGGTATTTTGTATTATATTCTCTCTCACTTTATCCCAACAGTCATTATTTGAACACTATTGAATTCTGTCTTGACTACCTAGGTACACTCACAGCAACCTTCAATGATGAATGGTATTACTGATTAGGACAGAAAACATCAAAAGCAGGTTCCGACTCATCTTCCAGAACCTATGAACATGCTAATGACTATCGAAGAAGAAGAAGAAGTAGAAGAAAGTGTAGTAAATGTCTACGACCTTACCATCAAAGATACCTACTATAGATTTAGAAGATTCTCTCCACATTTGACGCTCAGCACAATTATGTTTTTTACGTTAATTGTGTTTTTGGTATAATAAAATAATTGCGCCTGAAGATAGTTTGCATAAAATATATCACCCAAGCAAAAGCTTCATTGTCACGTTTATTTATTAACTCTTCTTGTTGTGGGGGGAGTGATCTCATCTGAACGTGCTCTTTATAAGATAACTTGCGCCACATTTGACGATCACAAGGATGTACATGGTGGTATACGATATAACAAAACACGTATTAATTCACAATTTTATTTATTATGTTTACACAAGTATAAAGAGTTTTACTTACATAGTAGGTATAGATCTTTACAGTTTATACACAAAGTAATTATTGTTTACAAAGTTACAACGAGTACAACAATTAACCTATATACAAGTACATATGTACTGTATGTGATTGTAAGACATTTTACATCTTACAGTCTAACGTTTGTTGTTGAATTCATACATCGTACATACATCTTTATATAACGTAATATTATATCATACAGTAGTATACATGGAATCACATGTTACACATTTCACGCATTAGAGCGTATAACTTAGTTTATCTACATAACGATGAGTGATCTTGTCATCAACCCCTTTTTCATCAATATCCGAATTTCTCAGCAACATGCTTCCCCCCTTCTAAAATGTCTAGTGCACACATACACAGTGTCAACATACAACGGGGACATTTGTTCATGCGCTCATATGCCACTTTCACCAAGGAAAGCAGCAACGACGATGAAATACCGTCCTCCACGACAGGGTATATGATGGAGTCTGAGCACGACTGTATTTCTCTCAGCACAGTCCATACAGGCAACATGGCATCTCGATCAGGCTTCTCGCTCTATGAGGAGAAGAGAAGTGTTTCCCTTCTTCATTGTTTTGATCGTCTTCTGTTGTTGTCGTTGTTTGTCTGAGTGTGGTTCCGACTACAGGGCCCCATCTTTCACACTACTCGTCCGTCATACACCGCCATCGACGCAGCACGCCTGCTTTACGCACACTACAACTATCACGTAACTTGTGGTTCCTCATTGCAGCGTGCGTGTTGCAGAGGTCTGTGTCGTCATCAATGCTGATTGATGCCATCATCGCCGTATATGATGGCATCCCGAGGTGATCAACATTCGTCACCTCGACTCTGCGCCCAGTTTTTTTGAAATGTTCGTCTAGGATTCGTTTCTTTTCCTCCCCTTTTGTCAGTACGAGGCTCCCATCGGGAATATTGAGGCACAGTATATTACCCAAGTCCTCGTAGTCTGTGGATCCACTGCCCCACACCAACCCGTGTATGAACCGAGTCTCATAGTTTGTTTGTCCGAGGTCAATGGGCTTCCTGGCCGGACATTTGAAGAGGTAGTGACGTTGTACTGGAGGAGGAGCCTCTTCTGAATCGACATCATCATCATCGGGTATCTGGCAGATCGCCAGTTCCCTTATTACATATCTTTGGTCGTACGGCAAATTACGTTCGTACGGCATGGAGCACGACAGTTCGATGACGAACCTTTTTGAGCGGCGGCGGTGTATAACGTCTTGTGGAGCGAGTGCAAGCCTTTCGTCTATTATGGCCACTTTCGCATTGGCCAGTCCCAGCTGCGCATTGACGAGTGCCAATCGCTCAGCGAGTCTGAACTTTTCTTCGATGAGTGCTTCTCTCTCGACCAGAAGTGTTTCTCTTCTTTTCTGATGATCTTCCCGGGTTATATGGCCCTCAGCGCCTCTCCTGCTTGTTGCTTCAACATTGGCGGCACGTCCAGAAAACATGGCTAGTGATAAAACACGAACTGAACACAGATGGGGGGGGGGGGGGGTGAAGGATATAAGGTAGTGTTTAGGCTTCGAGAGGATACGTCGCGAAACTAACTCAACACTTTCGCCTCTCCAGTATATATATGTACGAGGGCTGACTGGTGAATCAACAAGCAGTCGCGGTGGGATGGGGTGTGGGAAAGCCAATCTACATCCCTGTCAAGTGGACCTACTTCTTCTAATCATAGATCCAACAGTCAGTCAATGTGAGAATAGTAAGTAAGTGGCTGGTGCATTGTTGGAAAGATCATATTATATAATATTCATGGAATTCAGAAGACTCGAGAAAAACAGTAGTAGTTATCTCGTCTAAAACTATTCAATCCAACTACTGATTGTTTTGTTTCACAAGCTCGTAGGTTCTTGTCGGTTGAGAGAACCCGATTTAATTTCTCTCATTGACCGAATAATTCCTGTTTGATAATCTTCTCCCACCTCACCCCCTCTGATCATGATGTGTTTGTGTTTATACATATATCACGTAGAGCCGCATATCATCCACTCTATCTCAGTCATTCTTTGAACATTGGTGTTAATTACCCACATCTACAGTATATTCGACGGTGCATTGGGTATTACCAAATACGACGGCAACCATCAAGAGCAGTTTTCGACTCCATTTCCTCTCATCACGCGCCTATTTGTTCCGCCATAGTTGCATATGAAGGGTACCGTGATTTAGTCCTGGCTCAGTTAACTCGCTATAGGTCAGTGGTCGCTCAGTGACACAGGCCGATCAAGATCCCTCTTCCTCGTTCTCCTCATTTAATTCCTAAAATGTTTAAATTGAATCCGATAGAACGGATAGTCAAAGATATCCATACCTGTCCTTATTCACAGCAGAAGAAGTTGTTAAACAGAGTTATACAGGCGATAATTAGTTCACATGAGTTTGTTGATGAACACGTGCAAGAGCTCTTTAAGCGTCATATAGTTCAATACACAGTGGACAAATTGGTGCGACTACCTAATATATATGGTGGCAACAACAGCAGCAGTAGCAGCAAATCTGCCGAGCTAGAAGGACTAAAAACTAATGAAAACATCCGAGATGACATACGCGCAGTGATCGATACGCTATATCTGTTGTTATTGGTTGCTACGATATTCTCGTGGGACACTGTATTCGAGTATATTCTCGATTATACACTGGAACAAATATCGCATACTGTGGATATCATCATGTTTGTTGATGAGCGAGCACTCACCCTCAAAGACTTATTGTTTCAAATGATCGTAAGATACGCTCTCACAAAACAAGCGTATACTCTAGTTGTCAAACATTGTATGCCGATATCTGAGCTTTGCCTGTTACTGGATTGTAGGGTCCCTAATGTTCTGATGTACAGTAGACTAATTTTGGATCACCGTCCTCATTTTATGCATTACACAGCACCGACAGATTTCCAAGTCAAAGGGAACAACGCTGACGAGACTGAAATGAGGGCGGAATTATTTGTTCGCTTAATCATGACTCGAGATGATTTGCTCAAACATAAAATGAGATTTACATTTTACACAGGGGCTCTGACAACGTCAATGTTAGATGATTTGGAACAAGACACGGAGGATGAGAATGAAGGAGATACCGTAGATGGAGACTTATTCGACATAATGACACGTTACTACGCGAGTTATCTTCCCGCGACACAATGCTTTACTTTATCAGACGTTCACCCTTATTATTTTTTGAAGTTTTTAATATATCTAAGGGACAAGGAGGAAATGTGGGATCCGACGCGATATAATCATAGAGCTCCGTCCGAAACATATATTTTGAACTCGGAGGTTGCTTGGACATATTTATCTAGATTCGCGGTCGAGTTCAATTTGTCTGACATGCGAGCATCACACTATTTATACAAAGAAGAAGAATATGATGGCGGCAACCGTGATGAGGACGACGATTACGTTACAATTGATAAAACCGAATACTTGTACTTAAATACATGGATGTGGTATAAATTTTACGTACATCGACTAGCATCATCATCGACGAGGACAAAGACCGACGACGATAACGCTTCTTCTAACTATGGAATATACGTGGTGGAGCCATCGATTAATGAAGACGAAAATTCGTACAACCTGTTAGAAATGGCAGTATTTTCGAGAGATCCTATTTTAGTGCGATGTATACTAGAAGGAAACGACTGGATAGAAGGAGATGATAATGACCCGAATCCGTCACGGGTGATATTTGAAATAGGAAATCCTGTTTTAAATGCGATATGCAATAGCTCGAGGACGCAAGGCTCGTCGGAACTTCGAGGAATCAACTCGTTACTTCGCTCCATCAGGCATGCCTTTTTCGCACACTGCACGGATGACGAATTTATAGATGTTACAAACGAGTGTGCTGCGATTGTGTGTAACAACATTAACAACAAGTTATTCGAGCTAGTGAAGGCTATTATTTGTCATAATCTATCAACTTATACGCCATATATTTGGGGTAGGCGAACGAGTAGAAAGCGTAAAGATCATATCATCACTAAACTTTTAACGATCTCTGCCGAAACTGTTACTATCCCCTTAGTTGTAATGAGAAAATGTATATATTTCAGTTCATTGTCATCGCTAGCCAGATCTCAACTACCATCAGGAATCATTACGCGTGAATCGGCTTGGACATGTCTACCCACTTCTGCTGAACAACTATTATTACAACTATTGCATTAAGGTGTAGAGTAGGTAATAATAATTAAACTTGCGATATCGTGATCGAAGCTTTTGTAATAAAACAAACTACCACGAGGGGGGATACGTCAAACAAAAGAAATGGTAAACAGTTGGTTATCGTTTGTATTACAATATGCGCATCTTTATGACAACACATAACAATAAATTGATGAACAATTTGTCGGTCGTCATAGTCATTCTTGGTCATATCTCCAACAAATGGGATCTTTCGTGGATTCTGAAAATGCCGTCGAGCATCTCATCAGTCAACAATGCAAAAACAATCTGTGTGGGGGGGGGGGGGGCTATGCAAACGATTTAAATGTAGCTCCAGGCACTTGGAGACGTAGGTATCTTTCTCAATCAGATGTAGATAATATTATATTGTTGTTGAAATGAAATATATAGTGCGTTTATAATGTGTATACCCACTGTACGAGTATTTCTTCATGAATCATGAATGACCTATGGTTCCATTGCTATATCCACAGAGTTAGATAGTGTCCTCTTGCATATATGGTTTCCTAAATCGAATTATTTTCTGTTGAGAGTTTGGAGCTCAAGAAAACCCGTTCTAATATTGTAAAACATGTCGCCAGTCGTAGATCTTTAATCCAAATCTTCTCGACTCGAAATCTTGAAGCTCAAAAGAAAAACGTTCTTCTACACAGAATAAATATAAATGCATATTTACAACTTGATAACGTGTGTATGCATACCAGGACTTGACAACTTTGAGTAGATACCTTAAGTTCATGTGGACACCAAAGACCGATACCAACAACTGCTTAGTATAGGTATTGTACGTTAAATATCGCAAGCTTGTTGTACACAACTTTCAAACTCACTAACTGTATCAATGAAATAGGAGTACCTACTTATAATGATATAGGTACCCATTTTTCTTTACATCATAAATAATGAAGCTGAATGTATTACTATCTTCCACTCTATGGCATTGGCTCATTCGGCGTGTACGATGACAGGGATGAGAGATAGACTTTATTTCTATATTACGGCTAATTACTTTAACACCAGCTACCTTTTGTCGCTGTTAATCACATGGAAAATAAAGTAAAAGAGAAGGCGAACAGAGCGAGATACTAATAGGAAAAGAAATGAAGTTACTAGTCATTCTATTTCCAGATCTAATTCCCCTGTTTGTTGAAAGCGTGTTAGACACAGTTGTTTATTGTTTCTTGAGAGACTGGTAAAATAATGTAGAACAACAATAGGTTCGGGTATGTTTCCATCGTTTTAAAATAATAAATGATAGTACATAAATCTTCCATTCCTCCGCCAAACAGATGAGAATATCAGGATGAGGAAGTTCGCAAGAGGGGGGTGGTCGGTCACCTCATAATCACCAAACACACGTGCGTGCTGAGACATCGTGTAAGAAAAAAAAAAGAAGAAGGCTGCGAAGGATAAGGTGGGGGCGAAGGATGTGTGCTGAGAATACGATTCGTGACACGAGGCCTAATATAAAAGGAAGTCATCGAATTTGGGACAATATCATATCAACATCGACTACAGTCTGTGCACCACCCACGCCAAGTCAGTTTCTTCTTCGTCGCGATGAACACCACCAACATCACTACCACAGCCATCACCGAGAAACAATTCGTCGTGGCAGAAGAAGAGATAATCTCGAAGGTGGAATCGATGTTAAATGAACTCCTCTGGTATACTACCACTACCGATCTGTGCGAACAAGAAGAGAAAACGAGGAGATGCACCGAATTGATCCAAGAGCTCCGTGCCGACGTGGTGAGATTAGTAGACTGTTTCAATGATCAACCTATGTACGTGTCGTCATCAACTAGTGACTCGTGCACATCTCCTGCGAATTCGCCACGAATATCGTTTTTTATTGAGACGAGATTTGCCTCTAATGGTGAAGATCATTCCGATTATGTGCTTAACGATTTCTCACAGATCGTGTCGGATCATTTCAAAAAAGACGACGGGTATAGAACAACAATCATTCGTAGTATGCAGTCGACGCTTGAAGAGATTGTATATATGATGAATCAGCCAAACCAGCAAGGAAGGATGAAGTGTGTCGATTTGACGAAAGAACTGTACAATAAGGCGATGGAGCTAGTAGAGCCATATGCTTAAAAACACCTCCGCCGCGCTATATGATGGACCATTATGAAGATGACAGATAAGTCAGTCTGTTCATCTCGCACCACGGAAGTACATTTTAACTTCAATACAACAACACAAGATTAACATCACTACCACAACCACCACAATCACCAAGAGAGAGTTCCTCGTGCCGGAAAAAGAGATAATCTCCACGGTGGAATCAACGTTAAATGAACTCCTCCGGTATACTATCACTACCGATCTGTGCGAACAAGAAGAGAAAACGAGGAGATGCACCGAATTGATCCAAGAGCTCCGTGCCGACGTGGTGAGATTAGTAGACTGTTTCCAAGATCAACCTATGTACATACCTGTCATCAACTAGTAACTTGTGCACATCTCTTGTGAATTCGCCTCGAATATCGTTTTTTATTGAGACGAGATGTCCTCCATCTACTGGTGAAGATCACTCTGATTATGTGCTCAACGATTGAGCTTCCACAGAAGTGTGTCTGATCATTTAAAACAAAAAATACGATGGGTATAGGACAACAATGATGCCGCTGCTGCTTGATCAACCGGAAGAAGGGACAAGGCTTGTGTGCAACTATCCGGAAATCATTCCTAGTATGCAGTCGACGCTTGAAGGAATTGTATACATAATGAATCAACCAAACTAGCAAGGAATGATGAAGTGAAGTCGGGTTGACAAAAGAACTTTACATTAAGGCGGTAAAGCTAGCAGGACCATACGCTTAACAAACTCCGCCGTGGTATATGATGGACCGACGGGACGATGTTTTTATGCAGTTATCTGGACATCGTTCGAGGCATGCAGTCCACACTGGGAGACATTACATGCATGATGAACCAATCAAACCAGCAAGGAATGATGAAGTGAATTCGTGTTGACAAAAGAACTCTACAATAAGGCGTTCGCAATCTATCAGAGTCAATCAACATACTTATTTACCACTCACAGCCATCATCATCACCGAGAGGTAGCCTTTCATGTCAGAGGAAGAGACCGCACGGTTATTAAATAGAATTGCTGTTTCGATGAATGAACCTCTCCACAGCCGTAGTGTTAGATTGACTTACAAGAGAAAGAATATTATAATATTAAGTTGTGTATGTTACCGTTTTCGTATCATTATATTTGTGTATTTACCGAGAAACAGATGTTGTGCCATATGATATTTCGTACGTATATTTGTATGTACTTATAAAAACAAACAATATTGTGCCATATTATTATATTTCGTATGTTAGTCATGTGTTTGGTATTGTGTCTATACTGCGTATATTTCTGTACTTATCAAACAACAACTAACAAACACATTGTATCACCGAATAAATAAATATTATATTTTTTACACCAGGTAAACAGCGTTGATATTAATTGTTTTCACCCTTTTCTAAACATGAAACACTTATGATCTATCAACCAATTACATATGGGTAAATATTAGCTATAGCTAACGGTGAAAAGTTACAGCTAGATTACATGCAAAATAACTTAACTGATAGCTAGGTCATGTGCACATATTAGCTGTTGAGGAAGAGGTGCGTTTTACAGCTAAAGTGTCTGTTAGTTGAAAAGAACAGTTAATAGCTTTGCATTTCAGAGCAACACATTATTGTCTAGTTCAAAACGATTACGCGTATTATTTACCCATGCTCATAGGTTATGACATTACTCTCACTCATACGTTGTGATATTACCCCCACTCCTACTTTTATAACTTACTATATACTTAGTAGTTGTTAGTGTTATTCTTTAGTGTCCACAGGAAGTTTCATGGGGGAGGGTGTATTATTATTATTATTATTATATATTATATATATAATAATAATAATAATACAATAACTACTGGGTAGTTAGGTCGTAACAATAACGTCTTTGGAATGATGAAACTCTCGGAGCTCGAGAAATAAAAAGTTCAGAACAAAATATCTGACCAGGAATATTGACAAACAAAACTGTGTGTACGATTATAGTTGTAAGCCCTAAAATAAAATCTTCTCTTTTGGAGATCTCTGAGCTAGAGCAAAAAAAGGTTCCCAGAAAAGAATCTGACTCGAAATCCGAAGGCTCAATAAAAATGCTCCGAGCAAACGACTTTAGTTGTAGATCCTAAAAATGAAAGCTTCTTGTCGGAAGATCTCGGACAACAATAACAATAACAGTTTCCGAATGTCAAAATTCATGGAGCTCGAGAAAAAAAGTTCCGAGAAAAGGATCTCGGGTGAGATAAAAATGGACCGAGCTAGTTGTAGAACCTAAAATAGAATCGTCAAAAGATGTCGTTGCTAGAGGAAATAAGTTCAGAGAAATGAATCTGCCCTGAAATCCTAAGGCCCGCGAAACAAAAACCAGAATGAATGACTCTGTAGTTGTAAATCATAAAGTAAAGCAAGAAGAAATTAGTTCGGAACGAAATATTTGACCAGAAATCCAAAGGCTCGAGAAACCAAACCACCAAACGAATGACTCTCTAGTTGTAGATCTCAACATAAAAGCTTCTCGTCGGAAAATCTCGGAGATCTAGAAATAAAAGATTCGGAACAAAATATCTGACCAGAAATCCAAAGGCTCGAGAAATAAAAGATTCGGAACAAAATATCTGACCAGAAATCCAAAGGCTCGAGAAATAAAACGTTCGGAACGAAATATCTGACCAGAAATCCAAAGGCTCGAGAAATAAAACGTTCGGAACGAAATATCTGACCAGAAATCCAAAGGCTCGAGAAATAAAACGGTCGGAACGAAATATCTGACCAGAAATCCAAAGGCTCGAGAAACAAAAAAACGAATGAATGACTCTCTAGTTGTAGATCCCAAAACACAATCTTCTCTTCAGAGGATGTTGGAGCTCGAGAAATAAGTTCATAGAAACTCTTTCTAGGCCCTGGCCGTGGTAGTGATGTCTGCGGGCATCGCGATATGATTTCAACCAAATCCATCCACTTGTTTTCTTTTAACTACCAGACAACGACATACTCTCTGCTCAGCACTCACACGACGTGTGGTTAGGACAAGACCCATCACCACAAGCTCTGTTGATATTGAAAGGTCCTCGAAACATTTTATTTGTGGAGCTGATGACAACGTCTGTTTGATACATTTAGAACGTTTGAAAGTTCTACACATGTTTGCGATGTTTGTATTCTACCCCAGTAAAAACCTCATGCGTCTTATGCGAAACGAATTCATGTATTATTTACTCCACTCCTATGTTATGACATCACTCCAACTTCTTAGTTGTGACGTCACTCCAACTCCCAAGTTATGACGTCACTCCAACTCCTTAGTTGTGACGTTACTCTCACTCATACGTTGTGATATTACCCCCACTCCTACTTTTATAACTTACTATATACTTAGTAGTTGTTAGTGTTATTCTTTAGTGTCCACAGGAAGTTTCATGGGGGAGGGTGTATTATTATTATTATTATTATATATTATATATATAATAATAATAATAATACAATAACTACTGGGTAGTTAGGTCGTAACAATAACGTCTTTGGAATGATGAAACTCTCGGAGCTCGAGAAATAAAAAGTTCAGAACAAAATATCTGACCAGGAATATTGACAAACAAAACTGTGTGTACGATTATAGTTGTAAGCCCTAAAATAAAATCTTCTCTTTTGGAGATCTCTGAGCTAGAGCAAAAAAAGGTTCCCAGAAAAGAATCTGACTCGAAATCCGAAGGCTCAATAAAAATGCTCCGAGCAAACGACTTTAGTTGTAGATCCTAAAAATGAAAGCTTCTTGTCGGAAGATCTCGGACAACAATAACAATAACAGTTTCCGAATGTCAAAATTCATGGAGCTCGAGAAAAAAAGTTCCGAGAAAAGAATCTGACCCGAGATCCAAAGGCTCGAGAAAAATGGACCGAGCTAGTTGTCGAATCTAAAATAGAATTTTCTCGTCAATGAAAGACTTTCATTCCATTCTAATTATTAACAATATTCCTCCATTCTTCGTTCGTGTTTTTATGTTGAGAACATCAAATGAAGCCTTACTCAACATGGTTAGAATATTCTTTAGACATTATTGTTTATGGGTTGTCTGTCATATGGATAGAAAAAATGAATTTCAACACTGTTTACACATTAGAAATACAATGTTTATTTCTCCGATGGTACAATGTGTTTTGTGTTTTGTTTGACAAGTACACAAATGAAGTAGAAAAATATAATATGCATCCAGTATGAATACAATACAAAACCAGTCTTATGTACAGAAGATTCATTGGCATAAATGCAAACATCAGACGCAAGTATATATACGATGTGTTTTATATCGACACACTCACACACTTAGTATTCTCTCCTTGACTGACTGTCAGATCTATGATTAGAAGAAGTAGTTCCACTTGACAGGGATGTAGATTGGCTTTCCCACACCCCATCCCACCACCACTGCTTGTAGATTCACCAGTCAGGTCTCATAGGTATACATATATATTCGAGAGAGGCCAAGGTGTTGAGTTGGTTACGATACTTATCTTGTTCGAAGCATAACAACTTTGTTCCCTCCCTCCCTCTGTGTTCAGATCGTGTTTTGTGATCACTATCCATGTTGTCCAAGAGTACCACCCATGTTGGAGAATCATGCAGGAGAGGCGCCGAAGACAACCAAACTGAAGACCAACGAAGAAGAAGGGAAACACTTCTTGCCGAGCGAGAAGCTCTGATTAAAGAAAAGTTCCAACTCGCCGAGCGATTGGCTATCGTCAATTCTCAGCTGGAGCTAGCCAGAGTGGAGGTGAAGAATGCTGACGACCTCGGGATATCATCGTATACAGCGATGATGGCATCCATAAGCATCAACGACGAAACGGACCTCTGCGAATCGCACGCTACATTAAGGAGCCCGACTTTGCGGAATAGTTGAATGTGCGTAAAGTCCGCGTCATACGCTGATGGTAGTGTATGATGGGCAGCAGGAGAGGACACCTGATGTAGATGTATGTTGTTGTATAATTGTTATTATATTGAATCGTTAAATCAGATCAGAGTGTTGATTTGTTAAACTATAGAGCCGTGTTAAATTATGGAATTGTTGAATCGAATGGCGTGAGTTTGTACTATGATGAGAAATAAAGAAATGTTGAATTTAATGTAATTGGTCTATATATCAGACACCCTGTGAGATAGTTAGGCACCATAGTTCGGTTGCATGTACCTAATAGCAAACGAGTCTTAACATCATTAGAGTTAAACGTGCTATGTAAGGCTCCTGTTTAGAGAGTTTCCCCAGGTCTTACGACGATAGATTGTATTTTGAGATATACAACTAAAGAGTCATTCATTCATTTTTTTGTTTCTCGAGCCTTTGGATTTCTGGTCAGATATTTCTTTCTGAACTTTTGTATTTCTCGAGCTCCGAGAGATACTTCGAAGAGAAGATTGTATTTCATGTTGTGCAACTAGAGTCGTGCACGCATTTTGTTGTTTTTTCAAGCATTCGGATTTCTGGCTAGATATTTCTTTCTGAACTTTTTATTTCTCGAGCTCCGAGAGTTTCATCATTCCAAAGACGTTATTGTTACGACCTAACTACCCAGTAGTTATTGTATTATTATTATTATTATTATATATATAATATATAATAATAATAATAATAATACACCCTCCCCCATGAAACGTCCTGTGGACACTAAAGAATAATACTAACAACTACTAAGTATATAGTAAGTTATAGAAGTAGGAGTGGGAGTAATGCCACAACCTAGGAGTGGGAGTAACGTCACAACTAAGGAGTGGGAGTAACCTCACAACTAAGGAGTTGGAGTGACGTCACAACTAAGGAGTTGGAGTGACGTCACAACTAAGGAGTTGGAGTGACGTCACAACTAAGGAGTTGGAGTGACGTCACAACTAAGGAGTTGGAGTGACGTCATAACATAGGAGTGGAGTAAATAATTTATAATAATAATTTTAGAATTTACAACTAGAGTCATACACACATTTTGTTTTTGTTTTCGAGCATTCGGATTTCTGTTCAGATATTTCGTTCTGAACTTTGTATTTCTCGAGCTCCAAGATCTTCGGACGAGAAGCTTTTATGTTGGGATCTACAACTCTACAACAGAGTCATTCACTGGATCTTTTGTTTCTCGAGCCTTCGGATTTCTGGTCAGATATTTCGTTCCGAACGTTTTATTTCTCGAGCTCCGAGATCTTCCAAAGAGAGGATTTTATTTTAGGACTTACAACTAGAGTCGTACACGCATTTTGTTTTTGTTTTTCAAGCATTCGGATTTCTGGTCAGATATTTCTTTCCGAATATTTTTTCTCGAGCTCCGGGAGTAAAGAATAATCCTAATAACTACTTACTATATGCTTGAACGTTCTACATGGCAATGGAGTGGGGGATACTATTGTCAATGAGGGGTGGGGATCTCTAAACATCAATATTTGATATGGATGGTAAGGTTCAACGTTTCATCTTGTGGAACTTGTTTTTATGTCGTCTTAAATCTTCCTCAACTCAACCGGAACATTTATTATAACTATACACGTCTGACAACCCAATATTTGGTTTGCTTCCTCCAAGATCTTTGGAATAACGTTGAGCGATTAAGGTAATACAAGCAAAACAGACGTTTGGTACATAATAATATCACAGCCATTTATTATACTTTAACAACAACAACAACAACCCGAGTAATGGACATCGAGTTAATCATAACTGCGTACAGAAGTATAATATACCATTACGTTTATTAGAGTTCATACATTTATTAACATTGATACAGTCATATAACAACTAACGAATAAGATATATAAAACCCCATTATTCATTGTGTGAGATTTGTGTACATCGGTGATTATCTCGAACATAATGTTATATCTACAATAGACGTCAACAACGTTGCTCTAGACATACTGCTATATTTACACATAATATTTCAGAGAGATCCTCAAGGTTGCATATGTAGCTGTTTACTACAAGATTGAACAAAACATCTAAACTGAGTGTGCGATAGAGTTGTGCGAATACGATGACAACTTGGATAATATTGACAATGTTGCTACTCACTAATCATCCTGCTTCGGGAGTTAATTGTTCCGTAAGGGTCACAAAGGTGATGTTGTAATAATCGCCAGTTATTTGACCGTCGTAGATAACATTCACGTCTGGTCGAAGTGCTCCGCAGTATTCGTAGTCGATAGTCGGAATATAGGTGCGGTGGATGAATGAGTACACATATCGCACAGTCCCAACACTGCAACGAGGGCTCCGGCGAAAGTGTACGTCGATGGGGCGTTGGTCCATTGTCCAGCTAGAGAATCGCACATGGCAATGAGGACATTCCACGATATCCTTTATGCCGGTGTAATAAAACCCTGCCTTGAGCATTTGATAGGCAGTGTGCGTCGATGAGGTCCAATACTTGAAACTTCGGATACGATTCTCGGGGATGTCGTAATCCACGTGAGAGCGCATGTTGACTGTCACAACTGAACACTGTTATATCAACTTGTAAACTCTTCTCTGTTAAGAAGGTGTTTATATAGCAAAAAGCGAACCGACCCGCGATACAAATAGGAAAAGAAAGGAAATTATTAATCATTGTATTTCCAGATCTAATTCCCCTGTTGTGGTGTTCCTTTAAAACGTGTTAACTACACAGTTGTTTTGTTTTTCATTCATTCTTGAAGAAATTGGTGAAATAAAGTTGAACAAAGCGTTCAGGTAGGTCCCCGTTTGTTTCATCGTCATACAACATGACACTAGATAGGGATATTCATTTTATTTCGAAGGGTCCCCAAAAACAGAAAACTAAGTTACAAGATCGTATTAGTTGTATTTTAAGGAAGTCAACAAGATCCGGTTAGCTCGAAACCCCGAGCAACCAGACAGTTTCTTCGTTCGTTCGGAAGAGTTTATTCAAGGATTAGAACTAGCAAGTCATTTGCTCCGAATTTGTTTTCTCCAGCCTTCGGATTTCGATTCAGAGATTTCTTTCTGAACCTTCTTTCTCGAGCTCCTAGAGTTTCTTCATTCCAAAGATGTTATTGTTACGACCTAACTACCTAGTAGTTATCGTATTATTATTATTATTATTATATATATAATATATAATAATAATAATAATAACACCCTCCCCCAATAAACTACCTGTGGACACTAAAGAATAACACTAACAACTACTAAGTATATAGTAAGATATAGAAGTAGGAGTGGGGGTAACGTCATAACTTAAGAGTGGGGGTAATGTTATAACTTAAGTGTGGGGCTAATGACATAACTTAAGTGTGGGTCTAATGACATAACCTAGGAGTATGTGTAAATACTACATGTATTCTTTTCGTACATGACAATAAATTATTAATAGTGTTCTCTCGGAATTTGTTTCTCTTGTAAAAGAAGAGAAGATTCTGCTGCAGGATCCACAACTCACGAAAGTATTATAAACTGTTGTGTTATTATGCTCCAAGGGTTTCTTCTCGGAAGCATTTATTTTAAGAAGGTCAACTAGATCCGGAAGAGTTTATTTTAAGAAAGTCAACTAGATCTGACTAGCTCGTTTGCATCCCGAGCAACCTGAGAGTTTCTTCTTTCGCTCGGAAGAGTTTATTTAAGGATTACAACTAGCAATTCTTTTGCTCCGCATTTGTTTTCTCCAGCCTTCGGATTTCGGTTCAGAGATTTCTTTCTGAACGTTCTTTCTCGAGCTCCCTGACAGGGGGGGAGCTGTGGCATGAAAGCAAAAACAGGAAAGTCATCGTCCTCATCAAATCCCAAAAATTTACTAGGTGTATGAACTGAGGGCTCGATCTGGGAGCAAGCTCGGGTAAACATAATATGCATCTAGTAAAAAACAAAACAATAGTCATAGATTCTCGTCAAATTGTAAAGATCTGTAAAGATTATTTGTAAAATGCTGTTGTGGCATGCCTCGTGTACATAGTATGATGATGCCTCATGAAATACATCTTACTAACAAATGACGAATGAGAGGATCTGCTCATCTTCAACGGACGATAAGGATAACCAGTGACCATAATGCATAAAAATACATTTTGAAGAACTCAAAGGTCTAAAGGTGCAGCACTCCTTGCTAGTATTTATCATTAAAAACATGGTATAGCTGATCTGATGTTTAATACTGCTATCAATAACACTATTCTGGTCAAGGTCCCACTTGACGTTGCAGTATGTTTCTGAAATAATAGTATACAATATAAGACAGACGATGGTTACACTACCGCCATTTACTGAACACCATCACTAACATCACTAACATCATGTCTATTGGTCTTCACCGTGGAACAATCGGTATACCAACATTGTTAGATGACATTTTAACAAAGGGTGGAAGCGAATTGTCGAACATCGTCAAAAAGAAATGGATAGGAGAATGGATGAATTATAATTATATTAATAACGAATTCGAGGGACTAAAAGAAAAAGTAGACTTGTATGCGACATTATCTACATGTTGTAATTTTCCCTTTCACGCGTCTCGCACAACAGCAACAATGTCCGGTACAGGTATCAACAATGATTACAGTAAAAGAAAAAAACGTAGCGGTGGAGGCAGCAAACAGAAAGGTGCGAAATGCACGATAACGACAGAAGAGTACGACAATTTGAAACATCCTTTACTTTTACCCAGCGTAGGGTACCGATCGTTCCTCGTTCGTCAACATGAAAACAGACGGAGAGGATGCGCTACAAGCAGCGAACCGTTGTTGTTGTTCCCATTCTCTTCGGAAAGAAGGGATGATTTGTTTTCGACCGTTCTTAAAGTGATGCATCTCATACAGATTTACGTGAAAGATTTACGAATGGAAGTCATCTGTGCGGGGAGCTATGCTGAATTTATTAACCGGCGGCAGCGGCATCAAAGTTCGGACATCCTTACTGTAACGGATGAAGACAGTAGTAAATCCAATCGTCCTCCATCTCCTCTTCGTCATCCGGACAATGTAGATATATTCATCGTGTATACAGGACCCGTTCTAGTCGGCAGTCAATACGACTGGATAGTCGGAGTTTTAGAATTTGTGTTACGAGCTATCACGAGGGGGGCACCTTCTGACAAATGTTCTCCATTCACACGAGATAACAACAGCAGCGGATCACGTTCACCTCCACCGAGACTCTTTGGAACTTTCAAGTACCAATTTATTACATTTAATATTTATTTCTCTTCTCAACACGATTACGCCCCAAGATTTGCTGATGGCATATCTTCCGAACAAGGTAGAGACGAAAATGATGGGGGTGACGGCTATGATTATGTTAAACCAAGAATATTAAAATGGGGAGATACAGTGACAACAATTACTACATCTTCTTCTCCCAGTGAAATTAAAAGTTCGAGTAGCTATTTTAATCATCAAAACTATTCCTTCTGCAAAGGAGGAGGAACAGAAGAACATGAAGCTAGCAAAGAGGGAAATATCGAAGCGGCAGCGAGTATGAGAGATGACGATGAGGAAGATGAAGTACTCGTAGATATCAAAATCGAGAATGAAGAAGATAAAAGGGTGGTAGAAATAGTTTGGATGCTGTCGGAGTTTTTAAGAAACAATTGTGACTTGGTAAATATCTCTGGAACGGCCTTTATGTGTGACAACGATAGTAATGAAGAACAACAGCGTTGTATAGCCGTATCGTGTGTCGACTATACGAATAGATCTACATTTGCTAGCATAGCTCGTATAGACAAATATTGTAAAAAGATGAATTGCCACTGTAATAAAACTCTGTCCTGTATAGTTCACCGACAACGATCTTATCATCCTATAGCGCCTCCTCGAGTCGAAAGGATTTCTTCCAGTTACTATGAAAACCTATTACCATTGTACGGAGTTGTCAATAGACTTCATGCTACGTTTGATGTTCATTATACCATATTTCTAAACAACGACGTTTTCGTCGATGGGTAATTATGTACAAATGATAACAACGTACAACATACCTACTATAAAATACGTAAATACAAAGTCGAACCCGTAGTTTGTTTTGTACCTTCTTTTTTTCACCTTTCGTCTAAAATCTACATAACTTATTTGCTCCGGGCGAACTACTTCGTGTATTTTTGAGATAGATATATACGTAGTAGATACTAAATATTTTATCGCACAATCCAACATTAATTTGATCTAATGAGCAGCGGTACATTCCTCATGTGAGGGTCACGAAAAAGGGAACGTTTACGTAAACGAATATACTACATAAAATGAACTATATATATTTCTGATGACAATCTGTAAATTAACTTGTTGAATATTATACGTTTCTATAAAATAACTAGTCAGTATATGGACAGCTATGTCTCGTAGCACTCTCACCCTATAATAACAGAGTAAACATAATCTAACCGTTCAGCCTTATACATTTCAATAAACTAATTGGTAGGTAAGTAAGTATATCCTTCTAAATGTCGGTAAATCTGACAGTGAAATGATGGAAATAAAATAATAAAGTAATATCAGCCTTCTAACATCATTGTTTGGACAATAACCAGTACAGTCTTATGTGGTTTTCTAGAAAATAATTGGTGGGTACGTAATTTCATAATGCATAAGTAATTCAATGAACTAATTGGTGGGTAAGTGAGTATGTATATCCTTCTAAATGTCAGTAAATCTGACAGTGAAATTGGTTGAAATGAAATAATAAAGTAATATCAGTCTTCTAACGTCATTGTTTGGACAATAACCAATACAGTCTTATGTGGTTTTCTATAAAACTATTAGTAGATATGTAGGTAACGATAAAAAACAATCGATACCTACGTATCGTATATAGTCTTACATTTTCAGTCTTTTAAGTTTCTTATTGCGGCTTGTTTTCCCTGTATTCATATTACTAATGTGAGTACGTATACTCGCCTCAGTCCTTGAGTGCAATACCCGTTTGTTCTCTGACAGAACCTTCCGTATTTTGTATGTGGGCGGTATCTGTTTTTTGTCCAAATAGGATTTAAAATTATCTTCGATAACTCGGGTTTGTCGCGGAGTCCACGGTAAGCGTTTTCGCACAATTCCCCTTGGTGGTGTGTTCGTTGTCATGCTATCATGACTGTCTTCTACAGCAGCAGTGGTACTCCTTGAAGCAGGTGTACCCCTTGTGGCAGTGGACACATCGCTGCAGCTGTCATCTGAAGAACTTGTTGGAAAAGCAGTTGGAATATTAGTTGGTTTTTGATCCGGAGAGAGGACTAGGCGATTTATACGATCAGCCGGAGGCGATATAGTTTGATGCCGCTCCGGAGAAGGAGAGAAGACTAAGCGTTTCGGTAACCCCTTTCGTCTCCGTATAGTTTTGTTGTCGGAACTCGAGCTGCCCGTATCAACAGCAAAAGAACATCCTACTCCTATAAGAGCAGCACTTGTGCCTGAAGTAGATGGCTGTGGCTCCTGAGAGAGAATAGTTGAACATTCTGATTGTTGCCCTCCTCGCTTATTTGTGGTTCTCCTCCTCACAGGTGTTGTGCCTGGAGTATTCGGACGCGACAACTCTGGAGATGAGCAGATTCGGTGTTTCGGTGGCCCTCTTCGTTTAGTTTTTATGCGAAGGGCCTCCTCCTCTTCATCAGAATGTGAGCTGTCGGTTGAAGAGAGACGACGAAGGTGAGCGGAAAGTTCTCTGGAACTGGACTCCGTGGGGACAGTGGCGGGAAGTTCTTCGGGGCTGAAGCTGGCAGCAGTGGCGAGCGCTGTTTCGTGGTTGATCGAGCGAAGATTTCTATCTTTCAGCATGGCCATCGTCATCGTTGTAGACGCATGTAGCAATGTCGCCACGTGCGCCATCTCTTCGACAGCGTCAGGCATTCTATAGTGTAGAGCTTCAGTTTTTTCGTCGTGCCCTAGAAACTGTGTCACTGTCGTCATCTCGTTGCCAGCGAGGTTAAGCATAGGAATAGAAGAAGCAAAATGCTTTCGCAATTTGGTCGTCGTAAGAAGGTGATAACGTTTGACTTCGCACACCTTTGCAAAATCACGGAGTGCTGATCGACAATCGAAATGAGTATGCGCCTTAGCGAACAGAAAATCGTTGTCTTTGGCCACCTTAGCGTTTTGGCGATTAGCTAGTAGGAGTTCCATGGAGTCCACTTCATTCCGCTCCATCAAGACACTGACCCCTTTTGACCGTTTTCCTTTTACCAGAAAACGAGAATATCGTTTACTTTGTTCAACGTCTTGTGGTGACAAGCGCTCGGACCAATTACCAGCAAAATCCTTGTAGGTCACTCTCTCTCGGTACTGCTTCAGGCGTGCCCCCTGTACTTCTCCCGAACGTTTTCTGTTGAAAACAGTTAAGTAGACCAACAGGGCCCTGGAGAGTTGA
The DNA here is from genome assembly GCA_954871275.1 of Leptopterna dolabrata. Classification (NCBI taxonomy): domain Eukaryota; kingdom Metazoa; phylum Arthropoda; class Insecta; order Hemiptera; family Miridae; genus Leptopterna; species Leptopterna dolabrata. The sequence goes on along the minus strand of OX940974.1, from coordinate 142,289,929 downwards.
GCCCAATGTGTGTAGTCAAATATCACCTTCAACTCAGTTTTGTGACGTCGCATCACGTCTTTTAGGTAGGAACACAGGGTGGCCACTTCTTCGTCATTCGGGATAGTCATCTTTTTGTTCCACCGGTTTTTCATAAGCTGGGCACTTGCGGGCTTTTCCAATTCCACGTAATACTGCGATTTGAATTTCTGTAACCACTCGTCTAACTGAGTTTTATCCTCTTTCAATCCTAAGTCCAAATACAGGTCGTTGAGAGATTTCGCACAGTTAAACCATATCCTCCCGATGGCACCTGCCTGGGAAGCTGAGTCGTATGTGCCATCTTTATACCCCATATAATCTAATACCGCCTTTTTAAATAAATCGAACTTTTCGTGTTTATAATAGTATGACACGGAAAGTTGCTTGTCGGGGTCGCAGTCATCCTGATCGTACATGTATGTCGTTATTACAGCCATAACCTTCAGAGATCTTCGGATCGAGTGTACCTGTGTGGATATTATATGTTTGTTTGTGTTGCACAGTTTGTTACCAAATGCGACAATTGCGGGGTCGCATTCTATCAATCTCATGATGTTCGGAGACGCGCCCATGCTGCTGAGAATTTCTTTGAGTTGTTCAGACATTGTCACCTTGGATTGAGCTGGAATCCCGTGACCGAGTTTAAGAGTTCTGCATTTCGCCAGTAGATTGCACGGACCCGTCTTTCTCGCGCACTTCTTGTAATGATTCCGAAGGTTTCGCTTTTTGTAATAGTTTCCACACTCGAGGCAAGGTAAGTAGAGTTCCATGTCGATCGGGACTCCCGTCATCCTCCTCCCAAGCTGTATACCACTGCTGCTGCTACTTCCTTCTTGAGTCGTCAAGTTGTTGTATTCGATTGCTCCCTGACCTCTGATTTTGCTAATCAATTTCATTCTCTCTCTGGTGCCTGGTGCGTGCTTTAAAAACTCTCGTACCTCCTCTTTGTCGGAATGCATATTTGTCAGATGTCTAGAGAAATGTGTTTCTCGTTTCTTGCAGAAGAGACAAAAATAAGCCTTGTTCGGTCGAGGTTTCTTGCTCTTTTCGGTTGCTTCGTGGGTTCCCTCATCGTCGCTACCATGTTGAGGTGGATGAGTAGAGAGAGATTCGAGCTCACTGGTACTGTCAGATGATTCGCTGCTGCTGCCACTGGGAACAGGAAGGTCGAGTTCTCCCTCGCTCGACGAGAAGCTGCCAATGTCAGACGACGATTCATCGAGTATCTCTCCAATGCTCTTCACTTGTTTTATGCTGCCGTCACTGCTACTGCTTTGCAAGGGATGGCAGTCGTCTACGATGTCAGATGACGATTCGTCGATTGTCTCTTTCGACGCTTGGCTCGGAACTGTGGAAAACACGAAACAATGTGATTAGTTAAAAATACCTACATAAATACGCACGTGGGTATATGTGAACGAGAGTCCACAAATAACGTAACATAAATACCTAACCCAAATATATACCTACCTGTAGGGCTCATTGATTACATAATAGAAACTCACGGGAACTATAACGTCCATCACCAGAATTACTCTGTGTATTTCTATAAGGGGCGGTTCATGCGATACTCTGGTGCATCACATTCGCTTTTTGTTTTTATTAGTCAGTTCGATTGTATGTATTCGCCTCACTATACTCCTCGTATAATTTGTGATGGATGGCACTAGAAGTGACTGACTTTAACGCCGAGTTAAGATAGACTCCGGATGGGACCCAAATGCCGAATTAATAAATAAGTAAAGGGTCATTGTACGATTCTTCTACTCGTTGTAATAAAACTGCAAATGTTTTCTTCCATTCGATATTTTGCTGCATATTTTTCAATCCATTGATTCAAACACAAGTACAATAAGTGGGCTTTCCTCGGTGTACCCAATTAAGTTATGATAGAAAGTGACTTACAGGGATCCAGTGAAAAGATATACCGATCTATTTACATACCAACTTATTATAGTGTGTAATGTACCTAAATATAATATTATATAACATACCTTCGATTCTCCCTTGTTCCGGCGTAGAAGTGTCGATCTGCACAGAAGTTGGCCGCGTTGTATCAACAGCTTTTGGTTGCAAAATCGCCCCAATAATTTTGAGGCACGAGTCTGCATCTGTTCAAAACACGATCGACAATCAGTTTGCAAATCGGACGAAAGAACGAGGTGGCTGAAGGATAATGGCGATCCAAATAAAACAGTCAAATGTCTAGCCTCCAATATGTTTTTTTAACCATAGGGAGAGCGCAATCAGGAAAGTACTTGGTGAAGCGCAATCGACCTGAGAGGTCTTTCGTGTCATTTACAGCAAAAACATAATATACTTCCTTTGTTTTTTTTTCAAAGTACTCCAGGACACTTCTCGAATTGAAGAAGTAGGTATAAAACATTTCTTCATTATTCAAACATAAAAGGTGCTCATGTTCAAATATTCTGCTGAATAAATAAAATTCAGTTAAGCTGAGTTCAAAAGTCCGTAAGTTTACTTTGACCAAAGTATTGCCAAGTTATTCTCAGTACATAAGATATTGAATTTTGACTTTCAAATACGTCAGTAGTACCTATGTAAAATGGGGCTTCTGGCCCGGCCGTTGAGCTGGGGTTTCTAGCCCAGCAACTGAAACGATCATTGAACGTTCAAACCACAAGAAATAACGTCCAACAACGAGAAATAACATTCAACAACGTTCTCGTTATTTGAACGATCATTGAACGTCATTTCTCGTTGTTTGCTCGTTGTTGAACATTTCTCGTTTCAGTTGCTGGGCTAGAAACTCCAGCTCAACTGCCGGGCCAGAAGCCTCATTTTACATACTACTTACGTCGTTCTATGAAATAGTTAAGTATACTTATGGTTGCAACTACTAGTAAGAAATTGTGATTAAACAAACAGGCGCATGTGACCCCCTGTGTCTTTCTTTGATGCCAGTTGTGTGGTGCACCCTCCATAAATTCAAGCTAGGCCTCACCGTTCGGCCGTCCCCCCACATTATTGGTGGGCGGGGAAAATCATAAACTATGGGGACAACCAGGGCGCGCGTTCCACATGGTTATCATATATTATTAAAGTTTAGGTAGATTATTTGCCAATTCCAATACATCATGTAAATCGACGCCTATCATACTAGTGTTTTTTTCTTCTTCAACAAGGTAAAATCTGACAAGAGAATGGAACATTGAAGGGATGTTATAGCGATGGGTGGTATGTATCTCAAATAAACTTAAAAAACACTTACCTCCTGTGTGCTGTATGTTCACGATTTTCGTTTCATCGTGATCCAAAAAAGAAACCCCATTTTTCCAAGTTACGCGATTTATTTCACATGGAAAATAATCATCACCGTCGCGAAGTTTCACTACTGCAAACATTAGTTACTATGATTATATGAACAATTAAAAACGATTGTGCAAACGCAGGGGAACTGTATCTAGCCGTTGAGATGTTGAGGTGTTCATCTACCGGAAGTAGTGTATGAAGTGAATGTGCTATTTCTAGTAACTCGCCTATCTCAATAGATAAACGACATTCAGAGCTGAATTGGGTTATACATGTAGGTGAGCAAGTAAGCAGAAATGTAGAAATATGAAAACAAGCCCCCTCCACCAATGTTGCCCTCAATAATGAGAGCTATAAATATATGCTGAAACTTTCGAAGATTGTTCCGTCAGAGCCGAAGGAGATTTATCTTTGCAGATACGTTTGTTTGGTCAATAACAAGAGGTCGTAATATCGAGATGAGAGATATAAATAAATACTGGAACCCGTTGAAGATGGTTGCGTCAGAACTTGGTTTACCTCTAGCCTAAGAAACAAAAATTGGATCGAATGATTCTAGAGTTGTACAGTGTAAAATACAATATCTCCGTCAAAGATCAGAACTCGATACAAAAAAAGAGTTCTGAGAGATTATGACCAACTAAGAATACATTTATGTTTATTTCGTCGACGAGTGGTTTTTGCTGAACTTTGTTTCTCTACAGCTCTGAGTAGATCTTTGGCAGGATGATGTATTTGAGGAATGTACGAGAATGTAGTTTACAGTGTACATTATTTAGTGTTTGACTAGGAAGTAAAGTAAAGTAAAGTAACAGCCATTTCAGGCTGGGGCTTTTCGTCCGACTGCCCTGCCTAGTGTTTGACTAGGAATTCGTTACTCCAATCTCAGGGTTCTTTGGACCGGGTATTCATCTTGTCTGCTTGCAACTTTTGAGCCCATAGAAGATACATCAGCATCCCTAGAGACAGACAACTTTAGTTTTTCGCTCGGTAGAACGAGACATTATAGAACAACGAACGAAAGAAAAACAATTTACGTTGCGCTATACCTACCACATTATATTGTCATTAGCAAGTTGACAGCATGTTTTATGAACAACGTCAGATCGATTCCATATCACTTGGGAACGAAATTATTACATTTCGGAGCCAAAGCGCGAAAAACAACCAGTAAAGATGAGTGCCGTTGTCTGTACAAGACCCCACAACGAACTGACAGCCCCCTACCAACGGGGAACGGCCCACCATCGCGAGTCTTGAACCCCTCAGATTGGAATCTCACCTGATTCCACCACGAACCAATGTACAATTTTCTTCTGTCTAATGCTAGATAATTGGTTAATTAAGTAATTGAACAAATAATAACAATAAAAACAATCGCATTCAAATACATAAGAAGTCTCTCTTTGGGATGTGCAGCCCATATGGTGGGCTACTATTAGCAGGATCAAGACCTAAGCTTTTTTTCTGAGATCTAAGCCTCAGTTTTGTTTGGAGGGCCGAACAACAGTCATCAGGCCCTCACAGCTACTATGTATTTTCTACCTTTCTGCCGGATACAAAACTGACGACTATAATTAAAGATTTTATTTTCTCTAGTTGTTCTTCTGCTACATCATCTCCTTGTAGCGTCTGCAGTTGGATAGTGCTTAACCCTTTACGTATATCAAATGTGATAATATAATCTGTACACAGTATAATACACACGCCATTGCCTTTATTGTCCTGCTCACTTGTAGAAGTTGTTGTGTAATTCGAAGTTAACCCTAACTTGATAAAATCGTCCTTCTGCTGTTCGCTTACTGGGCGGCGGAGTTCATGTTGGTTGTGGGGAGGAAGAGAAGGAATAACGTCGGTCTTGAAACAATATCTGTTTGAATATGTGCTATAGTAATATCTGTATTCGAAAGATAGATAGAAATTAGATTCGTCCGCGGTGTTGTCATGGTGGTCACCTCTGATATCTTCTGACGGCGGCTGCACAGTTATTGGGTGATAGTTCATCTTGGTTAAAACCGTATAATCCGATTCCGCATCTTCGTTCATTTGATCTATAGGATCAAAGGATGAGGTTGGCGGCAACGATGAGTCGTGGTTATTATTTACTCTCGACATATACACGACTACATTGTATAATATAAAATCGCATACATGAAATCGTAGATCGGAGTAGATCAATTTGAATATACTGTTATTTCCAGTTGTACAACAACCTCCGTATTTACTCCTGTCCTCTGTTGTAGTTTTCTGCAGTCTTCTTCTTTGTCTTCCATCTCTGCTGTTATCCCCATCAAGGGCAATGGAAGATGAAATAATAGACTGGGCGTTTTTGCTCATTCGTTTATATTGAGCTAATTTCTCTCTATGTTTAAATAACAATTCTACCAATCGCTCCCTTCGTTCAGACTCGCTTAACTCTTCTTCTTCTGCTTGGTTGTGGTTACGATGGCTGTGGCGACGTAGTATCAGACGCCGAAAATCTCGAAAATCTGCTTCTCCTAACACGTTTTTCATGAGTATGGACGTGAAATCATCAGAAGAGACTGTCTCACCATCAGAACTACTAGTAGCATTAGTTAAACCAATCAATATGTCTTTAGTTCTACTACCGCTGCTATATCTACCGTTAGCTATGGCTATATCTGAAATTATACCATTGTCATTGTGTAACGAATTTGCCATAAAATTGGCCACCAATTCTTCGTAATATTGTTTGTCGTACATTTCACAATCAGATGACCACGACGTCGCCGCACCCTCTTCCTCGACATCTTCAATGATTGAGTCGTAGTTGTTGTCTTCTACAAAATTATTTGAGGCTAGCACTTCCACATCTTCCTTCTCCTCCTCGTCGTCGTAACGGAGCGGTGGCAGTGGTACTGGCACGGTACTAATAACATTGAAATCCAAATCTTCGTATTCGGTTATATCGATTTCAGCATTTTCGCTGCCTTCACCATCTTCGCTGTCTGATATCAACAAAGAAGATACAGACCACGATTTTTCTAAACTATATCTTTGTTCGACCGAGGAGGAAGCGATAGAATGATTAGAAACAGGTGATACGGACAGCGGGAGAGTGTTTAGTTCCATCGGTGGTGGCTGTGGCGATTGTGGTGTGATGTGCTGAACAGAGTTGTCATCTGACAATACATTACCATTATGTGTAGCCTTGTTCTGGTGGTGACTACGATGGTTGCCTAAATCCTCTGGATTTAAATGAATGTCTACGAACATATTTGGAATTTGAGGAGTTTGTGGCAGCGGTTGTTGTTGCGAAGGAGGTGTTTGAGGATGATTGTCTTTAAATACTAAAACGTTTTTTCCAGTTACTTGTAAACTCGCTAAAATACAACGCTGAGCGAGTTGGGGTAATGTCCAAAATGAATACGACCCATCTTTTGCAGTTTCGGGATCAGGGCGGATACTATTTGGAAACATTGAATACGTTTCACACAATTTCACATAATGAAAAAATGTCAAGATTTCAAACGCCCTTATCAACAACTCGGTCTCGTTTTCGGATTGAGACAAAGGCCGTCTTTTTTTATTATACGGTGACGATCGAGCCGAATATAAACTATCTTTATTGTTCGTCAAAAACTCCTGGAATTCTGCCGTCATTGCCATATTTATGCATATATAAGGAGGTTTATATATGGGTGTATTGTATTGCGTCGCTATCTGCTGTACGACGTGAGAAGAAGCAGGTACAGCGGAATCTTGGGACACATCATTTATATTTATGTCGAGGTTAATCAAATGTCCGTGCACGTGAATATACACTAGGTCGTCATAATACAATTTCGACTCCTCTGTCATTCTTTTTCGTTCGTATCTTATTTCCACTATCTACAACCACTATCACCTACTCAATCACTATACTCGGGGTCGCTTTTATTTTGTGAGTTTCGTCCAACAATGGATTATAATCGCTATTTGGATTGTAGGTAACGGTTATTTCCGTAGGGAGATCTTGGTCCTTGTTCTTGTCCTCTGAAATTGGCAACGGCGGTGGTTTACTTGTAGCAGCGCTGCTGATACTAGTATTATTATGAGCAATAGATGTAGTTATGTCCATCTCAGCCTCTTCGTTATTATTGTCTGTATCCAATCGTGCTCCTATTGCTTTTCGGTTTCTTATATTATTCCTATCATTGCCACTAAAATCCATCAGAGTATGAGATTCTACGTAAGTGTCTATCTTCCTGGTGACACCATCATCAATATTACCACCGCCAGTAGAAGAAGAATAAGCAATACCTCCGACAGCACCTTCTTCTTTGTCATCTTTCAGACCTTCCCGTTCTTCTTCTGATACATTGTCACCGGCGGCAGCGGTGTAAGAGCTCTTCTTCGGCAGGGGTTTTTCGTTGGGAGGAATGATAAAGGGAGAAGATGTATGGCGATCCACCAGTTGTGGTGGCGACGGTCCGACTTTACGTTTCAAGTTAAGATGTTGCGACCTATAATTTGTTGCGGGGTGTCGCATCGTGTGAGGATGACTGGGCTGAACAGCCTGTTGGGCCGTCGCCGGTGGCCGCTGTTGCAGCTGAGGCGGGTAGCGATAAGGATGAGTAGTAAAGCTAGAACGCATGTTGGGTAATACTGGTGGTGCCCGCTGTGGCTGTGACCAAGACGAATGATATGGGTGTGTTAGTCGTTGTGTCGATGGCTCGTTGTAGCTGTTGTTGCCGGTGGTGGCAGCGGCGTTATTGTTGCTCGATACGATATTGAGGAGTTTGCTACACGAGCCAATTTTAATCTCAGAGTTTGTGTTAGAGTCTTTAAACGGATTATTGTATAAGTGACTGCTAAAATCGAACCCAGTGCCAGCACCACCACCGTTACGATATATAGAATCTGATGTCGATTTTTTGATGGGTACGCCAGGACAGGGATATTTTGGATCTAAAGACAACGTCGCCGAGACGGCGTCACCTGTAAAAAATAAACTATTTGGTGGTCCTTGCAAAGATTTATGCACTTCGTATGTAATTGTGTTGCTGTTGGCGTCGAAACTAGGGTACAACACGCATCCTCCTCTTTGTGCGACACAGTTACCTAGTTTGTCTTTTTCTATCAACGTATACTCTCTCTGATGGCCGCTTATATATTCCATGGGAATATAGTAGATCATAGATCGTTTCTGTATTTTAGCTAACGCTTCCAAACTATTTTTTTTGGACCCCATCGTTTTCTTAGTGTCCTTCTTATTACCTCCTACCTAAATTATATCTTGTTAGATTGGGCCGCTAGTCGATTATGAAACAGTAGTAAACAAGTGAACGTTTACTTGCTTACTTTTCAATAGCAGTTTCAGATTCAACAATAAAAGTAAGACAACAAATAATCATGGAACCCCCAAACTCCGACCAAAATCCTACATTGAAAATACGCAAATTTCGTTCTGCAGAAGGAGATTTGCAGTTCTGCACTACAGTAAATGGAATAGAATTCGATAGCCCGAATCTTGCACTGACTGCGTCGTCTATGGAGCTGTTACATGCTCTGAAAACATTGGGTATCGAACCTCAGGACTTCACTCGATATCAAACGGTAAAAGAGAAACTTAATTACGCTAATAAAGTTCTCGGATCGATATGCAATGAAATCGGCGATACTGGAGAACCATTATTACGCGTCTTAGCTGCATTTTCGGATAGAGGCTATTTCGCCAATAGATATATTTGGGATTACGTAGACCATACATCCGATGCGAAAAGTCAAGATCAATTTGATCGTATGCTAGGGTATTTGTTGACTTACAAAAATAAAATTAACGACCCAGCTGCTCAGCTATTCTCTCCTCTTACCGGTCGATATTTAATTAAACCTTCGGAATATGATACAAGTAGAACAGTGATACAAAATGCCAAAATCGATGCGCGCAACTGCCATGACGTTATAGACAAAAGTAATTTTATGAAGCTTCTGAAATCGTTAATCCCTAGCATCTCACGAGCTGACGTTGGAATTGAATCAAGAATAATTCTAGCGCAAGCTGCGACTGTAGTAGATTTGTTTTATATAGGACCTTATGTAAATATTACCTCCCCTGCTCTAGTCAAACGTAATGCTACCAATTATATGTTTGACATTATTCCCAGTATGTACGATTAGACTACTACGATAAAATACGGCACACTATATGGCATGATTTTTTTGTCAGGGTAGCGTAAATTCAAAGGAACAATTATTACGTAGTAGGTACAGGTATAATAATTCCAGGTAGGTACGTACATAAATATGGCCGGGGCCCCATCGATCTGATGAGGTAGACCTAAAACCCAACCTACCTAAACTCTATCCAATTGTCCTCGTTTCCTATCTATATTCATCTGCACTGAAGTCGGAGCTGCAAACGCCTTCAATCGACCGTGTAGGCTAACATCAACGCAGAAATTCCGTATCCGTGTGGTTGCCCCTTCAATGTACATATTGAATCCATTTCTAAGGACGCAATATGGGTAAAAACCGTGTATTTCGTGCGATAGTGAAGCCCCACAGAGCGTCCATTGTAGGGATGCATTACATGGCGGATTTGTGGAAAATGGAGTCACTAACGAGGCGATCCGTACCTATATATATAAGTATATATATATATATATCCCGAGTTTTTTGCTTTTAATTTTTTTCACGTTTTCCACTCTGCCTCATAAAAACTGCCATAACTCCCTTATTTATTAATGTAATCTCAAATCTGAGGAGTCCGTTGGAAAGAACGTAAAATTTCCTATCTCTCTGATAATAAATCCGATTGTTTTAATTAGTCCTGATGGGTGAAAAGAATGGCCAAACTTCAAAATCTGAAGATTCCTCAAAAATCAAGGTTTTTTTCTTTCGGTTTTTGCTCTATTAGTACGGAAGTTATTCGGCGTGCACTCCTCGGGAAAAACTTGCCCAGAATCCCAGCTTTCCAATGGAATAAGAAAAAAACAGTGAGTTACAGTGAAATTTGATGGAGAAAATGACGTTTGAGTCCTGAAACACGTGGGTTTTTAGGTGAAAATCAGCGTTTTCCACCAAAAGCCGACTTGCTTCATGAAAATATTTGTTGGCGTCTCATTTATTAAATTGATTCAGTTTAAAAAATAACATCGCGGATAGGGATGATTCTACTGTAGGTTCTCAAAATCACAATCATCTTTTGAGCACGCTCCTCGTGACGTCCCGTAGTTGGCGAGCATTTTGCAACACCCTGCCGCATTCCTGCACTCTGCAAAAATAGAATGTATTAGTTTGAGTAATCGTTTAGGTGGTAGCAGAGTCAGGTCATTGTATCCACAGAAATTTTGGTAACTACCGTTTTCTGTAATTTTAAGAACTTTTTTTTATTGACTGATCCACCGCCTGGGAAAATGGACGTTCATGCAATCACGGATGATTCGGGCGTTATGGGCCAGTACCCTGGCCACCCAGGAGCCCTGTTCTGACCCCTGTGGATTTCTAAGTATGGGGTACGCTGAAGTCCTTAGTCTACGCAGAAGCTGTGGACACGAGGGAAACCCTCATCAGGAGGCAAAAAGATTCCAAGTAATGAAAAAACAGTTCTTAAAATTACAAAAAACTAGTTACCAAAATTTTTGTGGATACAATGACCTGACTCTGCTACCACCTAAACGATCACTCAAACTGATAAATTCTCTTTTTCCAGAGTGCAGGAATGCGGCGGAGTGTTGCAAGCAAAATGCTCGCCAAGTACGGGACGTCACGAGGAGCGTGCTCAAAAGATGCCGCCTTTGTGTTCAGCAAGGAGGGCAGCAAGGGGGCATTTTGAGAACCTACAGTAGAACCATCCCTATTCGCGATGTTATTTTTTAAACTGAATCAATTTAATAAATGATATGCCAACAAATATTTTCATGAAGCAAGTCGGCTTTTGGTGGAAAATGCTGATTTTCACCTAAAAACCCACGTGTTTCAGGACTCAAACGTCATTTTCTCCATCAAATTTCACTGTGACATTTTTTATTTATTCCATTGTTAAGCTGAGATTCTGGGCAAGTTTTTCCCGAGGAGTACACGCCGAAAAACCTCCGTACTTATAGTGCAAAAAACGAAAGAAAAACCTGTGATTTTTAAGGGATATTCAAATTTTGAACTTTGGCCTTTTTTTTCGCCAATCAGGACTAATTAAAACAATCGGATTTATTATCAGAGAGATAGGACATTTTACGTTCTTTCCAACGGACTCCTCAGATTTGAGATTACATTGATAAATAAGGGAGTTATGGCAGTTTTTATGAGGTAGAGTGGAAAACGTGAAAAAAATTAAAAGCAAAAAAACTCGAGTTTTCCATGGACTAAAAAAAATTGTTAGGAGAAAAAAGTTGTTGCAAATTAGCTGTATAATCGATTCCCTGAGTTTGTCCTATAATAACTGTAGACACCCTGTATAAGAAGTCTCTCAGTAGAAAGGCGGTTAAAGGAATAAGTCGGATATAATGGTAGGAACAGACAGGTCCCGATCGGCTGTATGTAAACACACAGTGAATTGGCCTGTTATGGTGATCGAAAGTCGGTTAATAATGATCTGCATTTGGGTTTTCGGGGGTAAAAAGTCGAAAAAATAGGTAAGAATGGCTGAAATTCCGAAAAGTGGTACATGTTCACCAAAAGTGGTATGGAATGATTACCCGTAACAGAAGATAACTTTATCGGTATTAATAAAAATTTCCTAATAAATAATAATGAAGGCAATTAATCAAAATTGGTTCAATTTTGGAGGTCACAACTCGCCAATATCGGTAAAAATGGCTAAAATCACCACAAAGTATACAGTAGAAGTCGTTTATAAAGATCGGTCGCGTATAGTGATTGTTTCCAGCCAGTCCCAGTTCGATCACTATAAGCGACTTCTGATGTGTATATAATATATATATATATATTTATAGGTCTATAGTTTACCTATATTTTAGGAATCTCGATTTGTTGTCTATATTTTAGTAACGCTCGAGCCTATCGGCTTGCGAATGCTTCCACTCGATTAAGCTGCGGTTCCCCTGAACCTGGGAGTTCTTGGATTTTTGGTCAGCAAAAACAGGACTGTCGACTGTGTTGTAGGACTGCTGTACCATTCGGCGTGGTTATTAGCGTTCTAATCTGCCCGACATGAAACAGAGGTGTAGAACTTGTGAAATGGCTCTTGGCAAGTCCTAAGCCCCTGCTCTTGGTATATGCGTAGCGCCTGGAAGGTTACGCGCAGCGGTGATCCGAAGGGGGCGGGAGAACTGGGATGGTCCTGAGAGCTCTTGCGTGTTCGCGAGCTCCTGGTAGGCAGTGAGCATAGCGCAAGTGTCGCCTCCACGCAATCCGCCAAGGAACCTTCGACAGGTCCCCCCCAGGCGTATAATAATGAGAGGGTCGGTCGCCCTTGGGTCCCCCCCCCCCCCCCCACACAATAACCCGTAAATTCCTCCGAGCAGACGACTACAGCACGAGTAAAGTGAACTACTGCTGGAGGCACAAGCCCCTCCCTCTACAATGTGGCTATCAAAAGTGAAGAAGCAACCGCAGATAGTATTTTTATAATTTACATATTTCAGTAAATGTGAGATGATCAGCTCCAAAACTTGTAGTACATGATTTTGTGAAAGGTTATTCATACAAATCCGTTTTTGATCGTTCTGACAGGAATTTCAATTGTTTCCCCATAAAAGTGAGTAACATTATGTAACATGTAACACGTAACACAGCCTACAACCCTAAGTAGGTACATGACCTAAGTAGTATTTGTATCACTACGAACGATACCCGACCTCTACTAACTACTGATGTACGATTGGTAGATTTTGAGGTTTTGAGTCAAAAATCATCAACAATTTCTCAAAATCACAAAAAAAATAAATAATTAAAATCACCAAAAACAGGTAGGACTGGTGTAGTTAGAACAAAGCTGGGTGCGTACGTACATCCCAATATCCCGTTCTGTCCCCCCCCCCCCCCCCACCGAAAAAAGCTTGCGCAAAACATAGATGCAATTTAAAAAAACGCTGCAAACTATTACACAATGGTTTACTATTTACCTATATAGATGCTCCTTCTGCGTAGGCCACTGTTTTCTGTGGTCAGTACCCTTGAGCTCCCTCAGGAGAGCTCAAAATCGAGAACTGGAGCCGACCCGGGAATTGAAGTTTCATACAACTGCGCGGGATTCAATAATTCAATAATTCATAATTCATCATTTTTTTGTAGTTCTTCATGAAGCATTAAGGTAAATTAAGGTAAACCGTTGTGTAAGAATTTACTTGTATCCCCCCCCCCCCCCCCCCTGTGACCCAACTGCGTAAATGGTATAGTATACCATTGTGTAATAATTTACCGTTGTGTAGTTATTTACCGTTGCGTCGTAATTTACGCAACAATAAACCGATTCTAATTTACAAACAATAACCGTTGTGTAATAATATCACAGAACAACCAACACGACTTCATGCTCCATGAATATAATCAGGTGCTCCGTAGCAATGATTATCTCGGGCTAATTCCGGATTGTTGCCGCGTCCCTAGCAATGATATCTGGGCTGAATGTATAAAATTTCATTCACCCTCTTGTTGAAGAAGCCTGTCTGTGCAAACTTCTGGGTCTTATTGTGATAGAACGGCTGGACGTACAATGCTCGGGGTGGTCTCAAAAGACTCCCAAGTTCGAGAAGTATTTAAACATTTTAAAAAAACCACAGTCATGCAGCATGGCTATAAGAGCGAATTTTCGAAGAAATAACCACGTTCCTTCATCTTCAAAGTGCTCCAGTTTGAGAACGGAATGAGATATCGCAATTCTGATTTCACCATCGTGTTCAGCGTACAAAAACCTTTAAAATGAGGTGTCACTTGTCAGACTGTTTCATTTTGGGAATTTATGGGTAATTTTTCCCCCCTAAAACTCCCCAAAACTCCCCCTTAGAGTGACCCGATTCTGCCCATCTACGAACTTAGCCTGTCGATTGCCAAGGCAGATTTTTCGGATGATATCCTTACTCTCAGGGCAAAAATAGTGCCTCGAATAAATTGTGCCTTGGAAGACACATCGGTAATATATATACTTTCGTTGATTTAACTGAATTTTTCTATTGAGAAGCACATTTCGAGTTGATGAAACTCAATTTTGGTTTATTATTTTTACAAATGAACCTTTGGAATCGAGCATGAAAAAAAACAAATGCAAAAAAAACAAAAGCATGAAAAAAAGTTGGTGATACCAACTTAGTGGTTTTTAACCCTTCACAGATATCCCTCATGGTAGCACCGTTGGATGTCCGCCAAGCCCTCTGATAACGACAAAAAGGGATAGAAAAATATGCAGATTCCACTTCTTCACCAAAAATGACCAGCCGAATTTGCAGAGTAAGTTTTCCGTTCATTTCTCCTACTTCTGCTGATGATCAAAATAATAATAATGTTGAAGTAGTGATGAGCTATGAACAGCGGCCGCGTGCCCTCTGTGGAAGGATGGCAAGAAGGCGGAATATAGCAAAACTACAGTAAAGTATATAGTAGATATATAAAGTATATATTTATCTACCTACTGCAGATAAATTTTCTGCGCAGAAATCCTTTAGTAAAATATAGTAGGTAATGTAAGTCAGTGGGGTGTATACATCAATTGATTTAGGCACCAGAAGACTACGAACGGCTCAGTATTTTGCTGCAGCGAGGCAATCTGTGGAATGATGAGAAGGTTAGTACTTGAAGGATCCAAAACAAATATTAGATGCCTATAATTGTTATGTTATACATTTCTGATTCATTAATAAAAACCTTTTCCTTCACAGCTCAGTAAAATATATTCTCATCTCCAGGTAAAAATAGAAAAAATGGCAGAGTGTAGTTCTCTACTACAGTAGTTTCTCGTACAATTACGCAAGCTGATGCTGAAATTACTGGACAAGAAACTGGTCGAAGAGTATCTTTTGGTTCTCTTCGACGATGAAATCATCGACACTATACCTAGTCACGGAAAGCAACAAGTCCGTATTTTAGAAGACTGCCAAAGAAGGTGAAATTCACAGCGAGAATCTCTTGGATTATTTGACAACAGAAATTATTATGAGCGTATTCAAAATGCTAGCTTTCTACGATTACTAGTCGAACAAATGGGGCTATGAAGTGAAGAAAATTAATTCTAGGTCAGAATACTTGGATATCCGAAGATTTCTGCACTTTGCTGACAGTTCAAGAG
Organism: Leptopterna dolabrata; assembly: GCA_954871275.1. Taxonomy (NCBI): domain Eukaryota; kingdom Metazoa; phylum Arthropoda; class Insecta; order Hemiptera; family Miridae; genus Leptopterna; species Leptopterna dolabrata. The sequence goes on along the minus strand of OX940974.1, from coordinate 142,274,451 downwards.
TCGACCCGAATGATGAATTTTACCAAGTTCGACCAGTGATCGAGAAGGAAATGAAAATCAAATCTAAATGCACTGTTTTCTATAGACGAGACAATGGTTCCTTACAAAGGTAAAAACGCTGCGAAGTCCGTGTTGGGTTTATTATTCCATTGGACATACCTACAGAAATGTTGGTGTTCAATTATTTTTCCTTTCATGCGCAATAATTGAAACAGCTATTATTTATGGTTTCCACCAATTTTGCCCCCCCCCCCCTCCACCCACCACAAAACACGAATTAGTTTCTTATTTTTTTTTTTAACTCTACAGATTACCTGTGATCATTTGATAGTGCCATTTAATTGTCTTGATTCACCTTATAATACTACATCTAGTGTTATTATACAAATGTATGGTGGTTTCAAACAATTTCCCAGCTTTTTGACTCGGAAAAAATGAATTTTGGGAGCTGAACCTCCGTTACAACCTCAATACTCTTTGGTCAAAATCAACTTCGTATTCGGTCTTCTCCCCCTAAAAAACATGGAAAACGATACCTCACAAGCTCCTAAACGTACTTGTTACTCAAACACCAAAAAACCCTATTTTTACAGCCATTTTTCACCCATAACACCCATGGGTATTGTTAGATTTATGACCTTGGACACTTTTAGGTCTTCACTATAATGAACAACACCACAAATCCCACAAAGCTTTTCGGTTTTATTCAAACCATCTTCAGGCTTACACTGAGGACTGCACAAATAATAAAGTGAAGTTGTCAACACATTTCATGGATATATACCCATGGGTATATTCCGATCGGGCTGCAAAGTTTTGGGACACAACTAGGGCCCAAATGGAGCATGTGTGCGAAAGAACGAATTTTTAGACCGAAATTGAAGTAGACATGGATGGTACGGTATGCGGCGGACAGACATCGCGTTTTTGGAATATACGAACCTTGAAACGTAAAAGGTTTTTTGACGAGTTGTTATAAACATTTTTTGCTGAGCGAATACATAGGTGTATTACATATTCACGAAATAATAAACCAAAAGCAGGATTTCTAAAACAGTAGGAATGTCGAAAAATATGAACCTAAAAAATGGGGTTTCAAGTTTTTTGTTAGAGCTGGGATTCATGATTTCGTTACATACGAGGGTGAGGCCGCCTTCACCCGAATGGACCTCCCTGAACACGAAAAAGACTTTGCTAAGTGAGCCATATTTTTCTTAGCTCTAACGAAAACAATTACAAAAAAAACCTTTGACGATTGATTACTTTGACGATTACTTTTCAGTTTTACATCTTTTGGTGTGTTTGAGGAATGAGTATGGCATCCCCCTCAAACCCTTTCAAATTAAGAGTGGCAGATGGTCTGGCTAGGGAAGGGAGAAAGAAGACCTTTTGGAATTCTCGTACAGATTATTGGAAACTGATTAATTTAGAAATTAGCTATTCTTGCAACTGTTTGTCATACCAGATCTTATAATTACGGTAAATTGCTTCGCCACATATCACAATAAATAACTTGGGCAATTCACAAAAAATCATTCAAGTATAACATCTACAGTAACAATCGACGTCCATTACAAAATTAAAAAATAAACATTAAAATTAGAATTCCTTGGAGAAGAACGTTTTGGTTTATTATTCTGGTGAATAATACACCTTTGGCTCACAAGTTTTTTATAAGACCTCCTCAAATATTTTATTTTTTTACGTTTCATGGAGCGTAGATTCCAAAAATGCAATGTCCGTCCTTCGTACGTCGTCCGTCATCCGCCGTATCGTCCATATCTACTTCATTTCGGTCTAAACAATTCGTTCTTTCGCACAATAGCTCCATTTGGGCCCTAGTTTTGTCCCGAAACTTTGCAGCCAGATCAGAATATAGCCAAGGCTGTTATGGGTGAAAAATTGGGGTAAAGATTGTTCACCCATAACAGCTTTGGCTATATTATCGTGGTTTATTGTTTTGTAGTAACATGAGCTTGTGAGGTGGTTTTCCATGTTTTTCAGGACGACGAGCCGAATATGAAGTAGATTTTGACCAAAGAGTGGAAAGTTGAGGTTCCAGCGATGTTTAAGCCTTAAATTTACGTTAAGTTTTGGTATAAAATCATCGTTCTTCCAGCACAGTTTTGGTCCCAATTTAGGAACACAATTGGGTCCTAGTTGTGAACATCGTCAGCCCGATCGGAATACAGCTAGGGGTGTTATGGGGGGAAAATGGATGTAAAAATAGGAGAAAAATAAAAATAGCCTATTTCCACGTAAATTAGTTTCGGTTGTTACACCGTCGTCAGTACACATAGAATTTTTATCATGTAGTTTTTTGCTATGGATTTCCACTACTCCGCCGCAAGTGATTTAAGTTATGTAAAAATAGGGTTTTATGAGCTTGTGAGGTATCGTTTTCCATGTTTTTTAGCGCGAGAAGACCGAATATGAAGTTGATTTTGACCAAATAGTGAAGGATTGAGGTTGTAACGAAGGTTAAGCTCTCAAAATGCATTTATACTCGGGGTTGCTTTTTCGACTCACCTAAAACTAATGAGAGCTAATTAAAATCGAGATTCTCCACGTACGTGGGGAGCCGAGAGGAGAGTCTGGCCAGAGCCCACTCCGGCCGAGGGGGTTCGGCCGTTGGAAGTTAGGATCCATCCTTTCATCCATCCATCGTTCCCGCCATCCGCGATCGGCGCGTATCCTTATCACTTTATTATCAGTAGGTACCTAATTATATAATTAATAATATAACGCTGTTAATGGGAGTTTGAAGGACGAATGAGATCCAGGTGTTTTTGAAACCATTGAGAAAAACACAAGCTTTCAACTGCCCTCAGTCATCTTCAGGTGTAGGTACCAGAATTAAGATAAGTTTTCTTACCAGGAACAACTGATGTGAACAGTTGAAAACTTGTGTTTCTCAGTAAATAACGGTTTCAAAATCACCTGGATCTCAGTCGTCCTCCAAACTCCCATTAACCAGCATTGACAAAGAAGACCCTACAACATTAATATAACATTGATTGATAACTCTGTGATATTAGCGTGATATTCTGGTTATTTACAATAATTTTGGCTATGTTCACTATATCAAACTATATTCAATTTTGGTTATTTTTCAAATTATTCCTTTCAAATCGAGCATGACAAAAGACAATTTTAACGCCCCCTCAAATTTGATGGTTTCCGTTTCAAGGTACGCAGACTCCGAAAATGAATAAATTTCTATCCGTCCGCCGTACTTCGCACTTTCCTTAGTTACCATGAACCAAAATGAATGCTAAATTTTATAAAATAGTATAAGAATCTTTGTTTATTATTAAGATTATAGCATGATTCGAAGTCAATACATAAAGAATTGTTGGACAAAACAGTCGTGATAGGTTGATTACATGTGATATTGTCATGCTATGATAATTCATTATAATATTCAGTGATAGTGTTATTATAATAGTCAAAAGTTCCATAGGTACTTACCTAATTTCTCAAGAATAGCTGTGAATTGTAATCTCGTAAACGAATAAAATTCATTTAAAGATTCATTAAAAGGTTGATTACACGTAATATTGTCGTGATATTATATTGTATAATAATATAACAATGAAGTCGTTGCCTTGGGCAATTTTCCTCTCGAATTTTTTTTTTTCACGTTCAGTATTTTCTGAAATTCCTAAGTTGAGATTCGCCCTTTCTGGGAAATTTACCCTAGGTACCTAATTTTTCAAGAATAAGCTGTGAATTGGAATCTCGTAAATGAATAAAATACATTTTTTTGCTTATGGTACCATTATTTTCATTTCGTTACCATTCCAAATTTTTGTGTGAGCAAAATGGCTTTTTAAAAATACACCATTTCCTTACAAATTTAGTCGCCGCTAAGGTTATGGCCCCTAAATTTTGGTCACCTATCTGGCAACGACTATTATTTGTGCAGCGAAAACTTGAGGCTAAACAGCTTGGTTTAGGCAGGTAGGTGCCTACTCGCAAAGAAAGTAAAGAACGTAGGTACTACTCTATCAATCGTTTATTAAAATAATAATTATAGAAGCTGTTCAAATCAATAATCTGACAAGAAAATCATGGTTTCGAAGCTCTAACTCAACGAAAACTGATCTTTCGAAAGTGTCGGGGACAAAAAACTTTCTTCTTACCTAGCCTCGTACCAACGATCTAACGTTTCGAAGTAAGGATCGTTACCAGTTAGCTACCATTCTACCTCAATGAGTAATGACTTCTGTAAATGAGATAGCAGGCAGCGCCTACGGGCGGAAATGGCCGAACCCCCTCGGCGGGAGTGGGCTTTGGCCAGACTCTCCTGGAGCCAAAACGATCGTATCCGTTCATCTTACAGATCTCTGCAGTGGACGAGGGTCACGCGAGTTGAAATGAACTCCGGCGCTGAATCGATCGTATTTTCTATCAAACGGTTTGGTCTTATCATCGCATCATCATTGTCATTTCACCGCCTTCGTTTCATCATCGTTTCTCCGTCTTGGGGCCGTTACGAGACATCTTGGGAAGGAGATATCCGTGTCAGCCACGTCGAGCCGCAAAACGGCGTCTAATCAAGGAACTTGTTTGGAGAGGAGGCAGTCAGAATCCGGGATGAGTCGTGTCCAAGGCCTCCGGGAGGGTGGATCTGTTTGATTGGTGTTTTTATGAACGGCCACCTTCATCAATCAATGCTGTTTGCCCTTCCACGTAACGCATAGCAATGAAGGATACGAGTATATAAGACCCGCCGAGGCCCTTAAACCCCCCCCCCCCCTCTTCCTCCTGTGGCCTTTTTATCGCGTTGCGGATCAAATGAATCATTCCGGCCCACACCTATTGAACTTCCCCTCAGGCCGAAGGTAAATACTCAGTGACCTCAGCTGTTTGAGTCTCTGAATACGTGACACGTGTAACTGGCTGTTCTAGAGTAGTTTTTTGGTGCGGTGGAGACGGGGTCGCTGGGCGGAAGCCTAATCGATACCCCTTCTTAACCGGTGATAATCTCGCTGGTCTTAGAGGGGGACTCTCGAGGGTCCACCGCCACTCCCACACTCTGTCACGCACGCACACGGCGAGGGTTGTTGTATGAAAATACAATTAAGTTGTGATGGACAACTCCCGTGCTAAGTATTGATGATAAATAAATATTGTTCCAACTTCTTTATTTACCGATTATCACTCATCCGACTGACGGAAGACGTTACAGACTCGAACAACATTGGCAGGGAAACTTACGGAAGGCATCCACAATCACTGCTTCCCACTCGCCTCACTCGTTGCTTTAAATAACAACCGATACCACATACATCTGTAACAGATCTTGTCGCCATTTTTTTTTTTTTTTGTGCAGATAAATGAGCCATTTTGTCATTTTGCCGACGCTGTAACCAGGCACAACTCTCACTAGCGTAGATGATTGGTCAGGACGCACGTATTCATTGGCCTCAATGTGTCATGAAATATCGTTTACAGTGTACAACGAGCTCAGAAGTTTGTATACTTGAAGAGCTTTTCTACAGTTGCTGATTCGAGCTCAATTTCGGTCATTCACTTGATGGAACATGAGATCCGGCGGCAAAAGTAGTGTACATAATTTCTTGGATAAATGCAGCTGTACTGCCAAACTTATTCATATGATAGGGTCTCTGAATAAATCTTGCCAGAATTTTTTAGGAATAAAAACAAAATAAAACAAGTTGAACGCTCTCCAAGCGTTTTTGGCTAAACACTCGAAAAAAATATATAAAACTGAAATAAACTAACAATACCGAAGTCGTCAAGTTTTGTAATTCACACTATTTGAAGGTTTGATATGCATTACGTATACATTAGACACCTTGCTGGATTAATATGTATGCGCAAAATGTAGGTGCATGCATTGTTCGCCTCGAAAGACAAAGAACTAAAATTTCTCAGTTCTTTAAAAAAAGTCACATGGGTTTATTATTCTATTGGGTATACTCATACCTACAGAAATGTTGACATTTCATTTATTGTATCTTTCATGTGCAATAATTAAAAAAGCTATTTCTGATTTCTTCCACCAACTTTGGCCTTCCAAAAACACGAATTAGGCTCCTTTTCTTTGTTTTACAAATTATCTTTGATCACTGACAGTCCATTCAGTTGTCTTGATTCACCTGTCGATATTACTTCCAGTGTTATTATACAAATTTATGGCGATCTCAGACAATTTCCCCAGGTATTTGACCCGTAAAAAATGCATTGTGGGAGCTGAACCTTCGTTACAACCTCAATTCTTCACTCTTTGGTCAAAATCAACTTCATATTCGGTTTTCTCGCCCTAAAAAACATGGAAAACGATACCTCACAAGCTCATGTTACTAAAACACCAAAAAAACCCTATTTTTACGCCCATTTTTCTCCCATAACTCCCTTGGGTATATTCCGATCGGCCTGCAAAGTTTCCGGACACAACTAAGGCCCAAATCGAGCCTGTGTGCGAAAGAACGAATTTTTTAGACCAAAAACGAAGTAGATACGGATGATACAGCGGACGGACATAGCATTTCTGGAACCTACGCGCCTTGAAACGTAAAAGAAAATTGTTTGAGGGGGTGTTATAAGAATTTTTTGCTGGGCGAATACATAGGAGTATTATTCACAGAATAATAAAACAAAATAGAAAACACCGAAATAGACGCTTGAATTCTTCGTTGTAGCCGTTGGAACAAAACACTTTTGAGGGTTTGAGGGCTACAACGAAGAATTCAAGCGTCTATTCGGTGTTTTGTAGCCCCGCTTTATTTATTTATTTATTTATTCTATTTTTTTACATTTTTTTTAAAAGCATGGTTTGGGGCCAGACGTATTTCGCTTATAACAGCAACCGTTGACAGCGTACAACGAAAAGTTCCTGTCATGCAGCATGACCTAATGAGCGACTAGCTCGAACTAACTTGAACCAGCTCGTCGTACATTGTGGTAAACTAAAGGTTTATTTATTTTATACTTCACACCCATCGGGCATCTTATGATGCTATCAAGAAGTTACCGAGATGCAAATGATTGAGCATGAACTTCACGATGTGCCCAGTTTTTCCAAGATCGTTTGGCCGGCTCCTGTTTCGTAATAATTACTTATTTGAATGTACGATCAATGGTTCTATCACTAAGATGTTATCAATTTATTGTTTATACGTATTTATTTTACATATTATTTTTGCAATAATTGTGCAATTTGTGCAAGAACTTATACAACCAATGTCCAGCATAACCCTATACTGCCGTGAGAAGGAAGAACGCCTCAACTCCAAAATCAAAACATTGCAGAAATTCGCATTAAAGTTTTTCAGAGAAACCCCTGCTGTTCCTTCCCTCCAGTACATTCTAGCAACCCCTACATTCTAACAACATTTAGAGGAACATAGTATAGTACTTGAATTCATTCATACATTTAAAAAAAACGAAAAAAATCGATTTTTTAAGTCGATTAGTCGCACTTAAGGCTTTTTTCAAATTTCATATCAACTTTACTGGAATGTTTTTGAAGCTGAAATGCCTCAGTTCGCTTTTGTGATGTTTTTCAGCCCTACAAATCGATGTCGCTATGGAGTTGTTTGAAGGAGAAACGCCTCAACGTCTACTAATTCAAGTATTTTACTATTGTTTTTTAAGGAACGAGAGAAAATCTCATTTTCGTAAGCATTGGAGTTGAGGCGTTTTTGTTTCATACGGAAGATTGTAAGTTACATCATTCAACAATTTCTAAGTTTAAATACCTAGTTAGTGTTTGATATTAATAACTAACGTCAACTTTGATTCTTCTGTAGGCTGTACACATGATTAGGGTCCTGTTCCAGGACAACAAAAACGACTAGATTTGTCATACCTTCACCTCCGTTCACCTCCACATTTATTTTTGTACACAGTAGTTGTTTCTATTATTTCAACTTGTTGAAGTTTGTATTGCCTTATTTAGGCCTACAAAGAAAAAGAAAGAAAGAAAGAACATACAACATTTTACAAAACATTCATCAATTAATGTAATTTAGCATTAGATCAGTTACTGTGCTGTTAATGTGTTTGTCGCTATGGCAAATGGTAGCCTGTTAGTAGGTATTTGATGATATTATTATCCGTTGTGTAGCTGTCGTTCAGCGGTTCTGTCTTTATGTATTTGCTACTTTTTGGTTTATTATTTTCAATAATGAACCTTTGGAATCCAGCATGAAAAAAAAAAAAAAAAAATTCTAACCCCCCCTCAAAATTTGATGGTTTACCTACGTTTCAAGGTACGTAGAATCCGAAAATGCAATAAAAAAATTGCTGTCTGTCCGCCGTACGCCGTACTTAGTATTTTTCTTAGTTACCATGAAAAAAAAAAAAAATTGATGAAATTCGGGTTATAGGTTCCGTCCGGGGTCTAGTTGGTCCTCGAAGCTCGGCGTTACTGTCAGTCCTCTCTAAGGGGTTAAAAATAGGGGTTGAAATGTTCAGAACGCCATAGCTCGAAAACTTTCAGTATAACGGTATGGTTTTTTTACGTTTTTAAATTGATCTTGAACTAAAGAATTTTTTGAGGCCTTCTGGAGCATTGTACGACCAGCCGTTCGTTTGCACCAAAAAGCTTCGTCAACACGATCGTGAATCAAACGGTATAAATCCGGCCCAGATATCATCACTAGGGAGCACCTGATTATAATCACGGATGGCTACATGAAGTCGAGTTGGTTGTTCTGCGATATTATTTCATTTGAAATATGATGGATCTATTGGATTGTTTGGTAGGTGCTTTTGAAACTTGAGCAAACTTTGGAGTATATTGATGGGTAAATTATTACACAATGGCAAATTATTGCACAACTGTAAATCATTACACAACGGTCAATTATTACGCAACGGTTCATCTACCTAGAAGGGGCTGGATTTTGTTGATAGGTACTTTTGCAACTTGAACAACCGTTGAAGTATTATTGATGAGCCAATTATTACACAACGGTGAATTATTACACAACGGTTCATTATACTATCTACGTAGAACGGCACCTATACAGGTAAATTATTATTTGCCTTATGCTTCATGAATAACTACAAATAATTAATTATTGAATTATTGAATCCTGCGCATTTGTAGGAAACTTTAATTCCGGAGCCGGTTTTAGCACTCGATTTAAGGCTTTCCTGGGGGGAGCGGGGAGCTCGAGGGTACTGACCACAGAAAACAGTGATCTACGCAGAAGGGCATCTATACAGGTGAATAATAAACCTTAGTGTAATAATTTGCAGCGTTTTTATCTTCGGTGTCCACTTCAGTCCCAGCTGAACGGCTGTTATACTGACACAAGATAGGAACCGCTTGAAGGGAGCATAATGTCCAAGCTTTTGACCAATCCTAGAGGAAGAGTTATATTTTCAACTCGAATCATAACGCTTGGATATATTTTCAATACGAATTTGATAAATTTTGATCAATATGAACAGTTATACCTAGTTTGACATACATTTTTTATATCCTTATTATCTTTTTATAGTTATTCATAATATTAAAAATAACGTTCATTATTTTTAACGCAAAAAATAATGAATATTAAAAATATTCATAATATTATGAATAACCATATAAAAATATGGAGTAACTTCACTCTATAAAAATATAGAGTAATTTATTGGTCATATCATTCAAATATCGACATTAGGTAGCCGGCCGATATTATTTTTCAATAATCAATTTGACCCTCCCATATTAACGATACCAATATCTATATTGGCCCATCGATATCCCTAACCCAGAGCAATCCGACCTGCAGCAATTTTCGAACTCCCCTCAAACGCGCCAAATTAGCAAAGCAGCAACGGATACGAAACACACGAGATAAGAGTAGCATTCAAAAAATGGTATTCACAACCCCGCGCAAACGTGCTTCGAGAATATGAGGTTCTCGATACTCTTCACAGTATACGTGGAAATCGATGGTAAAAGTGGAAAAAAACCTCGTAAGTCTGAGTTTTTCGATGCTTTAAGGAGACTCCATAGGCATATATTTGAGTAGTAATAAAGACCTAGGGCGTTTATTCTCGTCTCCTGTAAAATGAAGATTTTCTGACTTGTACCAGTGAAATATTGTTGAATTTGGACCTTACCTGACCGATCTTGACCAGTTATGAACGATTTCCAAAATTTCTATAGCAACTGATCAACAAACGCCCACCGGGGTTGACGCAGGGCAGCTTGGTCCTCTATCATGATAGACCTCCCGAGCTGGAGGTTTCAAACTAATTTCTTCACCGCCTGACAACGCCCCATGAATTATACCAATCCAAATGTAATTATGAAAATCTCACATTTTTGCTGTAAGAACTTTCTGGCGCCAGACTCAATTACATCGGAACCGATGAGGCCCCACTGGGGAAGGGGAATCAAATTTGACAAATGCTCCAGGACTTTTCCGAGACTTTTCGGGTTTCCCCAACTAGATAGGAATTTTTCTGGCACGCGGACGGACCATTAGTTATACGGAGACAGCGGAGGAAAAGTTGAAAAGTTGATGAGAAGGTGAACGGAGGTCTGAGGTGGTTTGGCAGCGGGTTTGTAATGAAAATGAATTGGGCTCGTCGAGAGTCCGAATGGTGCGAGAAAACTTCGATTCGGTTACCTACGCCAGGTCGGCCTGGCCTGGCAGAGCGCTGATTCCAAACTCTCCCTCGGAAATGGACGATCCAGGATCCAGGCACTGAATAATACACAAATCGATTGATATTCCACTGGGAAATGATTGAGCGTACCCAGCCTCCTGGGTTCTGAAGATGTTTCGTTATGATGATGCAGAAGACGGGTCATATGGAAGCAGCTTGTACTCCTGGGTGTAAGGAGAGGTAAGACAAACTCATCATCATCGACAGGAAGTACATCTTCTCAAATTTCATTAGATTTCTTAAGTCTGCCAAACCGTCGTCTTCGCCTTTCCCAAACATGGCCTTAAAATTGTGAAACATGAAAAGGCGCCCATAATCTACGGGAAAGATCACATATGGCGACAGTGAAAACTCCATTAACTAGTTCGGAATGGATCAAACACCAATTGAATTTGCAGTCTGGTGAGATTTAGCAATGAAATGTTACCATTTGGTGATTGAATAGCTACGGCGTAGGACGTGCATTGTGTATAGGAGTAAGTAACAAGTTTTATCAAATCACATTTAAACTGCAGAGTCATGTAGTGATATGAAATCCGTGAGAGGCACCGCACTAGTGAGACTGGTCAACACAGCATGCACAAACGTAGTGACAGGTGGAGAAGGAATAATGAACGAGTATTTTGTTGGAATAAAAAAATACGGTCAATTGTCAATTTTCATAACTTTTAAACATTTATGTTTGTTTTATCAATTTTAAAAAACGTTTGCCAATGCGGGTGGGCAGTATCTTCCTCACTTACTGTAACATGGACGTATAGAATCAGTTGGTAAACAGGTTGGACAACGGACAAACACAACAAGGATTTTTAGTTTGCGCATGCGCGGACGAAAGTTATACTATGATCTTGATGGAATGCATTTGAGATCGTCCAACACCTCACCTCAATCTATATTCCAAATTTCACCGTTTTACGATGATTTGCAGGGCAGTTATGTGCGCTACGAGGATCTGACGCTTGCGCATGCGCAGACCAAAGTTACTGTACGATCCCATTGGCATTGATAAGGGACCATTTGCGATCCAACCCGCGGGTACCCTCAAAATTTCAGCTCTCTACGAATATTTTTCGCGCATGCGCAGACGAAAGTTACTGTACGATTCCAATGAAATTCATATGGAACTATCAAAGTGTTATCCGTGATCGACCTTCCATGTTTGAACTCATTTCACCGACATTTAAGGTAGTTACGGACGTTTCAAGTATTTCACGTTCGCGCATGCGCAGATGAAAGTTACAGTACTTTTTCAATGGTTTTGGTGTTGGACCATCTGTGATCCAACTCGCACCTACCCTCAAATTTTCAGCCCATTTCGACCATTATTTTGGGTAGTTATGGGCGTCAGAAGGAACTAATCACAGACAGAAACGGAACCATAATGTTCCTTGATGCCTGAAACGTAAAATGGTAGTGGAAATTGTCATTCCGGAGGATATCTTTTTTTTCTAATTCAATTACGAATCCACGGCTTCCCTAACCTTCCGGTAGTGAGGAACACAAATTAAAGAGTGAGAAAATTTTCAATCCAAATACACGTTGGAACTGTTTTTGTAACAGATTGCCCACGATACCTGAAGAAAGCCCAAACCTCTCAGATAAAGATGCAGTCAGCTAACGCACCGCGTCGTTGGAAAATAGAAGACCTACGTTTGGCTTGACAAGCACTTTATAACTAGGAATATCTATCCGCCCATAAGAGAACAAAAATAACCAGCTCGTGGACATAATTCTAACGAATTGAATGTGAATCCCCGATGGGCTGCTTGAAGCGAGTCGGAAAAGCAAGGGACTAAAGATGTTGCCACTGCCATGGTTACCTGGTCTCATTACTCCTGGCTCTGGCGAGGCGGCCCCTCGCATGTCCTCGACCGCACCGGCCACTTCAACCTCATTTATTACTCTTCCCCACCGAACCGTCCAGGGCTTTACTTTGACATAACAATGGGTTTTCTACTCTTGCAGAGTTTCACAGAGAATACCGCCCGCTCTCTAACCTCCCGGACTCAGTCTGTATCCTCTCCCGCCTGTTCTGTTGTGCTCATTAACAGAAAGTACTTACAACGGGTAATCTATTTCTCTGATTAATGCGAGCCGGTGGAAGCCCCCAGCCTTTTACACTGAGACACATCGGTGAGGTAGTGTAATATCCTTTACTTAACGGAGAGGGCGGCAGGCGAGGGGAGCTAACCAATATATCAGAGGTTCAGGCTTTTGAAACCGACTGACGCTCAACGCTCTGGTGGGGCCTTTGCAACGAAATTCTGGTGGTTCTAATTGATATTTGTGGGAGGGAATTCCAGGGTCCAGAATCAATCCCGACTCTACGAACCACTTCACATCGGTTGAACGTCGGATGAAACAAAGCCAGCCGGTAGCTCTTGCACTACCGACTGGTTGGGGATCTTTGATGTTAACTTCCGCTCAGGATGTGCGACTAGCGAGAAGTTCGCAGAGGCCCAGCTCCAACTTCTGTTGCCCGCCAGCTTCCACATAGCTTTTAGTCAACAGTTAGCCTGTGAATTCCCCACCACCCCATTCAAATTTACTATCAACTATTACCTTTACCTCAGTCAATTGGATCAATACGAGCTCGGTCAACTCGACAAATCCTTTGCCCAATGAAACCTAATCAAGTCGATTTATGTGGCGCGGACAACGATTAAATTTGGTTTCATATTCACTTGGCGTAACATGAAAATCTCTTCGTCGGGCAACGTACATCAGGCTCATCGACTCCAAGCAACACCGCTCAGAGGTCAGAGTTAGGCGAAAACAGATTCCTCCTAGAAAGAGCAATATCATTAGGTACAGTTGTGACGTGCTATGCGAAACCAGTTAAATGTGGAGTGATTGCTAGCAAACTAATCCTGATGAAATGTGTAGCTTTACTCATGTTGTACCACAAAGTATCCCATTCTCAGACCAGGAGGACGATGTCCGTCACGCCCTGGAGGAACATGGGGTTCCCTGGGGGACAAGTCCGCTCCCGAGCCGAGGACAGAAAACTAAGTAGTAATTGATGAAAACATTGTAAATTTAGGTACCTTATTTAAAAATATTAAAATAATCAAATCTGTTTTACATAGCTCAAAATGTTTCCTTCACTCCTGTATGATGGAAAACCGATGAGGGAGGGTCGAAATTTAATTAATTGATTACAACTAAAGCTGAGGAAGCCGGAGGACGCGATTTGATTGGTTGGCCCAGTGTGACGTCATTTTTCCTGGGTTGACGTCATAGGGCTTCAACGAAAATCCCCCTTTGCGAGACCGCTCATGGAGTTTCAAATGAAGAATCCCTCGCCATATTAATGTTTCATCCATGCAAATTAGTGCATCAGTGACTACACGGAAAATCACTTTTACGAGAAAATAGAACAACACGACAACATACAAATCGACATGCCGTGGTACCCCTCAAAATCTACATTTACCACTCCTATGTAATGTATAAGATTTAAACAAATAAACGAGGAGAAAGCCAAGCTGCACGACGCCGCAGTTGAAGCCTAGAAGGAGTTCCCCCCCATCAAACTCCCAACACTCCTCAACGGGCAGATGTTAATTGAGCCCAAAAGTGGTCGAAAAGATCCCCGGGGAAAAGCGATTAGGCAGAGACCCGAATAAGAGCCCCTCCACCGACCGCTCCCATTACGGGAGATAAGGATAGGTCGAAATGAGCCCGTCTTATCAGTTCTCTATCGCTATCGTGAACGGACCGTTGTCGCTGCGTCTCCTGCAAAATGTCCCCGTCGTCTTCGAAATGCAATGTGGTGGTAGGTCAGCGGGGAAAAGTTCTTTTGGAAGTGGATCGATTCAAATTTCGAAAACATCGGGATCTACTTGGAGGAGAAATCAAATGGAGGTAAGCTTCATTATAGTATGTGTAATTATGTTTGTATTGTAGTATGTGGGTTCAGATAATGTTTGTTTTTCTGTAGGTGTTATAAGAACTCATGTGCTGCTTCCATGAAAACCCCTGGAGGAGACTCCTACACCACCACGGAAACCAATTTCACCCACAACCATGAGCCGACATCAGAGAGGGATCTTCGAAGACAAGTACTGAGCAATTCCGCGAAACGCAAGGCTGAGGACGAACGGAGTGAGAGACCAACGAAAATCTTGTGTTTTTTTTTTATCTCAGGAAAATGTGGAAATTTTGAAAAGTGCGGAAAAGGTGAAAAGAAACATGTATTATGCAAAACGACGAAAGTTAGGTCACACCCTCCCAACGAATGGGCTTGGTTGTCAGGGTCAGCCACCATTATTCTGCTCACTGACTTTATGATGTAATATAATTTGTACGACTTATTTATACTTAATAATACATTTTTTATACTTATACTTTGACGACCGACGCTGTGACGACGATGTTATGTATAACGTCTAAAATAACAATAATAGTATATATCTAAAATAATAATCAAACCAAAACCAAAAATAAACCAAAAATTCTGTTGAATAAAAAGTCAAAATCTAGTCAAAATATTATGGCGTTTTTATTTGTCCATTCGTACTTCGCACTGGGCTGGTCGCTGGTCGCGGTGGTCGCTTGGGGCTCATTTGGTAGCTAGACCTCTGGGCTCATTTGGGGTCAAACACGTTGGGCTCTTTTGGTATCTCTCGCTGACGCTAATAGGAGGGGTGGGCTCATTTGGTAATAGGCTCATTTGGGCACTCTGCATTTGGGCTCATTTCACAATCTCCCTCCTCAACGACCATAATGGCCGTTGGTGGACGAGGGACGAGGTGGAGGCACCTTGTTATACCACCCGGCTCGCCCAGCACTTTATGTGACCGATCTCGCTCTCACCTACGACTTCCCTCTCTCACTCTACTTACACCTCCTCTCTTTCTCTCTCTCTCTCTTACAATTCCTCGCTTCCTGGGGGATGCTCCCTCTCCTCTAATACTCGCTGTGGTGATAACCGCGGGGTATTAGCATCCTTATCCTCCAACATCTGCTGCGGTGATAACCGTGGGACGGTCCTTCCTCTACTACTCGCTGTGGTGATTACCGCTGGGTGCTAGCCTCCTTCCTCCGGGCGGCTGCTGTGGTGATAACCGCGGGACACCTCTCTCCTCTAGCAATCGCTGTGGTGATAACTGCGGGGCGTTAGCGATCCGAAAAGAACCCCCCCCCCCCCATCGCCCCAACACAACACTCAACCATTTTACTCATTCATGTCTCTGCTCCATGCAAGTCTGGGAGCTCCAGGAGTTAAAGCTGAATTATATACAAGGTCTTGCAAGTCTAGAGAATCAAAAAACCATTCTTCCCAGATTCGTGGGCTGAATGCGTAATTCCAACCGACGAAGCATATTTTATAATGCTGACCCTTTTATTCCTCGGACCTTTCTGCGAACTATAATTATAATTTTTAACGTTGGAAGCCTCTGGGTTCTAGCGAAAAAGAAAAGGAAACTTTTTTTTTCGCTTTTGCTCCTTCATAAGTTGAGTTGGAGAAAACGTGCCAAACAGCAAACCGTGTCATGCATATCTGCTTCATTTTCGGACTAGAAAAATCGTCCATCTGGGCCCTAGTTGTGCCTCGAAACTATGCAGCCTGATCGCAATACACCCAGGCGTGTCATGGAGGGGGGGAGGGGGGCTGGGAGGTTTTAGTGAACATGAGCTTGTGAGATATCGTTTTTCATATTTTTTAGGGCGAGAAGACCGAATATGACGTTCATTTTAAACGAAGAGTGAAGAACTAAGGTTGTAACGAAGGTTCGGCTCTCAAAATTCTTTTTTTACGAGTCAAAAACTGGGTAATTTGTATAATAAAACTAGAAGTAGTATCAACAGGTGAATCAAGACGATTAAATGGCACTATAAATGATAAAGATAATTTGTTAAAACTTGTTAAAACATAAACAAAATAGGAGCCTAATTCGAGTTTTGGGGGGCCAAAATTGGTGGAAACCATCAAAAATATATTGTAATAAGATTTCTTTTAGAAGAGACGGAACAGTGTATTTCACAAGTTCGAACTTCACATAACAACAACATTTTCCGATCCCCACAACATAACAACAACTCCTAATCATGTGGTAGCAGTGGGGTTACTCCCACACTACTCCCTCTTCCGTGAGATCTGGCCTCCTGTCTGACATCTGCTCTTGCCAGGCGATTAACGTGGAGCAACCGTGTAGTTCTTCCCATTCGTACTCTGTAGAGAACATCGCTCTTCTTCTCCTTCACCACCCACGGCCCGGTCCATTGTGGGAGCAACTTGGTGCAGAGCCCTCTTTTCCTTGTTGGCGTATGCACCCACACCCAGTCACCTGGTTGAATTGTTGGCTCCTTGGTCTTCCGATCAAACATCTCTTTCTGGGCTCTCATTTCCATTCCAATCTCCTCCCGGGCAAAGACCCTGATCTGTTCGAGGTAGGCCTGCAACTGAATAGCATATGGCGTCGTCATCACTTCTTTCCTAACCGTTGGCCGCCATAACGTCTCAGGCAGGCATATGTCTCTACCAAAGACTAGTTGCGCGGGTGAGAACCCCGTGGTGCGATGTGGTGTGGACCTGTAGGCAAGTAAGAAGAGAGGCAGTTTTTCATCCCAATCGGTATGGTATTTGTTCACAAACATGGCCATGTGTTTTGCAAGTGTCCTATTAAGTCTCTCCACTAACCCACCCGACTGCGGATGCAACGGCGTACTACGAGTACGACTTCCACCAAGCAGTTGCATAGCCTCTTCCACGAGTTTTGCCTCGAAATGTCTCCCTTGGTCGGTGTGGAGTGCGCGTGGGATACCTACTCTGCTAAAAACCTGCTCCACGAGTGCCTCTGCAACTGTCTGAGCTTCTTGATTTGGTATAGCGACTGCTTCAGGCCACTTAGTGAAGTAGTCCATCACCACCATCACATACTTGTTGCCCCGTGAGCTCCGTGGAAATGGGCCAAGAAGATCAACTCCCATTCGTTCAAACGGCACACCTGTGGCCACTTGCTGAAGGGGGGCAGGCCTTTTACGACAGGGTCCTTTGAAAGTTTGGCAAGTTGCGCATGTCCGGCACCAGGCACGTACTTCTGAAGACATACCCAACCAAAAATAACCCTGTCGAACCTTTCCTAACGTCTTCCAGAAGCCAAAATGTCCCCCTGTTGGGTTATCATGGCACTGCTTCAGCACATTTGAAACTTCGGTAGCTGGTACCACCCACTGTAGCCACCTGCGTCCTCTACCACCTTCCCAACGGTGAAATAACTCCCCATTCTTTTCTTCTAAATTTTCCCATCTACTCACTAATCGTCGTACCTTGGTGTCATGGTTCTGCAAGTCTGTGGCACTGGGTTTCTGCCCAATTTGCTTCATCTGGAGGACAGTCTGAATGCATTGGTCATTTGCCTGCAAACCAACCAGTTCAGGGCTTATCAAAACTGCATTGACTGCTGCCTCATCGCCCCCTCAGAAAATGAAAATTAGGACGGGCCCCCAAATGTAATAAGATTTCTTTGAGAAGAGACGGAACAGTGTATTTCACAAGTTCGAACTTTACTTCACATAACAACAACATTTTCCGATCCCCACAACATAACAACAACTCCTAATCATGTGGAAGCAGTGGGGTTACTCCCACACTATATTCCAATTATTGAACACGAAAGAAACAATAAATGAACAGCCAACATTTCTGCACGTATGTCCTACAGAATAATAAACGCATGTGACAAGGACTCTGCAGCGTTTTTAACAGTGTCTTGGTCGGTGTAGGTAGGCAGGTAGGTAGGTATGGAGATTTCGGTTTCCTTGGTGGGCGGGACGCTACCGCGTCCCTAGTTCCAAAATCTGCTCTGAGTTTTTGATACCTACTGATAAGAGCCCGGTGAAAATTAATTTTTCACGTTGATTTCTGTTGAATAATGATTGAGATTTCAGGTTTCGGGAAGGTGCGGCTCGACGGTTTGCTCACCGAAACCCGTATAACTCTGTACACACCAAAAGCTTCCACGGATTTCGCGGTGGATAACCTTTTTAAATTAAATTAAACGCACTGTGAAGTCGTACGATTCTCTTCTCAAACTCTGAGTCTTATTGGATGAGAAGAATTGAGGCGGCTGTTAATATATTCCGCCCTGTTAGATGCTATTGATCAACGAGCCCACAGAATTTCACCAACACGCTGGAGGAAGCAATTACGCGCCGGATCCTCCCTCTTGCTAATGCAAAAAGGAAGAAAAAAAAAAAAAAAATCGGACCCCTCTGATACTTCGGCTGAGGGTGCGATAAAAAAAAGTTAAGCATTATCAGCAAGTTGGGTCCCCTCCTGCTCCTTCTTTGCAACTTTCCCCCCCTGACGTCTCCTCCCTCTCCTAACACCAGCTTTTTTCGACGTTTTTTTTTGGTGCTGGACATCCAAGAAGTGAAAGCAATTTGAAAGGTTGTTAACTATGGGATGGGGGCCCCCAAGCACTGAGGGTCCTCACCCTTTTCCCGAATTACGAGCAGAAAGGGCCTTTCCGACGGAGGGCCTCATAAAGCCAAGCTGATGCGTAACGCGACGAGAAAAGCGGCGAAGAACGACAGCCACAGCCCAAACATTCAGGCAGGAAATAACCCGTCAGTTGGTATGCGGTATGAGGTATGTGGTATGCGGTACGTGGTATACGGTATGAGGTACGTGGTATGCGGTATATGGTATGGCAGGTTGCGCTGCAACAGGTATGAGTTTCAAACGCAACGCGTGATCGTCTCATGTAGCGTCGCATGTGCGTCGAACGCGCCTCAATATGCGCATATAAAACGCCTCACGCAGTGTGGAAAGATCGTCGCGTCACAGGAGTAACAGAACTCGAGGTTTTGGTTTATTATTCTGTGAATAATACACCTATGTATTCGGTCAGCAAAAGATTTTTATAACACACTCTCAACATTTTTTTCTTTTGCGTTTCAAGTTGCGTAGATTCCAAAAGTGCAATGTCCGTCCGCTCTATCATCCATATCTACTTCATTTTCGGCCTAAAAAATTCGCCCTTTCGCACAGGACCATTTGGGCTAGGGTAAAATAGGGTTTATGGTTTACTAACATTAGCTTGTGAGGTATCGCTTTCCATGTTTTTTTTTCTTTTTTTTGGCGAAGAGGCCGAATATGAAGTCGGTTTTGGCCAAAGATTGGAAAATTGAGGTTCTAATGAAGTTTCAGCCTTAAATTAACGTTAAATTTTGGTCTAAAATCGCCGTTCTTCCGCACACAGCTAGGGTCCCCATTTGGGAACACATTTGGGTCCTAGTTGTGCCCCGAAGCACAGCAGCCTGATCGGAATACACCCAGGGGTGTTACGGGAGAAAAATGGGTGTACAAATAGGGGTTTTCGAGGTTTAAGTGAATAAGAGCTTGTGATTTACCGTTTTCCATGTTTTTTAGGGCGAGGAGACAGAATATGAAGTTGATTTTGACCGAAGAGTGAAGAACTGAGGCTCTAAAGAAGGTTCAGCTCCCAAAATTCATTTTTTTATGAGTCAAAAACCTGGGAAATTGTCTGAAATCACCATAAACTTGTACAGTCACACTAGAAGTAACAGGTGAATCAATGGCACTAACAATGATCAAAGTATAACAACTTTAAAAAAAATTAATTTGTGTTGTTGGGGGCCAAAATTGGTGTAACCATAAAAAATAAATATTTCAATTATTGCACATGAAAGAAACAATAAATTAAATAGCCAACATTTCTGCAGGTAAGTCCAGTAGAATAATAAACCTATAAAACCTAGAATAAATACAAATAATAATAATGTGACAAGGACTTACTTAGTGATTCTGAAGAGGAATCGATATTCAGTGACTTGTCATCGACAAAACGAGATTTCGCATAAACATTGATTATCTCCAATTATTCAATCACCAACACCCTTCCCTATTTTTGAAATACTCGCAAGGTTTTGCAAAAGGTACAACAACTGTCCTTGACTGAAAAACATATCCCAAGTCGTATACGAGGTTCAAACTTGCGAAAACAGGAAACAGAACATTTTATTAACAGTTTATCGAACTATCAGCAACAAAAGTGACTGAGAAGTCACCAGAAACGTGAAATGAAATTGGGCGATAGCGCTGCCATCTCTCATCAGAGAATCACACTACTAGCCACTGGACATTTTTAGCCTTAACATACACACCCGATTGCCGTCGGATGATCAACTTCTCTACGTCGCGAACGGTAACCGAATATCCTCCTACGGTACCTACCTCTCCAATGTACACCTAAATGGCCACACCTGGGAATGGAACATTACCGTAGCTGACGTCGAGAAACTGATCCTGGGTGCCGACTTCCTCTTATACTTCGGTCTACAGGTCGACACGAAGAACTCTCGTCTCATCGACCAAGTTTCATAAGCTCTGTCACACCACCTCCCCAAGTCGACCCCAAATTCGCCTCGCTCCTGGAGGCCTACCCACCCGAAACGAGATTGACATCCCACCTCTCTCATGTTCAGCACTACATAGAGACAACTGGCCCACCACTCTCCACCTTTCACAGGCCAAGGCATACTTCGACAAACGGCTACTCATGGCCTCTAGTGCGGCACCTCTACCAACACCCCATGTCCGCAAGTGCCACCAGACCTGTGGCATCGAATCTTCAACCATTACCACACCGAGACCTCCTCAAAACGCTGTATTTCTGGCCCCATATGAACTCAGACATACGCAACTAGGTTCTTGGGTGCCAGAAATGCCAGCGGTTCAAAATCTCTGCCCATCCCCACGTCCCACCTCAAACCTTTGACGACGCACTGCCCTTCGAATAACTCCATCTCGACCCTCTTCACCCATCTGAGGGGAAACGCTACTGGCTGACAACGATCGACCGTGCGACAAACTGGGTCGACGCCGTCATCAAGGCCTTCCTTAATAATTGGGTGGCCCAATACAGTTGTCCCCAGGTCGTCATGGTCGATCAAGGCAGGCAGTTCAAATATGCACAATTTTCAGAAGTTATTAGCTCACTGGGCATCACCAAGCAAGGTACTACGGCCTACCACCCGCAACCAAAGGGCCAAGTCGAGTGGTGGCACTCAGTCCTGAAGCAAGCCCTCTCCACCTCAAGTAGCACAGCCTCCTGGGCTAAGGTCCTTCCCTACATAATGCTCAGCCTTCGAACCTCGGTCCAACCAACAGATGGCCTTAGTCCCGCCAAATGAACCTCTCGCGCTCCTTTTCGACTTCCCACTGACATATTTCTCAAAGAATGGTCAATCACCCTTCATCAAACGCAGCTGACCCCCATTACCGACACCGCTTATCCTAAGGGCTTTCAGTCTGCTACCCAAATGTACCTGAAGGAGCCGGGGATCCATAAAACCCTTCAAACCCTCTATTCGGTCCCTTTCATGTCATGGGCACCACTAACACCACCGCTACTCTTTTGTGATTGACGGAAAACCGTACATACCGTGCCCCGCTCGCCTGCTGCAAGCCAGCCTTTACCCTCGCCAAATCCCTACCATGTCCACCTCTACCAGCAACACCCTTAGCCCTACACAGTCCTCAGCTCGCCTCCGTCTGTGATGGATCTTGCCCCTCCACCCCCAGCCGCTCCAACCAGCCATTTCCCGACCCAGATGTTGCTGCTGCCTTACTCGACGTCTGCCCCCACCACCACTCTCTCCTCTACGGCGTTCTCCCAGGCCGCCCGCCCTCACCTCCGCCATGGACTCCTCTTCCTAGGATCACCAGACTACCTCCCGGGCCTCGGCGGTGGCAAGTGTCCCGGTGGGCAATCAACCACGATTTTTACATCGTCGAAGCCACCGGGACAGACGACCCCTACACCCCCCTACCAGCCATGCCACCATCCGCTCTGGTCACGACTCCGCCACCCCCTGGAATATCCCCTATAGATGTCGCCATGAAACCCAGACCCAGGAGAAACCAATGACGCCCACAACACCTCACCTTCCTGGCGACCCCAGCATATTCTTCCACTCCGCTCCACCGTAGCGGGGTCTCTGGCACGTTCCTGGCTGAGTACTTACCGCCAGTCCCCAGCCAGGAACGCCCTGCTACCCCGTTGTGACACTACACCGACCATTGCTAGCCTACGCTTCAACTTTTTTTTTTTTTTTTTTAATAATAATTATTATACCTTTTTGCCTTCAGCACAATTAGTATCTTTTTGGCCTTCAGTACAATTCTTATCTTTAATCTTTATTGTAAAATTTTTATTTACTGGTACAATCTGGGAGGACGTTTGTCATGGTACCCTTACAATATACCATTCCTGTAAATAACTAAGATTGATACCAATAAAAACACGGAGAAAGAAGTCGTGCTGCGCTGTGTGAGGGACAAGGCTCAGGTAGCTTTCCCTCCAACGGCTGTTGGTGGACCGGTTGAGGGTGAAGGCGCCTTTATAAGGCGCCCGGCTTGCTCAGCTCGACATTCATCCAACTTCACTCGAAACAGAGCCTTCTCTCTCTCACCTTACCTCATCTTCATCAATTCACCCTTCTCCTCAACCATGTGTTCTCAACGTGGTGAAAACCGAACGAGAAATTCCTTCCCAGCACTCAACATGGTGAAAACGGGGCGAGCATTTTTTCTGATATCCAATGTGATGAAAAACCGGACAGATATCCTCCCTCCCTCTCTTCCAAATATCCAAGGAGGTGAAAACCATGCGGATATATTCCTATCCCAATATCCAATGACGTAAAAACTGGGCGGATATTTTCCTATCCTAGAGACGCATCCAAGGAGGTGATAACCGCGCGGATACGCTCTCGCACTCCTCTCTCACCCCCCTCATTCAACCTCACCGCCTCTTTTCCAAAACTCCTACCCACCTCAAACCACGCTTCACCTCAAGCGTCAATGCCGTTAAATACTGAATTCGCCATCTTACCCGACTTTCCCCTACACATACACTCATACATACGAATACATACTCTCAGGCATTTGAAAGACAATTCAGGTTTCACCGTCTGCTTCGTGTTCACGATGGTCAAAATTAAATACGTACTTTAGGGGTCAAAAGTAGATATACAGCTGGTTGTAATAGGCAGACCAGACGCCATGACTTTCCGCTGTATGTTTGAATGTTTATTTCATTTGTACCTCAACGGAGTGAGCGGTAGGTAGCTACTGAAGCAAAATCTCTCCGGTGTATTATCCCCTCTTTTTGTAACTAAACTGATTTTTTACAGTTCCCATTAAAATATAATTAACAAAGGGCTAATTTTATTTTAAAACCCTAATAAACACATACATCCGCTATGGAGTACACATACATATGTACGTATAAGTATGTATACATACATATGTATATTATTCTTTTTGAGCTGAAGAATTATTCATTTTGAGTGATAAGTACAGAATCTTATTATACCTAAGGTAGACAGTTATCTCCTAATAAGGTAGAAAATATTGTTCACGCAGCTTTGGCATTCTTCAGACACTGAACTTCTCTCCCAATAAAAGAAAGTGGAATTTTCAAGAAGACCGCTGACTTGTTTCCAGGGATCCGCAAAATTCGCTCTTTTTCGTATTTTTGGAGAATGCCTGTACATTTAGATTCTGCCCTCGCGCAGAAATTCCCTCATCAAAGAATTATTCTTGAGTTAGTCCCCTGGAGGATTCGACGGGAAATCCCATTGGTTTATCAAGTTCGATCCGTGGAAAGAGCCCTTTCTCCCCACAGTATAATACTGGCACACAAATTACGGAGGGTTGAACGCCTCTCCCTTTGATATTTTCCAAATAAACAGTTTTCATTTCACATTCTTTTCGGAGCTGCTCGTCTGAAACCGTTGTAACCACTCATGTAGTAAATTCCCCGGTGCACATCGACGGTACCTGCTGATCAAAGGCGAGATCTGTCGAGATTAAAGTTTTGTGATATTGAGAGCTCACTTCATCGAGGCATCATCAGCCTGAAGTGGAATTTCATTATCATCAGTGCTCCTGCCAAGTGAACCTCGACGATCGAAGGACCTGCGTCGTTTTAGATATACTCGCTTTCAAAGCTGCGAATTATTTTTCAATTAAGCGACACAAGTGATCGATAGCGCGGCACCTATATATATATATATATATATGCGATACACATACGCTCAATATAGGGAAATTTTCATTGCATTCAATGAATACGCAGCGTATCATGGAATTCCTACATGACGAGAATTTCTGCACCTATTGGGCCTTGTTACTAAAACAAAATAACGAGAAAAACGGAAGTCACGCAGCGTGAGCGAATTAGCGGAGCATCGCACAAAGGTACTTAAACTACCCTTCAATTCACAACATTATTAAACATGTTCACAGCTTTTACTAAGAAAAATCCAAATTTAACGATTTGTTGTCCCCCTAAATGTTTTTCGCAAATTTTTCGTTTTTTTTTCAGTTTCAAAGCATTCTGAATCACCGCTGGATTTTAACAATTTTAATATGAAGCTATACACACAGATATCTATATACCAGTATATATAAATCTCTTTGTCTGCCTCTCTGAATTCACTGAAAAAATAAAAATAAACGTGTTTTTACCGAATTTTCAAAGAAAATTAAGCTACTGCAACAGATGCTAAATTTTCAAAACACGAGTTTTAGAAATCTGTTTACAGGCAAATCTTTTTCAAAACATCCTGAACCCATCCTAGGGATCCATGTAGGGATCCTGATCTCTACGTTTTAACACGTGTGAGCGTGCGTGTGTGTGTGTGTGTGTGTGTGTGTGTCCTACATGATAAAAATTCCAAATTTCGTCAATTAGGTACCTACATGATAAAAATTCCAAATTTCGTCAAAATGTTCGTAATGCCAAACAGAAGGATGAGCTCGAAGATAAGCAACTTTCAAAACTTGAAGGGGGTCAAATCTGAGTTCTTCTGAGGGAGTCAAAAATCGGTAAAAACAGCTAAAATCGCGAGTAATGTACATAAAATCATTGAAAGTGACATTTAAGGGTGAGTAAAGACAGAAAAATACCACTTCAGTTCATCAATTCATCGAATTTAATAATACACCTTTTGTAGTAAGCCATCTTACAATGTGGAATAATAATAAAAATAAACCTTCAGCTTACTACCAATTTGTATTTAAAACAAAGCTTTTCGGTCAAATTCTGAGCATCCTCAGGTACTCACATAAACACAGAATGATAACCCATAAAGCTTTGTCTTAAATATAAATTGGTACCTAGGTAGTAAGCTGAAGGTTTATTTTTTTTATTTGATTTTTACCACTTCAGTTGTTTTTCATACAGAATAGGGGTCAAATTTGGACTTTGGGGTTCAAAATATGGTATTAAGAGCTAAAATCAAAATTAATTCACCTGACATTGTGTGGGATGGTAATTAACGACGGAGGGAATATTTTGATGATAAAAAATTTTTCTCAAAAAAAGAGTGGGTCAAATTTGACGCTAGAAGGGTCACAAATCGGTAAAAAGGGCTAAAATCACGAAAAAATTATATAATTTTACCCTAAGTAGTAAGGTTTGTAGCTATATCATCTTTTGGTTTATTATTTTCAATAATGAACCATTGGAATCGAGCATGAAAAAAAAATTTCTTACCCCCCCTCAAAATTTGATGGTTTACGTTTCAAGGTATGTAGAATCCAAAACTGCAATAAAAATATTTCTGTCTGTCCGCCGTACGCCGTACGCCGTACGGGCCACTTTTCTTAGTTACCATGAAAAAAAATTGATGAAATTCGGGTTATAGGTTCCGTTCGGCGTCTAGTTGGTCCTCGAAGCTCGACGTTACTGTGAGTCATCTCTAAGGGGTTCAAAATAGGGGTTGAAATTTTCAAAACGCCTATACAATTTTTTTACGTAAATATTTTTACGGTTTTAAATAGTTCTTGAACTTGCGAGTTTTTTAAGACCATCCGGAGCATCGTACGTCCAGCCGTTCGTTCACAGTAAGGCCCCGAAGTTTGCACCGACAGGCATTTTCGACTCCAGTGTGAATGAAATTGTATACAATTCAAACCAAATCTCGTAACCAGAGACGCGCCCACAATAGGAAATTTGGCGGAGATAAAATCATTGGTAGGGATCACCTGATTATATTGGCGGAGTATGAAGTCGAGTTGGTTGTTCTGTGATATTATTTAATTTGAAAAATGATGGCTCTTTTGGAGTTTGTTGGTAGGTAGTGAAACTTGAACAAACGTTGAAGTATTATTGATGGGTAAATTATTACTACGGTAAATCATTACTCAACGGTAAATTATTACACAACGGTTCATTATACCATCTACGTAGAAGGGGCTGGAGTTTGTTGGTAGGTACTTTTGCAACTTTTTTCACTCTTCATCATCAATTTCTTTTCAGAACTTCATTATGTGTGTTTCTTTTTGTTAGGTACTGTTTGTCATCGGCAGAATTATTTTAGCAACATTTAACTCGTGATTTAGGTAGGTACCTAGTAACGAGTACGGGGTTAGGTACTAACCTACGGAGGGTCTGCGATCTACATAATATGTATAGAATAGTACATATCATTATATAGACGGGTTATCTATACATAGAGCTGTGATCTGTAACAGAAGGGTATTCTATACAAAATAATAAACCGTTGTGCAGGGATTTGCAGCGTTTTTACACAATAGCACGAATATTTCTTGGAAAATTCGCTCTTACAGCCATGCTACATGACGGGTTTTTCTTTACTGTCCTCCAGGCAACTGAATTTTCGTGTAAAAATGTAAAAAGTAGTTCCAAAGATGCTGAGATTTTCGAAAAAAGAAACCAGTGTGAGGGCTCCACCAGTGTTCAATATTTTGTACTGCCTTTTGTACAAACATTAGAGAACACTTTTTTGCACACAATTTTACAAGTGTGAAGCCCCCCTTCATTAATATACACTGTACCAAAGTCACATGAAAATAGTTGAATTCCATGTATGAAAAAAACTGCTCCGAAACAGACAACAAGAATATTGCTTAAGTAGAAAAACCATGAAAATGGTTGTATTTTCATGGATTTGGTTTTTAAAAGGTTTGAATGTGCTTAAGTTGTACCTAGAAAAAATTGAGAACAAGTGACATAAAATCACTGAAAGTAGTTTGGAGGGGAGATTAAAGACAGAAAAATACAATTTCAGTTGTCTTTCAAATAGAATACGGGTCAAACTTGGATTTTGGTGGAGGGGGGGGAGTCAAAATTGGTATCATGAGCTAAAAATCAATATTGATTCACCTGAAGTTGTGTGAGATGGTGACTCACGACAGAAATACGGAACATTTCAACGATAAGAATATTTTTCTCAAAAAAATAGTGGGTCAAATTTGACTTTGTAAGGGTCAAAAATCGGTAAAAATGGCTATAACCACGAAATGATATGATTTTACGAAATGTGGTAAGGTTTCTCGTTATATCATTTTTTTACGCAATTGCACGAATATTTCTTTGAAATTTCGCTCTTATAGCCATGCTGAATGACTGGAACTTTCTATTTTCCCAAGTCAATTAAATTTATTTTTTGCTGATGGAAGTCAATTTATTTTTTGGTGCTGGGTATCTCAAGAACTGAGAAGTGGTGATGTAAGGTAATAAAAAATGATTGTACATATTACCTGGGTTTTCCTAGCAAAAACGTTGGAAATTATGAAGAAACGAGTCGAATTCACATGGAAGATTATAGTTCAACACCACACAAGTCACGGAAAGTACTGATGCAACTCTACACATCTTAAGCGTGCCCGTTTTCATGAAATTTATCAAATTGTTATCTTCATTGATGTTACTGATGGAAATTAGATTAAATGTGCGAAATTATGCGTAAAAATAATTGAAAACGCGTTTTGTGGCTCCCCTGAAAAATTAGCGAAAATTACTTACGTGATGTCGCAGTAATAGCGTCGATTCACATTATTTTGCTCCTTACATGCTGCTTCTCAGATTATTACGTAAATTATATTCTTATGAGAACTTCCAGTGCGTGTTGCTTGTTGTTTATATAATTTTTATGTCGTCTTTACTAACACTCGCGGTGACAAAATGAGTCAATGTGATCAAATTTTAGCCGTTTTCTATTTTCGAAAACCACAAGTCATCGAACTCATCCTTTCGCAGCCGCCGTTACCGAAATTTTGGAGGAAATTAGGAGTTTTCCGTCTTGCAGGTGGTCAAATACCATCTGGAAGGTCGCAGAATAATCTGGAACGGAGAAAAATCGAAAATTAATTTCAAAATTAACTGAATGTCGAGTTACCCGGTTTTCTCCTGTCCCCTTCATCAGCTAAGGGCCGGTTTCAGCAACGCGGACCACCCAGAGAGGTTTAAGCCAACGATTCTGAGGAAAGACAGTTTCACGAACGCCTAATCTTGGAATAACTCGCGCTATCGGCCCATCAAGTTAACACCTCCTTTCAGGTAGTTGAAACCTCTGATCTGAGATTGATTTCCGATTCTCAGGGATGCCATCGACATTTTAACATGTATCATGTTTCAGCCCTGGGGTACTAGCATTTTTTGCGAGTCGATTTTGCGCGTCAATTTTGAGCGTCAAATTTGAGCGTCAATTTTAAGCGTCAAATTTTTTCGCGCACAATGCATAGTGGTTTTCACGTACAACCGAGTAGTTGCTAGGGAAATGAAACTTCTTTCATTTTCATCGGACAAAAATCGTTTTCCATTCGTTGGAAAGCTCTTGATTTATCACGAATTTATTTCGTATTTGTTCTTGGTATTTATTTCCTAGTTTCATACTATAACTATATAAGTCAATGTTATAAATGGATAGTAAACAATGACGCTTGTTTGGTTGTCACGTTTTAACATGTATCATCTATGGTGCTCAAGAAATGTAGACAAGACATCGTCAGAAGAAACGAGCACATACGTTTCAAGTAGTAGATTTCTACCTAGCCTTCACTTTTCGAGTTAATAACATGATACATGGTTGCAATTTTTGGTTCTTAAACATAAATAAATTTCAGGTTTTCATAAAGCATAACGTTTGCTTAAGTTGCAGTACCTATCAGCAAAATCCAAAAGAGCCATCGTTCTTCATTCTACTCGTGACCTCGTAACCTAACCAGAATTTATAACACCCCCCTCAATTTTTACTCGTGCGTTCTTCCTACCTAAGGCAGCTTCGGAAAATATTTTTTAAACCTTTTTTGTGTGTATCACTCGTAATTTTGCGCGATGAATCGTTTCATTCAAGTGTTCGAATCATCCTCCACAAGCGGAGGAAATATACCAGTACTCTCGCTTGCCCGTAGAATTAAGGAACAACTGCTGTGATATATACGGGTGTGTGTAAATGCTTATTAGAATGTGGGGCCTAGACATTGTGATACTAAGTTAAGGGTATGAATGAGTATGGTGTGAATGAAATTTATAAGTATGTATATGTTGTGTGCATGTGATCATGGGGTGCTTGGGCCGGTCCGGGGGCGGCCCCCTTGGCGTTTCTCCCTGCAGTGCAGGTGCGCAGTCATCTGCGTTCTTATTTATTTATTTATCAATATTATACGAGCAAAGATTGCCCAATTTACAAAGAAATAATAACTATCAACTAAAATCACGTTGTTCCAAATAATTGGTAGGTACACTGTGTACTATCATGAATAATAGGTACACCTTATTTATAAAATAAAAGACAATTTGTGTTCAAAATAATAATAATTTGGCCCGTCTCTTGAAAACATTTTCACTTGAACAGAGTTGGTCCACTTCTGACAAACTTGCCAGACGGTTGAATTCCCGCTGGCTTCTGATCAGGGGCCCACCGAGCAGATAGTTGGGGTTCATTAGGTCCTCCTGCCAGAAATTGGAAGCCCCGGGAGCCGCCAATGGTGGGTGGGTCCGGGCCGACCCCTCCTGCAACACAAAGCCTAGCTTTAAAGTGGGAGGGTAATTTTCCTGATAAAATCAAATTGTTCTGGTAAATGTTTTGTTATGGAGATAAAAAATAATTCAATCCTCCGATGAAGATTTCAACGAACTTATGGAAGTGGCCTTATAATTCGCGAAGGGGTCGACCATTTCCAGAAATCAGATGATAGCGATCTTCTTCTCGAGGTTCCGCATTCCCAAGGAAGGAATGAGCTTCGTGCTCGATATAACAGAAAACTTTCCAGTTTTCCAAATAGAAGTAGGACCACAAATGTCTAGTAATAAATGTAAAATTTTACACCAAACCAGGTAAACAACAACATCGGACCCATCATGGCAGTTTATTTCCTCGAGTACCTAATACACAATCCTTCTTAGTATGCGTAAGTTCTTATGGGGCATTTGTAAGGGTTAGCATTTCGAAAAAAATTGGTCGGATTTAGAAAAAAGGTCGCAGTACTTGTTGAATGGTTAAGTTTTGCTTTAGAAGATGAAGTCGTTTCTTGTTTGTATACCTATTACTACATTGTACTCTGCCCTCCAAAGTAACAAAGCCGTCCACTCCATTTTTTCCAATTTAGAGATTTTGGTATGCCTGGATTCGTATCTTAAAGACCTATTTTGGTATCAAGTTCTAAAAGTTGGGAAAATTTCCCTAAAAAAGTTATCCAAGGAAAACGTTTACGGGTTTTCGAGTTTTTGATGGTTTTCCAACGATGAAACGCAGTAGTAGTTCTTCCAACAAATAAAACGCTGCAAATTATTACACAAAGGTTTATTATTTACCTGTATAGATGCCCCTTCTGCGGAGATCACTGTTTTCTGTGTCAATACCCTCGAGCTCCACCAGGAAAGCCCTACAATCGAGTACTGGAGCCGGCCCCGGAATTAAAGTTTCCTACAAATTCGCGGGATTCAATAATTCAATCATTAATTATTTGCAGTTATTCATGAAGCATAAGGCAAATAATAAACCGTTGTGTAATAATTTACCTGCATAGATGCCCCTTTTAGTAGATACTACAATGAACCGTTGTGTAATAATTTGCCAATCAATAATACTTCACCGTTTGTTCAAGTTGCAAAAGTACCTACCAACAAAATCCAAAGCAGCCTTCATTTTTCAAATAGAATAATATCGCGGACCAACCAACTTGACTTTACACAGCCATCCGTGATTATAATCAGGTGCTCCCTAGTGATGATATTTGGGCTGAATGTATACAATTCGATTCACCCTCCTGTTGACCAAGCCTGTCGGTGCAAACTTGGTGGCCTTACTGTAAAGGAACGGCTGGACGTACACTGCTCCGGGTGGTCTCAAAACAGTCGTAAGTTCAAGAACTATTATAATATAAAACCGTTAAAAAAAGGTATAGGCGTCCTGAAAATTTCAACCCCTGTTTTTCACCCCTTAGATATGACTGACAGTAACGTCGAGCTTCGAGGACCAACTAGACGCCGAACGGGACCTATAAACCGAATTTCGTCAATTTTGGCTCACGGTAACTTAGAAAAGTGCCAAGTACGGCGTAGAGCGTACGACAGACGGACAGAAATTTTTTTATTTCATTTTTGGAATGTACATGCCTTGAAACGGAAACCATCAAATTTTGAGGGGGGTTTATTTTTTTTCCATACTCGATTCCAAAGGTTTATTATTGAAAATAATAAACCAAAAACAGTAGATCCTACGGTGTTAATTCTTTGGAACAGCGAATTTAATTTAATGATCATCAGGACAGCACTGTTTTTCTTTGTTGTATCCCTCTCATAGCTGTCTGAATTCGTCAGGTGGTACCGTTTTTCGATTTTGTGATGAGCGCCAAAAGCTTCGTGCGATCGACCTTACGGTACTGTTTTTCTCTTTGGGAAAGGGGTGACAAAACTCCAGCAACTACAGTGGGAAGCAACCGTAGTATGAGCGTCCAACGAAGAAAAGCAGTAGCTGACCCTCTACCGTTGTTTGAAGCAAAATTTACCTATCTTCTACAACGGAGAAAAACAGCTGCTTACATAAATGTTTGTGTATTCTTCTAAAATTGATGCGCCTTGCTGCTACAGACGTAGAAACTAAATTAGGATAAATTGCAAAAAAAATCATTGGAAAATATCGAAGAATGCCCATTTTACAGCCCAAAAACTTTACCTGCGTTTTTCTCAAAACTATATTTCCTTGCTCTACCGCTTTCTTGCTTTGGACGGCAGTACTACACAGTTTAATGTCTCCACAACAATGGATGGCGGACAAAACGTAAGTATCCATAGAAGAAATATCACAGATCCACCACTCATGGATGAGCATCTCTCCTCCATGTCATCTGCAATACGGGACTGGTGTTCCTGGGGATAGCAATACTGATGCAAATTAAACAATTTCGGCTTAAACCTAGGATCTGCTAAACCGCGGATCAAAAACGTTGGTGAAACTGTCGAAGCTCTGAACCACGGATCAAATTTGAATCCAGGTGTAATGTGCTAATTCCTAGTTTACCTATTGTCAGATGGATGACGAAGCTAGTGGGCAAGATACTTTCAAGAGAATTCCAACACTTACATCTATTACCTGTTTTGTAGTAGGCAGTCGGCCCCGGGTCAGCTTTGCACAGTACTGGCTCGGGTTCAGGAAACGCTATGTGACTTACCAGAATACCTGGGCTTGCAACCAAGCAAGTTACAACTACCGTACTGGGGGAAAGTATGTAAACTGATTAACAACAAGAGAATTTATTGAAGTAGCTATTGAATACAGAACGAAGGGGGTCACGAGATGCGGCAACGAGCAAAACAGTTGAATGAGAGTGAATTTACGTTATGCGGGATTTCGGGATTCTAGATAATGCAAAGGGACAATTAAACGATTAATGAATTTAAGACAAGTTAGTATGTTCGGGCTGTGTTGTGTTGTGTTGGCACCAGAGTCGGGGTCAGATATCCTGATGGGTTCAGATCTGGGGTCAGAGGGGGACTTCTGCACGTGGAAAAGGGGTCCACGTTAAGGCCAAGGCTTGGGATCGTGGCAACTACTAAATGGAGGTTCTGGAACAGAACGAATAATCCTCCTGTTACCTCTGGCAATAATGTTATGCAAATTGGACGCCTGAAGGGCACTGCTACGTGATTGTCGCAAAATGGATCAAACAAAGGGGTAAGTGTGCAAGTCCTACCCCTCCTGGAAACTGCGGAAGTTCCTCGTCTGGGCAACCTCCTCGGCTGCGTTTCGTCTCTGCTTGTGCGGTCCTCTGCTCCAGCATCCACCCAAAGGCGAACTGGTCTCGTCTGTAACAGGGAAATGCTCCCTGGCAGAAAAAGGGTTCAAACCTCCAACTGAACCCCTGTGCTTCCTGGCGGATACGTTCGGAAATTCTCTGCTCTTCTCTCCCGTCTCTCCAATCGTCAAGCAAGTCCTTTTCCAATTTAAAGCAATTTCAATGTCCGGATCGGTACTGGGGGTCACTACTATGGGGTCACAACTCTGCCTGAAAGCTCAAACACTTCTCAACTACTTCTCTCTGTGCTCCAACTGTCTCAGGTATATGTCACGGGTACGTCTCTGGGGTCTAGTCTCGAGTGAGGTGTCATGGCGGCCGCCGCGGGGTATATCTTCTGCCCCTCTCCTCCAGAACTCACCCCTCAGAGGGCGTGGGGAAGCGGCGCAGACAGCCTTGGCGTCGACGCCTCCTACCACCCGAGTCAATCGATTATCGATCGATCACCACCCGAGTCAAATCGACTAAAAACGCAGATTTTCTACCCCATTACACAGGATTTATTGAAACGAGGTTTAAAGCTGCAATGGTGAAACCGGCCCTAATATATACGGCAGTTAATCGTGTTTTACCCCCTCAAAAAGAAATCCGGAGGAAGTCAGTTGTAAACAGTGTGCCTGTTCTCGATAAATTTTTTCTTCCGGTGGAGGCGGGATCGGTGAGCGGAAGCCTATTAGCTATCCCTTCTTAATCGGTGATAATCTCGCTGGTCTAGGAGGGAGCCTCTCGAGGGTCCACCCCCACTGTCACACTCTGCCACATGGTAGCAGAGCGTGGTTTGGTAGTATGCACTGACCAATTCACCATATACTCCATCCACTTTTTGTGGGCTTACCAGAACGATAAGCCCAAAGGTTTCCCAGAAGGATTCCTTTACTAACAACCTGTCCCTTTGATAGTGCATACATCTCTTGGCTTCCCCACACCATTTCCCCCCTTTAGAGTGCCAGTATAATTAAAATACACTGCCAAGGTGATGGCACAGGAGCTTCCTCGTCACAATCAGAGTGACCCATTATAAAATAGAACAGACTCGGAAGCAAAATAACATAACATTACTGTCGTGAGTCCCTCCCGGGAACACTCCACTACAACCTTAAAGCTCTCACCAATATTCCGATGTAGAAATTACCTTCCGTCAATAAACATCTGAGTGGGGAGACAGGCGACAGAATCCGGGGGACACAACCTGGTGCCCCACTACCAGCTCCCAGCAGGGAGCTGGAGGGAGAGGACTTCAAGTCCTATATAATCCCGGATCCTGGAGCTTTAGCTTCATTCGACACTTCCTCTAACCAGCTCTCTCTTCTCTCTCTCCTACCTTCCTCCTCCCAGATGCCTGGTGGTATCCGCCGCTCTGGGAATTCACCTCCTACCTTCTCCTCTTGTCTACATCGGTGGATATCGGCCGCCTAGACAAGCACCTTCCTTCCTTCACCCACATCGGTGGATTACCGCCGCCTGGGTGAATTTCCTTCCTCTCGCCTACATCGGTGGATTACCGCCGCCTAGACGAGATTCCTTCCTTCACCCACATCGGTGGATTACCGCCGCCTGGGTGAATTTCCTTCCTCTCACCTACATCGGTGGATAACCGCCGCCTAGGTGAAATTCCCTCGCTCTCATCTATTCACTCCTTCACGCCACCGTGATGATAAATTTAAATTCATCACAGTGGTGAACCCGACGTTCATCCAACCTTCTACCTCCCTTCTTACCACCTCATGTGTCGCCCCAGTCTAGTTCGGTGTCCCGCATTTTAAATTCACATTTAAAATCGTCAGTTAAATTCTATAAATTCGCAATTTTTGGCCCACCCACATCCGCACACACAACTCTCAACCCTCCGCCACACGCGCATCCGCCGCCGCACATTGCGAATTTTAAATTCAAAAATTTGAAAATTTGAATTTTGATTACAGACACCCCCACCATGGACCCGAACTCACAATCGCCGCCGCTCCTACGACCGTCCCTGCTGCAGCCGCCGACCGCTGCACCTTCTGACGCAGCCGACAACCCTTTCACCAGCCTCTCGCCACCCAATTCTACCGCATCCGCCGCCGCCGCTGCCGCCGCCGCTGCAGCTGCCGCACACGCCGCCGCCGACGTCACGACGGCCTCTGCGTCGTTCCCGCTGTCGCTACCCCCCTTCTACGCGCACGACCCCGCACTCTGGTTCTTCCAGGTCGACGCTGCGTTCTCCGCCGCCAACATCCGCAGCCAGCGTTCCCGCTACTCCCGCATCATCTCCCTGTTGCCATATGACATCCTCCTGCAGACGTCCGACATCTCCCCCGACGCCACGGCCGCCTACGACGACCTCCGCAGCCGCCTCATCAATTTATACCAGCCCTCCAAGATCGCGCGCGTCGCAGCGCTATCCCAGCCCCAACATCTCGGCGATGCGAAGCCTTCCCACCTGTACCGTCGCCTGCGTCATCAGTTACACGACGTCGTGACGGCCGACATCGCCCGAACATTCTGGCTGCGAGCCCTTCCCCACCCCATCCAAATGGCGCTCGCAAGCCACCTCGACGGACCGGACGAGCCGCTTCTCCGTCTAGCAGACACGGTCTACGACCTCGCCGCAGCCGCCGGCGTCACGGAGGTCGCCGCACCCCGCTTCCCCACCCCGCGCCGGGACCGATCACCGTCTGACGAGCGCCGCCGACCCCCCTCCCTCCACCGGCGCCGTTCCCTCTCCATCGATCGCCGACCGGCCCCCTCCTCTGACCACCGACGCCAGCGCTCGGCCGACCGCCGCACCGTCTCCCCCGCCCACCAACGGGGGGGGAGGTCCCCCAACACAGCGGCCCCCTCCACTTCTACACGCCCCACCAGGACCTACCTCCCAGCGGACCCCCCCCACCGATGCTTCTACCACGCGAACTTCGGTGGGGAGGCCCGCAAATGCCAACCCCCCTGCTCCTACCCCTCCAAGCAGGGAAACGCGGACGCCCGCCGGTAAATCCGGCGGGCTCCCCTCCTCGCCAACACGGGGGGGACCAGCACCGAACCCCCCCCGCCCATATTCACACCACTTCCACCGCAACTCGCTACCCCTCCTACGCCGCCGCCACTGCTGCCAACCTCCCGACCGCATCTGGCGGCGCCGCAAACCACCCCACCTCTCCATCAACCAGTACCCCACCACGAGTCAACCCCCCCAAGCCCGCCCCCAGGGCTGCCAACCCTCCGGCCGCCACTAGCGCCGCCGCTCCCGTTCCCCCACCACGGAACGGCCCCTCCAAGCCCACCTCCAGGGCAGCCAACCCTCCGGCCGCCACTAGCGCCGCCGCTCCCGTTCCCCCACCCCGGAACGGCCCCTCCAAGCCCGCCTCCAGGGCAACCACCCCTCCGGCCACTACTCGCGCCGCCACTGCCGTTTCCCCTCCCCGGAACGACAGAAAACCACCCCGCGTCTCCTTTGCAGGGGACCTACCACCACCATCACCCCTAACCATCACCCCGGACGAAGCAAGCCCCCCCCTCCGGCGGATTCCAACACCTCCCCCATTTTACCCCACTCCACCCCAGCTCATCAACGTCTATTTTTAAAATGTTCCAAAACGCACGTCCCCTTCCTCGTCGACACAGGGGCGGCGCTTTCTATTTTCCCCAACAATATTCTCCGGCGACAGGCGCGTTGTTACCGGCAACTCCTCTACGCCGCCAACGGTACCACCATCCCCTCGTACGGGACGTACCGCTCGTCAATTCATATGAGCGGACTCGCGTACGAGTGGGAATTCACCGTGGCGGACGTAGAGAAAGCTATCCTGGGGGCCGACTTCCTCGCACATTTCGGCCTCCAGGTGGACGTCCGTAACGCGCGCCTGCTCGACCCCTCCACCAAAAAACCCATCCCCGGATTCATCAATGCGGTGGATCAGCCCCCATCCCACTTTAGCGAACTCCTCACCAACTACAAACCCCAGCGCCGCCCCTCAGCTCACATTTCACAAACCCAACATCATATTGAAACCTCTGGCCCCCCAATATCCGCGAAAGCCCGACGCCTCCACCCCCTTCAACTCACACAGGCCCGCAAACATTTCGACCTCCTCATCAAGGACGGCATTATCCGCCCCTCCAAATCCCCGTGGGCTTCTCCACTACACATTGTGCAGAAGCCTAACGGGGATATTCGCCCATGCGGCGACTACCGCCGCCTCAATGCCCGTACAACCCCAGACCTGTACAACGTCCCACATCTCCGTGATTTCTCTTCCCACCTCCACAACACAACAATTTTCTCCACACTCGACATCTCCCGTGCCTTCCATCACATTAACATCTACCCCCCGGACGTCCCTAAGACAGCTATCATAACCCCGTTCGGCTTGTTCGAATACGTCAAAATGGGTTTCGGCCTCCGTAACGCTGCCCAAACATGGCAGCGTTACATGGACAACATCCTACGAGGCCTACCCTTCGTCTTCTGTTTTTTGGACGACGTACTGATCGCTTCCCGGGACCCAAAGGAACACCTCGCCCATCTGAAACAAGTCCTTGACATCTTTGCCGCCGAGGGCCTCACGATCAACGCTTCGAAATGTGTCCTCGCCCAACCCTCCGTCCGCTGCCTCGGCCACCAGGTTTCATCCGAAGGGATAAAACCCCTACCAGATAAAGTCCACACCCTCACAGATTTCCCCCAACCCAACACTGTCGCAGAACTCCGCCGTTTCCTGGGCATGTTAAACTTTTACCGTAGACACATCAAACACGCAGCACAACACCAACAACCACTCATTCACGCTATACCACAACCGGCAAAGAAACACGATAAACGCCCCATTTCCTGGACCCCCGCCCTCACAACAGCCTTTAAACAATGCAAACAGGACCTAGTAGACGCCGCTCTATTGGCCCATCCCGATCCCCATGCCCCCCTCTCCATCACCACAGATGCGTCCGACTGGGCCATCGGGGCAGTACTCCAACAACACACCGGCGCCACCCCCCAACCTCTCGGTTTTTTTTCAAAAACTCTGTCCCCCACACAAAAAAATTATTCCACCTTTGACAGAGAACTCCTCGCCATCCACGAAGCCATCAAACACTTCCGTGACTTCGTGGAGGGCAGGCAGTTCTCTGTCATCACCGACCATAAGCCCCTCACACACGCCCTCCTCCAAAACCGGAAATCCGCCTCCCCCCGTCGCCTCCGGCAACTCGAATTTATCGGACAATTTACGTCCGATATTCGTTATTTGCCGGGGGCCGACAACTGCGTCGCCGACGCCCTCTCCCGCCCCACCCCTGCGCCGGTGTCGGAATTACTGCCCTTCCCGTCCCCACAAACCCTCAAAAACCACCAGACTCCTCACTCCGATCCCGCACTTTCCCACCTCATCTCCGCCTCAAAATTGGAGCAACTGCCCCCCCTAGATCTCTGGTGCGACGTATCGGCCGACACACCGCGCCCGTACGTCCCACCAGAACTAAGGAGGCAGTTGTTCCTCCATTACCATTCACTCCATCATCCCGGCATTCGGGCGAGCCGGGACCTCATCAAAACGCGGTACTTCTGGCCCCACATGAACACAGATATACGTACCTGGGTTCTGGGGTGCCAGAGGTGCCAGCAATTCAAGGTCTCGGCTCACCCGCATGTACCTCCCCAACCTATCCCCGATTCTCTCCCGTGGGAACACGTCCACCTGGATCTGGTCGGCCCCCTTCCCCCCTCCGAGGGGAAGAGGTATTGCCTCACCATGATCGACCGTGCGACTAATTGGGTAGAGTGTATACCACTCGCCCACATTACCGCGGACGCCGTCGCCGCGGCCTTCCTTAATCAATGGATCAGCCGCTACGGCTGTCCGCGGACACTCACGGTCGATCAGGGGAGGCAATTCGAATCAGCCCACTTTGCCGACCTGCTCCGTTCCCTCGGGATTCAGAAAATCCGTACCACTCCTTATCACCCTCAATCAAACGGGAAAATAGAGCGGTGGCACTCGGTCCTGAAGCAAGCCATCTCCACATCAGCCACTTCCCCTTCATGGACCAAAACCCTCCCCTATGTTTTACTTAGCCTCCGCACCTCCGCCCGTCCTTCAGACAACACAAGTCCCGCTCAACACGCTTTTAAAGACCCCATTCGTTTGCCGGCCGACATTTTCCCTCCACACAACACCCCGTCCATTAAAAGGGAACCGTTACACACCTCAACACCGACAAACGACACAACTTACCCCAAACGCTTTTACACTTCCACACATATGTACTTAAAGGAGCCCGGCATGCATAAAACCTTTCAGCCCCTTTATGCCGGGCCCTTTCAAGTCATCCGCACAACACCGACCACCGCGACCCTATTAATGGACGGGAAACCCCACACCGTCCCTTTCGCCCGCTGCAAGCCCGCCCCTGTTTTACCTCAACCAACTTCCACTATCAGTCTCCCGCCGTCTGTTTGCAATGCAACATCTCTTCCCGCCACAACAGTCTCCCCCGTCGCCGTTTCCGGATTTCGATTCGGATCCGGAAATGGCGGCGATACTCCGGGACGCGTACGTCCCGGACCCGCTCTCCCCCCTACCCCCTTCGCCCGGACCTACTGCATCGCTTCTATTCTTTCCGCAAAGGATCACCGGACTTCCTCCCCGGCCCCGGCGATGGAAGTACCCCCAGTGGCGCATACTGCGCGAATTTCGCACAGCGCAAGCCACCGGGGTACATCCCCCCTACATCCCGTCCGACCCCCTCATAGACCCTCTCCTCCACCAGTTACAACTCGCCCTCCTCATGCCTCCCCCACCACCCCCCACATTCCAACAACCACCGCCCCCCACATCTCAACAAACCCCGCCCCCCAAATTTCAACAACCCCCGCCCCCCAAAATTCAAACCCCTCTTGCCCCTCCATTTTTCTCAATTTTCGACCCCCCAGTTTTAGAGTCAGCCCCGGAAATACCCCAACCCACCGAACCTCCAACACCCCCTCTTCCCCCGCCATCGCCGGGGATATCCATAATAGCCTCCGCCGGGATGAAAAGGTCCGGGCGCCGCAACAGACGACGGGAGCGTCCCTGCCCCCGCGTCCCGGCGGCCAAGTCCCCCGCCCCGCTATGAGAAATCACGGCGGGGCCTCGAGATTTCGGGGCAGTGCTTGTGTTTCATTATCCCACAGACACTGTGCCGAACCTCGAGGCCCCGACGTGGCCACCTCGTCGCAGCGGGCGTCACCCCCATTCCCCCCACACACAAAAAGCTTCACAACACACAACACACAACACACAACACACGACGCACGACACACAACATGCAACACACAACATATACCCAGGAAACGGCGAAATTCGCAACCCCGCCCAATTTTGTCTCCCCTGACACCGTACCAAAAATTTGTACATACCTGTAAATACCTGTACATACCTGTAAATGTTTCCTGTAAATACCTTGCACCTGTAAATATCTAATGTAAATACCTAACATACTATCCTCATCATCATCGAACTCACCACCTTTGTAAATATTGTCACCTCATCAAATTTTTCATCACACCCTCTTTGTACATATGTTTCCCACCATCGTCTTACATCTCCTTATGTCCTACATCTACTTACATCTACTTATGTCTTACACCTACTTATGTCTTACATCTACTTACACCTACTTATGTCTTACATCTACTTACATCTACTTACATCTCCTTAGCTACTTAAGTCTCCTTATGCCTACTTATTCTACTAATTGTATGTCACCCTAGCTTTAAGACACCTCCGGTCACTCTTCCGCCTTCAGCACTACCATTGTTTGTTTCAGCCTTCAGCTCCTGTATCCTTGCGCCTTCAGCTCCCCTTTTTTGTTTTCGCAGCCCTCAGCCACTGTCAACTTGAGCCTTCAGCTACCTCAATCATTGGTTCGAACTGGGGGGACCTCTGTCGTGAGTCCCTCCCGGGAACACTCCACTACAACCTTAAAGCTCTCACCAATATTCCGATGTAGAAATTACCTTCCGTCAATAAACATCTGAGTGGGGAGACAGGCGACAGAATCCGGGGGACACAACCTGGTGCCCCACTACCAGCTCCCAGCAGGGAGCTGGAGGGAGAGGACTTCAAGTCCTATATAATCCCGGATCCTGGAGCTTTAGCTTCATTCGACACTTCCTCTAACCAGCTCTCTCTTCTCTCTCTCCTACCTTCCTCCTCCCAGATGCCTGGTGGTATCCGCCGCTCTGGGAATTCACCTCCTACCTTCTCCTCTTGTCTACATCGGTGGATATCCGCCGCCTAGACAAGCACCTTCCTTCCTTCACCCACATCGGTGGATTACCGCCGCCTGGGTGAATTTCCTTCCTCTCGCCTACATCGGTGGATTACCGCCGCCTAGACGAGATTCCTTCCTTCACCCACATCGGTGGATTACCGCCGCCTGGGTGAATTTCCTTCCTCTCACCTACATCGGTGGATAACCGCCGCCTAGGTGAAATTCCCTCGCTCTCATCTATTCACTCCTTCACGCCACCGTGATGATAAATTTAAATTCATCACAATTACATTACATTACATTACATTACATTACATTACATTACATTACACTACATTACATTACATAACGTGAAATATACATATTACATACCTAACATTACATTACATAACATAACATTGCATAACATTACATGAAATATACATATTACATAACATGACGTCCATAATACATTACGTCCATTATACATAATTGCGAAAGTTATGCGTGTTTGAAGAATTTCACGTTAGCGCATGCGCAGGGCGAACCGCTGGCTCTATCATGTTGAAATTTATATGGGACCTCAATGGGCCCTACCCGCTTAATCCCTGAGAATTACATTGAAATTGGGTGAAATCTTTGGTTACTACGGCTGTAACAAGGAAATTGAATCTATTTCACGCCAGCGCATGCGCAGAGCGCACCGAGAGTCCGATCATGCTGAAATTCATACTGGAACTCACTAGGCCTTGTCCAAACAACCCTTGAAAATTTGAGCGAAATTGAATCAAAATTGTGAAAGTTATGCGTGTGTTGAATTTAACGTTAGCGCATGCGCAGGGCGTACCGCTAGATCAATCATGTTGAAATTTGTATGGGACCTCAAGGGGCCTTATCCGCACCATCCCTCGAAATTTGAGCTGAATCAATTCAAAATCGTGGATGTTATGGCTGTAACAAGGAAATGCGGACAGACAGACTCACAGACCGACAGACACGGAACCAAATTTGTTCAGTAGGCTTTGAAACGCAAAATGCAAGTGGAAATTTTGATTTCTGAAGACAAAAATTTTTTGGCTCACGAAAGTGAACACAAGGCTTCCGCTGCTTCGCAGACTCGGAAGCAATATACTGAGCTTATCAGAAGGCGATTGATGCCGTGTCCCAATTGACAAGTCCAAATGGTTGTTCTATCCCAACGATGGAGGTTGGTCACCTAGAGCAGCGGTTCCCAACCTTTTTTCACTGCCGTACCCCTTGAGATAAATTTATTTCAAATTGTACCCCCAAGAAAAAAAGTTGCAAGAACATTAATCATGGAAAGTAAATATTTACGCAAGAGTTTTATTTTTTATTTTTTATTTGACAATAAAGTTATTGCTCCAAAATTAGGCCTATATGTGTTTCTAGTAAACTTAGTAAATTCTAAATACCAATAACTGTAAAAAGGTCCTAGAGGTTGCCCAGACGAGCACAATTCACTGGACAACAACCTCTGACAACATTATCCGCCAATACTCGTATGTAGGAGCTTTATTCTCCAGCAGTAAATATTATTGAGGTAGTACCATTACGATGGAGGTTAGTCACC
The DNA here is from genome assembly GCA_954871275.1 of Leptopterna dolabrata. Taxonomy (NCBI): domain Eukaryota; kingdom Metazoa; phylum Arthropoda; class Insecta; order Hemiptera; family Miridae; genus Leptopterna; species Leptopterna dolabrata. The sequence continues at coordinate 142,230,925 of OX940974.1, read as the reverse complement.
TTGAAGTTGTTCAGATGTCGTTTCCTGAACCAGAACTTCATACTACTTTTCATTCCCCCTTTTCCCTCTTATAATTCTGCTACCCAGAAGTATGTCGTGTGGGGAGGAGTGTAACAGTGTGGCTGTTCTCGATCAATTTTTTTTTCTTCTGGTGGAGACGGGATCGCTTGGGGAAGCCTAATCGATATCCCTTCTTAACCGGTGATAATCTCGCTGGTCTAGGAGGGAGCCTCTCGAGGGTCCACCCCCACTGTTACACTCTGTCACACAGTAAATTTAGCCATGTGCAAGTCCTGCAAAGGTTCCAACTTGGAACTCGTAAATCTACCCCCCCCCCCCCCCCCCATTAACACCTACCACAATCCCCCCCTCGTCACCCCCCTTCAATAAGCTTCTCGTGCGAAACGCCCCATGCAGCGGAAATAACAAGCGTCAGAGGACGGGGAGTAATTCACAGGTATTAGGAATAATACGCGATATCTTAGCAAGTAAGATGGGAGAGTGAAGGGGGGGGGGGGGGGGGGGCTCCACCTGCTCTTTCGGGCTTCACGCCGACCTTCCGCTTGCGCATGCTCTGGAATGGCGGAACCCTTTTGCGGCGCACGAAGGGGCAGCAGAAAAAAAAAAATCCCTAAGCTGGGATAAACAAAGGGTAGGAAATGAGGGTCCGTGAAAAAAGGAGCCGTGGATAACCGTATATTAGACTCTCCCCAGGCCCTGTATCTATATGCACCAAGGATTTGCAATTAATGCCTTGGCCATACTTTGTTCGCCCAGGATAACGGACTAAATGCCTCGAGGGGTCGTTGGGGGGAAAAAAAGAGAGGGGAAAAAAAATCCCGGAGAGACAGGAAAAAGCGGTTGCAGGGCAACGGACGGCGGGGGGGGGGGGGTCGCTTTTCCTTCGCTCTGACCCCCATAACACGGACTCGGAAGAACAAAGATCCTCAGAGCGAGCGCTCGACCGTGACCCCTTATCAATTTTGCACTTTTTCGTCAGCAATTTACAGTGAAGAATCACAAAGGCCGGGAGCCCTTCACAGAGGGAGTATCAGCAAACTTTGGCGCCAAGGCCCAAAAGAGCCCGCCTCTTCCAGGGTGAAAAACACTGTGAAATTGTTCAAAGTTTTCTTTCATGCTCTACTAAGGACGGGTTAAAGAGGCCTTCAAAGGGATCAAATGGTACTTTGAGCGCGGACTTAATTCGGGCAGTTGAAGCCTTGGAAACAGCAGATGTGCGCTTTTGATGTAATTTTTATGATTACAGACAGAATTATTTCTTTAGGTCAAAAGCGCTAGATTCACTTTGTGCTTCTCTCGGGCCTTTTTCTCTGGAGGCTTCTACCTGAAACGCACGTATATTCCTGACGCCGGCCCATGGCGGTGGAAAAGGTTTTCCCGTTTCACCGGATCCTTGTTCGCTCCGTCGTTTGCTGGTCGATTTACCTAACTCGAACTATCAAAGGGGACGAGCAGCTGCTCCGTTGAGTCTGCTCGATGAGGAGCAACGAACTATTTGCAGATTCTCGACGAACCGTCGCTGCTCCTGCAGCGGCTCTGAGTATTTAAGCGAATAATTCCCACAATTACTGTTCAAAATTTTGCTTCCGAGTCTGCCAAGTCGGCAGAAGTTTTGTTCTGACTTCCGAGCGAAAACAATTTTTCGTCTCTAAAATCGAAGTTTCCACTCGCGTTTTACATTTTAGATCTTTCTGAACGAATTTGGTTCGGTGTCCGCAAATCCTTGTCACACGCAAAAACTACTCAATTCAATCCGATTTTGCTGAAACTTTCTGGGATCATGTGGGTTGGGTCCTAGAAAGCCTCCTACGAGTTTCAGAATGATCGGACCTTTCGTATCGCCACTGCGCATGCGTAAACGAAAAATCTGAGGTACCTAATTTATTTATCACGAATGAATAGCCTGATTTCGCTCAAATCCTTGAACAATAAGTTATATAATTTTTATAAAAATTGAAAAATGAAAGTCCTTGTCACACGGGTGTATTATTCTATTGGACTTACCCACAGAAATGCTGGCTGTTCATTTATTGTTTCTTTCATGTGCAATAATTGATATAGCTATTTCTGATAGTTTCTACCAATTTTGGCCCCCACGAACACGAATTAGGCTCCTATTTTTGACAAATTACCTCTGGTCATTGATAGTGCCACTTAACTGTCTTGGTGCACCTGCTGATACTACTTCTAGTGTTGTTATACAAACTTATGTTGATTTCAGACTGTTTCCCAGGTTTTTGACCCATGAAAAATGAATTTTGGGAGCTGAACCTTCGTTACAGCCTCAATTGTTCAGTCTTTGGTTAAAATCAACGTCATATTCGGTCTTTTCGCCCGAAAAAAACATGGAAAACGATACCTCAAGAGCTCGTGTCCAGTAAAAGAAAAAGCCCTATTTTTACATCCATTTTTCTTCACCCATAACACCCCTGGGTGTATTCCGACCAGGCTGCCGAGCTTCGGAGCACAACTAGGAGCCAAATATGTTCCAAAAATGGGGACCCAAACTGTGAGCGGATGAACGACGATTTCAGACCAAAATTTAACGTAAATTTAAGGCTGAAACTTCGTTAGAACCTCAATTCTTCGATTTTTGGTCAAAACTCACTTGATATTCGGTCTCCTCGACCTAAAAAACATGGAAAACGGTGCCTCACAAGCTCATGTTACTAAAACACACAACAACAAAATTTTAACGCACATTTTCCACCCATAACACCCCTGGGTATATTCCAATCGGGCTGCAAAGTTTTGGGACACAACTAGGGCCCACATGGAGCATGCGTGCGAAAGAACGAATTTTTTAGACCGAAAATAAAGTAGATATGGAGGATACGGCGGACGGCGTATGGCTGACGGACATAGCTTTATTGGGATCTACGCACCTTGAAACGTAAAACAAAAAAATTTTGAGAGGACGTTAAGAAAACTTTTTGGAGTAAATAGGTGTATTATTCACGGAATAATAAACCAAAAGGAACCAAATGCACAAATTTGGTGGGTAACTGCGGTCTTTCTGCCAGAAAGAATGAATGATTGAATGATTTTGATAACAGTCGCATAAATCGTAGCCCCTGCGCATGCGCAAACTATTAACCCAATTAGCTATGTACAAAATTTCCCCTTCTTTTCGCTCTTCCCTTATCGTGGTGGAAGGGTTTGTGTGTGTTAGTGATCCATACCACCATCTATAGAAGAAATTCTCCATTTCAAAGCATTTTGATTCCCTCCCTAGAGTTTAAGGATAAATGTCACAATGTTTTGGTGATAACCTGTGATAAGAGATGGCAGCACCATCGATGCCAAATTTCGTTTAATTCTCATTCGAGAACGGAGCGTCATATTTGAATTCGGAAAACGGATTTCTCATCGAGATGCACGTAGAATTGCAGGTAACTGGTTCAAAATGTGTGCAAACTTTTTTTTCACTGTTCCAAAAAGATGTTGTTCAAATGGCGAACCTCTTCAAAAAAGCCGCTTAACAGGCACATGCAATTGACTCTAGAGAATACAAATCCGTTTTCAGAATTTTTCTAAATTGACTGTATCCGTCGGTTTCTCGTTTCCAAAATTTGGGGGCGAGGGTCATGATTGGGAGATTCTGACTATGTGGGGGTAGTAAGAGTTCTTGGCCACCTCAGACCTTCCCATTTTTCAACTTCCCTGTCCTGACGTTGAGTGAACTGGATGCAGAAATATACTGTGTAAATTTCTGTCCACTGTTCAAAAAACTGTTACTGATGCACGCACTTGTTGACATAGTGATCATTTTTGGAAAGTTTTCTCACACCTAACTTCACCAGATAATACTACTCAGTTGGTTCAGAAAGTGTCCAAATGTTTTCCCACTGTTCATAAACACTTAGGTAGTAGGTGACTGTTAAGATTTCAATCATTTTTGTAAAGTGGTCACTTAGTTCCTACCAGCACTAGGAATAGTAGGTTCAGTACGTGTACTCATTTCTGCCTAAAAACTGTTAGGTAAGTAATGCTTAAATTTGCATAACGTCCGAAAGTGGCTTTATTTATGTTATTACGTTACAAGAACCTTCTTCTAGGATTTGGTGGCAAAGTTCACGAGCTGAAGCGTTGGTCTGGGGGTATCACTGTGAGGGCATTCAGAGCTCTTGGAGACCTTAGACATTGCCATTTTCCAGTTCCCTGCCCTGACGTCCAGTGAATTTGATGCAGCAGTAAATTTGCACAGAAAAACAGCTAACTTTTTCCCCTGTTCAGAAATCCAACATATTGGTTTGAATTTTCTTTCTAACTAGTCACTCGTTGCACTAAGCTGGTTCGGAAAGTACCTACGGCGAATAGTCAGTTCCGTAACTGAAAAGAAATGAGTTTAGGTACATAAGTGCTATAGTAATAATGTTTGGACTCATCATGCCTACGCCTATAAATCTGACAAAAAATTATAAGTTCACTGTAGTAGGTCGAGTGCTGAACGAAGTGCAAGTCTGAAGTAAGTCATCACAAGGAGCCAAATATAATAAAAAACGTCGGTAGGTACATATCGAGGATAACAATAAAATATTTATGTGTAGGTGAATAAAATAATGTGTATTTTCAGGACAAGGATTATTAGGATTCACAATGACGTCAATTGCTCCGCGGGTGGTTTCCTGATGGATATGGAACGGTTTTCTCGTTTCCATGTTTTATAATCATGTACCTAAGTATATAATTATAAGTACATAATTATAATCATGTACAGGAGCTGATTGTGAACGACCCACGCCACAACAAAATATGCACGGCAACTGTATAAAATTAATTCTGAGAGTTCCAAGTGACGAATATTTATTCTGAGGCTCCAATTTGATCTATTGGCAGAGATGAAATGAATGTGATTTTTATAAAACGACCAAAATAACTGTGCACCTACTCACTTTGTATGCTTCTTTATCTTTTTTGGCCCTGGTTATCTCCTTTTATCGGAAAGATGCCTTACTCGCGAACTCACAATCGAATACTAAGATGAAGTTAATGCCACAGAAAAACAAGATCGCGTCAATCACAAAAGAATTATTCTAGTGAACTGACTCCTGAATGAGCAGCTGTGCTCGTGAGAAACAGAACCGAAATGAATTGTAGGACTTGGTGTCTTTCTACGAACGCTTGAAAACAACCCGCAGAAACAACGTCAGCCAATTCGAGTACGCAGTATAGCCTCCTCACTTGAATCACTTGAAAAGTTGGGTAGGTTATTTCTGATACGGGACCATCTGCGATCCAACCCGCGTGTACCCTCAAAATTTCAGCTCTCTACGACCATTTTTCGCGTAGTTAGAAGCGTTACAAGGAAACGGTAAACATTTCATGTTCGCGCATGCGCAGATGAAAGTTACGGTACGATTCCAACGAAATTCATGTGGAACTATCAAAGTATTATTCCTGATCGACCCTCAAAACCTGAACTCATTTCAACGATATTTAAGGTAGTTATCGGCGTTTCAAGTATTTAACGTTTGCGCATGCGCAGACGAAACGATCATGATTTTGAAGCGGTACTATCTGCGATACAACCCGCGTGTATCCTCAAAATTTCAGCTCCCTACGACTATTTTTTGTGTAGTTAGAAGAGTTACAAGGAAATGGTCAACATTTCATGTTCGCGGATGCGCAGACGAAAGTTACTGTACGATTCCAGTGAAATCTATGTGGGGCTATCAAAGTATTATTCCTGATCGACCCTCGAAGTTTGAACTCATTTCAACGATATTCAGGGTAGTTATGGGCGTTTCAAGTATTTCACTTGTGCGCATGCGCTGACGAAAATTACCGCACATTTTCAATGATTTTAGTATGGGAACATCTGTGACCCAACCCGCACCTACCCTCCAAATGCCAGCCCACTTTGACTATTATTTCGGGTAGTTATGGGCGTTACAAGGAATTACCACTGACAGACAGACAGCCACGGAACCAGAAATGTTCCTCGACGTCTGAATCGCAAAATGGAGGTGGAAATTTTCATTTAGGAGGACTTAAATTTTTCTTTACTCAATAATTTAACTTGTTATATTCGGATAATAATTATCAACATTACAACGATGGTATTGTAATAAGAGTAGCACTTCACCACTAGTCATTTTATCACCCTTTGAGGATCGTGCTGTTGAATCCCTCAACAGCACTGGCAACCGTGGTCCGAGATCTGACCCAGGACAATGGGGGGGGGGGGGGGGGGGGGGCAGGTCTTCAGTTGACTTGCCGCCCAGTTGATGGAGGGAGGAGGTTTGGGCCTCTTCTGGCTGCGCCGTCAGGCCGCTTCTCTCCTCCCCATTGTAGGTTTGAGTTCAGCTCCGGGCCCCACGGCGCCCCCATGGTCGGCCGGCCACACGCTGAGCGCAGCCGTTCTCCTGAATGCAGACCATATAAACGCTCCTCCTGTTAGGACTTGCGTGGTCATCCATTCAAGTATGAATTCTGGGTAGCCCACCCTTTTGAGATCTGCTGCTGACCCACTCTGCCACACACCGCGCCAGGTGATGGTTGCGCCAATCACCTTCATCTGGCCAGGCCGAATGTCTGCCAGTCCTGCTGCTGCTTGTAGCAGCTCATCCACCTGGCACTCACCGATCTTGGCAGTATTGACGTCAGCCAGGGATCGGGATCCAGAAACCACAGAGACGTCAATGATGAAGGCCCCTCTCGGTGTCACCACCAAGAGATCTGGTGGATAGCTCCGCTCCACTAGGTTGACGTGGGACTCAGGCCACACCGGCCATCCTATGTGTCGTGCATAAACATGCAACAGGTCCAGGGCAGCATTATGACGGGCGCACCTAGGTCGCACCATGGAGGGGCAGACCTGGAGGACATGAGCAGCCACCGTGAGCAATCATTTAACATGTTATATTCGGATAATAATTATCAACATTAGAACGATGGTATTGTAATAAAAATAGTACTTCACCACTAGTCATTATATCACCCTTTGAGGATCGTGCTGTTGAATCCATCCAGCAGCACTGGCAACCGTGGTCCGAGATCTGACCCCGGACAATGGGGAGGGCGGCAGGTCTTCAGTTGACTTGCCGCCCAGTTGATGGAGGGAGGAGGTTCTCCTGGCTCTTCTGGCTGTGCCGTCAGGCGGGCAATCATTTAACATGTTTTATTTGGATGATAATTATCAACATTACAACGATGGTATTGTAATAGGAAAAATACTTCACCACTAGTCATTTCATCACCCTTTGAGGATCGTGCCGTTGAATCCATCCAGCAGCACTGGCAACCGTGGTCCGAGATCCGACCCCGGACAATGGGGAGGGCGGCAGGTCTTCAGTTGACTTGCCGCCCAGTTGATGGAGGGAGGAGGTTTGGCCTCTTCTGGCTGTGCCGTCAGGCGGCTTCTCTCCTCACCATTGTAGGTTCGAGTTCAGCTCCGGGCCCCACGGCGCCCCCATGGTCGGCCGGCCACACGCTGCGCAGCCGTTCTCCTGAATGTAGACCATATACACGCTCCTCCTGTTAGGACTCGCGTGGTCATCCATTCAAGTATGAACTCTGGGTAGCCCACCCTTTTCAAGTCCGCTGCTGACCCACCATGCCACACACCGCGCCAGGTGATGGTTGCGCCAATCACCTTTATCGGGCCAGGCGGGATGTCTGCCAATCCTGCTGCTGCTTGTAGTAGCTCATCCACCTGGTACTTACGGATCTTGGCAGTATTGACGTCAGCGAGGGATCGGGAGCCAGAGACCACAGAGACGTCAATGATGAAGGCCCCTCTCGGTGTCACCACCAAGAGATCTGGCCGATAACTCCGCTCCACCAGGTTGAAGTGGGGCTCAAGCCACACCGGCCATCCTTTGCGTTGTGCATAAACATGCAACAAGTCCAGGGCAGCATTATGACGGGCGCACCTAGGTCGCACCATGAAGGGGCAGACCTGGAGGACATGAGCAGCCGTTTCATTTATGTTGAGACAACCCATTCGACAGTGATGGGTAGTTCCGGTACGCTGACCCCTTGAGCGCCTCATCCTGGTGGTCAGAGAACCAGAGTGAACCTTCACCAGACCTAGGGATTTCCAGCCGTGTATTCTTGCTGAAGGGTTCCTGATCCATGCAGTGCTGGCTCTGGTGTCCCGTGATCTCACCAGTTCTGCTCCATCAGTGGTGCTATGCAGCTGCTGTGCTCTGGCAATCCGACGGTCGAGTCGTGTTGACCATTGTTGTTGCTCACTAGTGTCCTCAAAGAGCTGCATGCGGACATTGCCTAGCCTGTTAGATCTTATTGCAGGTACCTGGGTGAGCAGCTCCATCACGCCCAGGCCCCCATCACCTACCGGTCCGTGGATATACGCATTAGCAGAGTCGAATGGTAGTCTCAGCCATTTTCTGATGTGGCCTCTGATTGCCACATCCATTTGCTTCAGGGTAACCAGCATTGTATTCCCCAGTACCAGTTGATGCGTCATTGATGGAATTCCGTGATCCCGCAAGATCACCAGCTTTTGTAGAGGCTTGAGGGGGGCTCTGTCAATTCTTTCAAGCATGGACGCTACTTTGCTAGCCGTATTGCGACATACGCCCTGGGCTCCAAATGGGACCCCCAGATATGTCCATCGAACATTATGAGGAGAAGCTCTTAGGTATTCACCATCAACGTCAATGGCTAAACCTTCCATTGGCACCACTAGTCGGCCACCTCTTGGCACCAGGGGAAGGTACAGCGATTTTCTGAGATTGAGGTTTAGTCCCACCTGTTCCAAGGCACCATTGAGTGCTGTTACCTGGGCCTGTATTCCTGCCCTCGATGTAGCAATCAATACAACATCATCAGCAAACGCAAGCGAGGACCAACGCCGACCTGCGTGGAAGTATCCCACTCTGGAGGATAGGGCTAACAGGGGGTCACCTTGCCTAATGCCCCTCGCGTTCCTCAGCCACGGACCTGCCCCAATTCTTGTTGATCCATTTTGGTAGGCTGCTTCAATGTATTCCACCAATTGCTTGGGCCATTGCCTGGCTCTTATTATGTTCATGATGGCAAAATGAGAGACTCTATCAAAAGCCTTCTCAACATCAAGAACTGCCAGATGTAGCTCCCTTCTCTTGCGGTTGGCTTCCACTAATATTGTATTACACGCTACCACATTCATTGCCAGCCCGTCAACGCCCCTGCGGAGTCCTCTTTGTTGCTCTACATGAGTAACGGAGGACTCCAATCGTTTTCCTAGGATCTTATGGAATTGGCGTACAACTACTGATGGGACTGTAATTGGGCGGTAATCTGCTTCTGTTTGCGGCCTATTACTCTTAGGTATCATCGTGGTTCTGGCCTGCAAGAGCATGGAAGGCATGACCCCCCGGCGCATGATGATGTTGAAGAATAACACCCTCAGCCCACAAGGCACAGTCCTCCATACCCCCGCCTGCAGCCCATCAGGGCCGCATGCTGTCTTGGTCGGTTCAGAGTTACGGATGTCATCCTCCGTTACTGGTGCCCATACCTGGTGCATGGACTGGTCCTGCGGGTGTCGCACCACCTCAGCAGTCCATTCCCGGGACGGTAGTGACCATTGATCAGCCCAATAGTTCCGCAATTCTTGGTCTGTATGCCTGGCTTGTGCTCTTCCATTGCCCAGGATATCTTCTGCTATGGCAGTTCTATCCCCATCCCACAGCCTCCTGAACCTAGCAAATCTATCTCTTCTCGTTTCTGGTGGTGTATCATTACTCTGAACGTGGTCCCTGGGCGGACGAGGTGCCGGACCACTGATGTGTGATAGCCAGAGGAGTAGATCATCCTGGGGGTTCTGGTCTTGCACGACCATTCTCGCGGCGTTTATCAGTGGCTGATGGCCTTGGTCTTGTTCTGCCGCCCGTCGAGCCAAGCCAATACCCATAAGTATTGCATTGTCAAACGAGTGCTGGGAAACCTCCTGTTGGGGGTTTGACTGTGCTGGAGTTTCATCATTGGTCTGAACAGGATTCCCACGTAACTGTTCCAGTACATTCCGATAATGTGGTCTTGCTCGAACTGCTTCCACGGATTTGATTGTTCTGTCAACCATTTTGGTGGAAAGAGCTCGGTTCATTTGGGTGTTTGGTATTGAACCCTCCAGCTGAAGCTCCATTGCTGCCATGATGTTCATTTCCTCTTGTGACCAGTAGGTATCTGCATCGTTTTGGGCCAGTCTCATCAAGGGCACACTGCTCTGGATGAGCTGATCTAATATGTTTAGAAAGTCCTATGCGTGAGCCAAAGGTTCTTTCACAGTGGCCACATTGATGTTCCTGCATTCTACTGGCCATAATCGGTTGCTTGGATTGCCGCCTCTTTCGCCTTAGTGAACACAGTACATTTTGGGTCCCCTGTTATGTGCTTGGCAGGCTTCTTCGCTGCCTTGCAGGACATGCACTCTATCTCTGACTGCTGCTTCATACAAAGTGCAGCCTTATGACCTTTTTCTCCACAGCGTTTACAACACTCTTCCCCGGGGAGACAAACTGTACAATCCACTGAGCGATGACCCACTCTTGTGCACCTGAAACACCGCAGAACAGGTATGTACGGAGTCACAGGGCATCGGCACCACCCTATGTATAACTTCGGATCGTTCATAATCGCCCTATAAAGCTGGGTTTCCACCTCAACCTCCCAGCTCACCGGACGTCCATCCCCACGCCTGATCATCCTCTTGGGGCTGAATCTAGCCTTGAATGCGTCTAAGTTCATGTTTGGGAAGTTTTGTTCCCGGACGGCAGCCTGGAGTTGCTCAGCTGTCAAGGAGCTCTCCCTTATTCCACCAACAACTATGCATGGTCTCCTTTTTGGCATCAACTCCATTTTCAAACCAGCACCCCCTGCACTAGTATCTGCCATGATCTTCCTGGCTTCTTGAAGGTTTGCTGCTTCTAAAATGACCTTTTTGTCCCGCCCTCGCCTCATGTTAACCAGCTGCCAACCCTTTGATTTAGGGTCCACCTTTTCTGCCAAAGCTTTTTCGACCGCTTCAGATGAATCCATCGTAGTGTTGTTATCAGCTGGCTGGACAACAACAAAGTGCTTGGGCTGTTGGGCAGCCCTTGCAGCCGTGGCGTAAGATTTTATATTGGTCCCAGTCTTTGAGGGGCTGGGTCCGATGCGTGGCCTTGGCTGTGGTGTCCGTGGCCTTGCAGCTTCAGTGTCACGTCTGGGCGCTGGTGTCTGGCTCTGACCAGCCACTGCAGGGGCACCCCCAGCAGGCAGGGCCGTGGTGGCGGTCTGCAGCGAGGTTGCAATCTGACGCAACACAACAGACAGGTCCTGATTCTGTTGTTCCACCAAGTCACCCCTTGAAGCTGCCATGCCTTCCAGAGTTTTGATCCTTAAGTCCATGTGGACGACTCGCCTCAGAATTGCCGCCACAGCCTCACTTATAGGCTTGAGGGCACTCTGACCTCTATCTTGACCCACTTTTATGTCACGACAGATTCTCAGGAAGTCGGCTGATGCGGAATCCCATAGGTCCCGTAGTTCTAACGCCGCATCGGAATCCCCAGTATCAACCGGTGGCCTCGTCACAGCCGTGAACACTCTTTCCCCTGCCTGTGCGGATTCCTCTTCACCACTACTGTTCCCCATTCCCCCACGTATTCTGAGTGGCGGATGCGCCTCTCTCGGGGTGTAGGGTGGTACTGCCTCTTCCTGTGTAGTAGGGCTTCGGGGCTCCTCTGGGTGGGCCACTATTCCATCAGTCAATGTTATATCAGCCCACTGCGACCTCTGTTTGGGCTTAATGAGGAATCCTTGGTCAGAGGGACCGAGAGTAGTGATGGCCGTTTTGTTCCACAGCGATGGTTGGTGGCGCTTCCAGTCCGCCTGGATCCACTTGTCTCTCCTTTCAGCCTCCTCCACACGACTATTCTCGTATTTTCCGTCTCTCTTGGGCACCCCGTCAATCGTCGAACATATGGCCCCTTGAACCGCAGCGATAGCCCTCTGCTGCTCTTCTTTCGACTTATTATTTTTGTGCTCCATATAGGCCCGATAGCCCTCAGGGTCCACTTGGCCATGGTGCGTCATGGCTCGATGTTCATTCTCTTCATCAAGTGACACCAACTGCCTCACAATTGGTTCACGAGGCTCTTCAGGGTCTCTCCCAGGGAACCACGGGGAAACCCTAGGGGGGTAGACCACGTCGGTCATGGATTCGACCGCATATTTCGCAGCAAGTGCGGCAGCACCGATTACTGAGTGCCAGTTGTTATTGGCAACGGCATCCGCAGAGAAGGCCATTATTGCGTTCCTATCTGCTTCCCTGATCTGCTGGGTCGATGTAGCAGTGTGATACGCTATATCGTGCTCCTCAGCAATTTCGTCGTCGTAGTCCACCGGTGGACCGTTATTAATTGGCCCATTAGGGCCAAAATATCTGTGGCCTGGAAGGTGAAAACCTCGTTGAGCCATTTAAACGACAGAGGAAGGCGCTGTTCCTTTAAAAGAGATTTAAAGGGACCGGGAAAAAAAAGAGAAAAACAAAGCGAGTGCTCGAGACGGAGGCCCCTTTCTCGACGCGCGCGTGGGGCGCTTTGTCAGCACCTTGCCGGTGCCAACAACCGCGGTCACGTTGTCGCCGCGCCTCACAGGAGAACGAAAAGTTAGTAGCCCAGGCCCTTGAAAGGGCTCGAACGCACTTGGAGACAGAACTAATGCTAAGCACTAAACATTCTGTTTCTGCGGAACTAATTTTCTTAATAAAATTCGCTCATGAAACCCGGTAAATCGGCGATAGAACACGGAAAGCTTGACCGAGCTGTTCTCCTGGCTCTTCTGGCTGTGCCGTCAGGCGGGCAATCACGAATACAAGGCTTCCCTACCTTCGGTAGTGAGGAAGCAAAAAACGTCGGAAGAAGTTCTGGTTCGGAAGAGGCAGGATGAAACCTCTTCAACTAAGAAGGAATTACTCGTATTCCGGTTATCATTATCGTACAACTAATAATAACTAATAATAATAAGTACTGTTGTACTTATCGTAATTCGTGTCACAGAAGCTGGTTACATATTTACGGCCTCCTTTCAAATATTTTCGGAACTTGAACCGATACTTTCCTATTCAACGGTTTATTGAACAGAGGGCAAAAAACGTTCACTTTCCAAACCAACTAGTTTACTTGAAATAATTCAAATTGTAAAAATGCAATTACGACGATTTCTTAAAATTTAGTAGGTATCAACTCGGTTTTGTACTTTGTAAAGGCTATAGTCTCAAGATAAATTAGTGACCAGGTATCTATGAGGCTTCCTTTCAAAAATGATCAATAATTGAACAAATGTCTTACGGATATTGGAAAAGAGGGCAAACATTTATTGTTGTTGTTCCGAACCAACTAATGCAACCAGTGCAGCTAATGGCTAAGAGTAACTTAGTTTTCCAACAACCAACACCACCTTCGTCCCTTAGGTTTCAAACAGTGGGCAAAAAATGTGCACACTCTGATCCAACTAGTTCAAGTATAACTAGGGACAGTGTCATTTTTCAATACATTTTCCAATTACAATACGTTTTCGGAACATTGTACAATAATTTGCCAATTGACTACTACATTCGATTCACTCAATGTCAGAGCAGGGAAGCTGAAAATGGGAAGGTCTGAGGTGGCCAAGAACTCGAACTACCCACACCCACAGTCAGCAACTCCCGATCATGACCCTTGCCCCCAAATCCTGGAAACGAGAATCCGACGGCTACAGTCAATTTAGAAAAATTCTGAAAATTGATCTGTATTCTTTAGAGTCCAACACAAGAGGCTTAAGCCACTTCTTGAAAATGTTCAAAATTTGAACAACATTTTTTTTGGAACAGTGAGAAAGCATTTTTTGCACACTTTCTGAACCAATAACCCGGAACTCTACGTGAATATTGATTTGGACAAACGTTTGCGGCAGTCGTAGACCCTTATTTTTTTCTCATTTAAGAAGTGTGGTAACTACTACATTACTTACTCTACAGCGATAAAAAAGCGTTGACTACCAATTTATTTGGTGGGTCTGCTTCATAAGAAAACGATTCACAATCGATGCAGTACTCCCAAGTTCATTTGAACTCTATCAAAAAATTCGAAATCGATTCAGTATTCCAAAATCCACGAAGAATGATAATACCAAACAAGTATTTACATACAAACGGCACCGCTGGCTCCACGGCGCCATTCCCTGATACCACGGTCATCATGTATGTTGTATAGTTCGAAAATCGTCAGTACTCCATTATTCACAAAGAACGATACAAACCACGCGTATATACTGAAAAACGGCGCCATGGCACTTGTGGCGTCGTTTGTCAGAAAATCCGTGTTTTGTGTCATTCTTTGTGAATTTAAAGCCCTAGGACCCCAAATTCCGTTTACAGCATGTCCTGGCGAAGTGGCGTCACCTAAGCTGAACTCATAAATTCTTAATACGTGTATTGTATAGGTTTTTTTTGTTAATTTAAAGCCCTAGGATGCCACAATCGACTTGATTCAGCATGTCATGGCCCCATGGCACCATTCCCTGGCGTTATGGTGGCACCGAAAATTATTTCATAAAATTTATTCTAGGAGGCTAACCAGTCAACACTCAAAATTCCCGCTCAAAAGACCCACTATCTCGGTCTGTAGCCCGGAACACATACAGCACATACAAACAGACACCGACATTCGTCAATTCGACTATACCTACCTGGATAAAAGTAGGTATATTGATTTTCAATACATTTATGTGTATAAAGCGTTTTATGTGAGATATTGACATTGCCCATATAAAAAGGCGTGATGATAGGCTCCCTGGAAAAATGGTTGATGCCAGGGATAATATGAGGGGGTCAAGGACTGCTGCACCAAGGGGGTCAACGACTGCCCCACCAAAGGGTCAACGACTAAAAATTGGGGGACAAAGACTGCTGCATCGAACTTTTTTCGGAATTCTTAATTTTAAAAACACTTCCCTCATACGTAATGATACATGGACCCCATTTTTGAAAACTAGATGAAATTGTCTATCGAATGAGACCCACCCGGAGTCGTTCCACAGCCGGCTTCAGAGAAGGCCGCGGCAGTAGAGAATAAATTGGCAACGTTGCACTTCAGGCGGGCCGCGACAATCGCCCACCAGTAAGCCTAGGTTTGTTTATTTCTGGGTTTAAATAGTTTTACCTATAGCTCATATCGCGAAAATTATTTTCAACAATAATATTTTTAACAACATTTATTGTTTTTAATGATTAAAAAATGCCGGAAAATTGGTCGTGCCAGGGTGCGAAAGCAATTACGGAAGTACAAAACAATATATGACTTAGTTTCGCTTTCCCAAGGATGAAGAGAAGAAGTGGTTTCGTGCGATTCCCCGTACTAATTGCGAACCAAAACCAAGGTAAGTGGTTTTTATAAAAAAAATTTTCCGAAAATAATTTAGGTACAGTAAATAAGTAGGTACATTCAACATGGAGAATATAAAGAATGGACCCTTGCAAAACCTAAAGATACGTACTTACCTACAGTGCTATCCATCATACAGATGCAGTGATTTTTATGATAACAGAATATTCTGTGACATTCATCATTGAATGTTAAGAACATTTTAATCTCTAAAGAGATCAAGGGTACGTTTTTGAAGGCCCAAGGTGCTTAAATTCAGAAAATGCATACCGGCTTCATTTTCGGTCAAAAAAACTCGTTCTGTCGCACACATAGGTACTCCATTTGGGCCCTAGTTGAGTCCTGAAACTTTGCAGCCCGATCGGAATATGCCCAGGGGTGTTATGAGTGAAAATGGGTATAAAAATAGGTATTTTTTGTGTTTTGGTAATATGAGCTTTGGAGGTATAGTTTTCCATGTTTTTTAGGACGAAAAGACCCAATATTAAGTTGATTTTTACCAATGAGTGAAGAATTGAGGTTGCAACGAAGGTCAACCTCCCGAAATTCATTTTTTATGAGTCAAAAACCTGGGAAATTGTCTGAAATCACCATAAATTTGTATAATAAAACTAGAGGTAATATTAGCGGGTGAATCAAGACAATTAAATGGTACTATTAATTATCAAAGATAATCTGTAAGAAAAAAGCCGAGCCTAATTCGTGTTTTTGAGGCTACATTTGGTGGAAACAATCAAAAATAGCCATTTCAGTTGTTGCACATGAACGAAACAGTAAATGAAGAGCCAACATTTCTGTAGGTATGTCGAGTAGAATAATAAACCCATGTGACAAGGTCTTCATTTTTTTCAAATCGGTAAAACTACAAGTCAAATCCTACACTGTGAAACACAAATTCCTCAGACAGCCTGCGGTCATATGAGGCTATGGAGATGTAATCCATGCTGACCGTGTGCAGCCAAGCCCGGATACACACGTGTGTGTTTGTCTATATAGAGGAGCATAATTTCTCCATATCTTTGCTATTTTATCCAGAGGCCGAGCCATCTCTCACATGCAGTGTAGTTTGTGCCCTGCGGTCTCTTCGTTGCCCCCACGGCTCTGGTGTCCGAGCTCTCAGGTTATGTACTGTGGTAATCTCTTTATTCCCCCTGAGCCTATTCTAGTGTTGTCAGGTTGTCTTTAGCCATTTTGATGAGTCCAAAAGTTATGACTGGGCTTTGCACGGTATTAATGCTTGACTGACTGTCTATAAATTCATTAAACTGACAGTATGTGCTTATAAATATTATGCTTGTCATTTGCGCATGCTTCCTATGAGAGTGTCCGTACATCTGATGATGACAGACGCCTCGCTTCGTTCTGTAATACTGTTGCGTATTTCTATGGCGTAGCTACTTGAAATGTCTAGTTCTGGTTCAATGTACGCCCAGCCGTTCGTTCACAGTAAGTTTGAACCGAAAAGCTTCGTCAACATGAGGTGAATCATACGGTACGTATACGATAACGTACGGTACTGATATTATTGATGAGGAACAGCTGATTATAATCACAAATGGCTTTATGAGATCGAGTGGTTGTTCCATGATATTAGTTTATTTGAAGAAAGATGGATATTTTGGATTTTGTTCCCATGTACTTTTACTTGTGAGTCGACCAAGGTTGCGGAAGCTTTCACCCTTGTTTCCAAAATGATAATCTTCCCTCGCGTTTTACGATTTGAGCTTTCTGAATAAATGTTCGGTGTTTGTATGTCTGTCCGGAAATCCTTGCCACCCGAATTTCATCGACTTCTGATCACTGGTATGGCCACTGCGCGAAGCGAAATCTTAGGTCCTCAATTTTTCACGAACCTATGGTCCGATTTTGGCGACATTTTCAGGAACTTTCCTTCAAAATACGCGGAGTAATTTTTGTTCAACTTTGTTCAAACTACACATGCACAAAACAATTCTTCCCCCGAGCACAATACAAAAATGATTTTTCCCCCCTTTTTATAACCGTGGATTTGACAACTTAGGTATATCGTGGGGGAACTTTTCACTCGATGACACTACTCGCTCGGACACCCCCGCTACATAACAACCAATAACAACCAATAATTTTAGATTTAATCTGTGACAGACACTGCATGATTTGGTGACAGAAACAGCCTGCAAAAGACTGTGGATTTCCCAGTAATGATGGTACATCAGTAGTACTTGATAGCGAGACGTATATTACTGAGCTAGTAAAGGGTCACTACTGGCGTTGGCATAGAAAAGTGAAGGTAATGGAAGACATTTATCTGGGGAAAAAACCTTCGAAAAACGAACTGAAAGTAGGTATCCTAAAAATAAAAAAAGAAGAAAATCTGCAAAGTCCTTGTCACGTGGGTTTATTATTGTATTGGAATTTTGCGGTTCATTTATTGTTTCCTTCAATGCGCAATAATTTAATTAGTTATTTTTGATGGTTTCCACGAACTTTGGCCCCCAAAAAACGAATTAGGCTCCTTTTTTTTAAATTTATTTTTACAGATTATCTTGCATAATTTATAGTGCCATTTAATTGTCTTGATTCACCTATTGATACTACTTCTAGTGTTATTATACAAATTGATGGTGATTTAAGACTTTTTCCTAGGTTTATGACTCATAATTGTGGGAGCTTAACCTTCGTTACAACCTCAATTCTTCACTCTTTTGTCAAAATCAACTTCATATTCGGACTTCTCGCCCTAAAAACCATGGAAAACGATACAACACAAGCTCATGTTCTCTAAAACCTCAAAAATCCCTCGAAACCCCCTATTTTTACACCCATTTATCTCGCATAACACCCCTTGGTGTATGCCGATCGGGCTGCCGAGCTTCGGAGCACAAGTAGGACCCAAATTTGTTCCCAAATGGGGACCCAAACTGTGCGGAAGAACGAATATTTTATACCAAGATTTTAGACCAAAATTTAACGTAAATAAGGCTGAAACTTCGTTAGAACCTCAATTTTCAACTCTGGTCAAAGTCGACTTTATATTCGGTCTTCTCGCCCTAAAAAACGTGGAAAACCATATATCAAAAGCTCATGTTACTAAAACACAAAAAATACCTGTTTTACACCCCTTTTTCACTCATAACACCCCTGGGTATATTCCGATGGGGCTGCAAAGTTTCAGGACTCAACTAGGGCCCAAATGGAGCTTGCGTGCGAAAGAACGAATTTTTTAAACAGAAAATGAAGTAGATAGGGCACGATACGGCGTACGGCGGACGGACATTGAATTTTTGGAATCTAAGCACCTTGAAACGTAGAAGAAAACATTTTGAGGGAATGTTATAAAAATTATTTGTGAGTGAACACATAGGTAGGTGTATTCAGAGAATAATAAACCAAAAAAAAAAAAAAATCAACAAAAACCTCGACTTCCAAAAAAGTTGTATAAAACTAAAAAGTAAAGAATAATTTCTACGCTGAACAAGCTTAATTGAATCAAAGCCGATACATAAAATTTCGTAAGGTCGACACCAAATTTTTACTAAAAACCCTAAACACAGACTTCATATTATTTGCATTCCCTGGTTTAATACATTCCCGTTGAAATTTAGCGCAGACTTTAAAAATTTTTGTTGTACTGGCTTTGAATGAATTACGTTTGTTCAGCACAAAAATTATTTTTCACTTTTGCTTCCTCACTACCGAAGGTAGGGAAGCCTTGGATGCAGGAACATCAATGTGGCCACTGTGAAAGAACCTTTGGCTCACGCATAGGACTTTCTAAACATATTGGATCAGCTCATCCAGAACAGTGTGCCCTTGATGAGACTGGCCCAAAACGATGCAGATACTGGTCACAAGAGGAAATGAACATCATGGCAGCAATGGAGCTTCAGCTGGAGGGTTCAATACCAAACACCCAAATGAACCGAGCTCTTTCCACCAAAATGGTTGACAGAACAATCAAATCCGTGGAAGCAGTTCGAGCAAGACCACATTATCGGAATGTACTGGAACAGTTACGTGGGAATCCTGTTCAGACCAATGATGAAACTCCAGCACAGTCAAACCCCCAACAGGAGGTTTCCCAGCACTTGTTTGACAATGCAATACTTATGGGTATTGGCTTGGCTCGACGGGCGGCAGAACAAGACCAAGGCCATCAGCCACTGATAAACGCCGCGAGAATGGTCGTGCAAGACCAGAACCCCCAGGATGATCTACTCCTCTGGCTATCACACATCAGTGGTCCGGCACCTCGTCCGCCCAGGGACCACGTTCAGAGTAATGATACACCACCAGAAACGAGAAGAGATAGATTTGCTAGGTTCAGGAGGCTGTGGGATGGGGATAGAACTGCCATAGCAGAAGATATCCTGGGCAATGGAAGAGCACAAGCCGGGCATACAGACCAAGAATTTCGGAACTATTGGGCTGATCAATGGTCACTACCGTCCCGGGAATGGACTGCTGAGGTGGTGCGACACCCGCAGGACCAGTCCATGCACCAGGTATGGGCACCAGTAACTGAGGATGACATCCGTAACTCTGAACCGACCAAGACAGCATGCGGCCCTGATGGGCTGCAGGCGGGGGTATGGAGGACTGTGCCTTGTGGGCTGAGGGTGTTATTCTTCAACATCATCATGTGCCGGGGGGTCATGCCTTCCATGCTCTTGCAGGCCAGAACCACGATGATACCTAAGAGTAATAGGCCGCAAACAGAAGCAGACTACCGCCCAATTACAGTCCCATCAGTAGTTGTACGCCAATTCCATAAGATCCTAGGAAAACGATTGGAGTCCTCCGTTACTCATGTAGAGCAACAAAGAGGACTCCGCAGGGGCGTTGACGGGCTGGCAATGAATGTGGTAGCGTGTAATACAATATTAGTGGAAGCCAACCGCAAGAGAAGGGAGCTACATCTGGCAGTTCTTGATGTTGAGAAGGCTTTTGATAGAGTCTCTCATTTTGCCATCATGAACATAATAAGAGCCAGGCAATGGCCCAAGCAATTGGTGGAATACATTGAAGCAGCCTACCAAAATGGATCAACAAGAATTGGGGCAGGTCCGTGGCTGAGGAACGCGAGGGGCATTAGGCAGGGTGACCCCCTGTCATACACCCTATTCAATGTGGTCATGGATCATGTCCTGTTAGCCCTATCCTCCAGAGTGGGATACTTCCACGCAGGTCGGCGTTGGTCCTCGCTTGCGTTTGCTGATGATGTTGTATTGATTGCTACATCGAGGGCAGGAATACAGGCCCAGGTAACAGCACTCAATGGTGCCTTGGAACAGGTGGGACTAAACCTCAATCTCAGAAAATCGCTGTACCTTCCCCTGGTGCCAAGAGGTGGCCGACTAGTGGTGCCAATGGAAGGTTTAGCCATTGACGTTGATGGTGAATACCTAAGAGCTTCTCCTCATAATGTTCGATGGACATATCTGGGGGTCCCATTTGGAGCCCAGGGCGTATGTCGCAATACAGCTAGCAAAGTAGCGTCCATGCTTGAAAGAATTGACAGAGCCCCCCTCAAGCCTCTACAAAAGCTGGTGATCTTGCGGGATCACGGAATTCCATCAATGACGCATCAACTGGTACTGGGGAATACAATGCTGGTTACCCTGAAGCAAATGGATATGGCAATCAGAGGCCACATCAGAAAATGGCTGAGACTACCATTCGACTCTGCTAATGCGTATATCCACGGACCGGTAGGTGATGGGGGCCTGGGCGTGATGGAGCTGCTCACCCAGATACCTGCAATAAGATCTAACAGGCTAGGCAATGTCCGCATGCAGCTCTTTGAGGACACTAGTGAGCAACAACAATGGTCAACACGACTCGACCGTCGGATTGCCAGAGCACAGCAGCTGCATAGCACCACTGATGGAGCAGAACTGGTGAGATCACGGGACACCAGAGCCAGCACTGCATGGATCAGGAACCCTTCAGCAAGAATACACGGCTGGAAATCCCTAGGTCTGGTGAAGGTTCACTCTGGTTCTCTGACCACCAGGATGAGGCGCTCAAGGGGTCAGCGTACCGGAACTACCCATCACTGTCGAATGGGTTGTCTCAACATAAATGAAACGGCTGCTCATGTCCTCCAGGTCTGCCCCTTCATGGTGCGACCTAGGTGCGCCCGTCATAATGCTGCCCTGGACTTGTTGCATGTTTATGCACAACGCAAAGGATGGCCGGTGTGGCTTGAGCCCCACTTCAACCTGGTGGAGCGGAGTTATCGGCCAGATCTCTTGGTGGTGACACCGAGAGGGGCCTTCATCATTGACGTCTCTGTGGTCTCTGGCTCCCGATCCCTCGCTGACGTAAATACTGCCAAGATCCGTAAGTACCAGGTGGATGAGCTACTACAAGCAGCAGCAGGATTGGCAGACATTCGGCCTGGCCAGATAAAGGTGATTGGCGCAACCATCACCTGGCGCGGTGTGTGGCATGGTGGGTCAGCAGCGGACTTGAAAAGGGTGGGCTACCCAGAGTTCATACTTGAATGGATGACCACGCGAGTCCTAACAGGAGGAGCGTGTATATGGTCTACATTCAGGAGAACGGCTGCGCAGCGTGTGGCCGGCCGACCATGGGGGCGCCGTGGGGCCCGGAGCTGAACTCGAACCTACAATGGGGAGGAGAGAAGCCGCCTGACGGCACAGCCAGAAGAGGCCAAACCTCCTCCCTCCATCAACTGGGTGGCAAGTCAACTGAAGACCTGCCGCCCTCCCCATTGTCCGGGGTCGGATCTCGGGCCACGGTTGCCAGTGCTGCTGGATGGATTCAACGGCACGATCCTCAAAGGGTGATGAAATGACTAGTGGTGAAGTATTTTTCCTATTACAATACCATCGTTGTAATGTTGATAATTATCATCCAAATAAAACAGGTTGAATGATTAAGTAAAAAAAAATTATTTCCTCCAAAATGAAAATTTCCACTACCGTTTTGCGTTTCAGACATCAGGGAATTTCTGGTACAGTGTCTGTCTGTCTGTGGTATTTCCTTGTAACGTCCATAAAAATACCCGAAATAATGGTCGAAATGGGCTGATATTTGGAGGGTAGCTGCGGGTTGGGTCACAGATGGTCCCACACCAAAATCATTGACAATGTACCGAAACTTTCCTCTGCGCATGCGCAAACGTGAAATATTTGGAACGCCCATAGCTACCCTAAATATCGTTGAAATGAGTTCAAAGTTGGAGGGCCGATCAGGAATAATAATGCTTTGATACTTCCAAATTAATTTCATTGGAATTGTAATGTCACTTTCGTCTGCGCATGCGCGAACATGAAATGTTGACAATTTCTTTGTAACGCTTCTAACTAGGCGAAAAATAGTCGTAGAGAGCTGAAATTTTGAGGGTACACGCGGGTTGAATCGCAGGTGGTCAAGTTTCAAAATCATGTAAACCGTTTTGTCTACGCATGCACAAACGTGAAATACTTTGAAACGCCTGTAACCATCTTAAATATCGTTGAAATGAGTTCAGATTTGGAGGATCGATCAGGAATAATACTTCGATAGTTCCGTATGAATTTCATTGGAATCGTACCGTAACTTTCGTCTGCGCATCCGCTAATATGAAGTGTTGACCATTTATTTGTAACGCTTTTAACGCGAAAAATAGTCGTTGAGAGCTGAAATTTTTAGGGTACACACGGGTTGGATCGCAAATCGTCCCGTATCATAATGAACCTACCCAACTATTCTATACGTTCATGTGGTTCAAGGGGTGTGGTGGGGTTCATGTGGTACTGCCTACTCGAATTGGCAGACGTTTTAGTTTCATACAGCTTTTTTGAAGTTTTTTTTTTTTTCTTTTTTCCGTTCAAACATTTTGTATACCAGCTTCCCACTGTGAGTCATGAAAATCAAACTGAGTAATTAAATTAATCTCATCCAACTGTATACAAGCCAAGCTCTCGCCCTGGGCTTTTGGCGATCTTGCCACAAACAAAAGCGCGAGAGGAAAACCGTTTCCTCGGAGATCCGGGTGCCCAATTATAATATCCCTTGAAACAAGAAGGCGCTTAACATTCATGGCGACCTCTTATCCAAACCAGCTCTGACCCTCTCCTGGCTTTACACAGAACAAAGGCCACTCCCCCCTCCCCCACCATCTCACCACCACAACACTCAACCATTTTACTCATTCATGTCTGCTGCTCCATGCAAGTCTGGGAGCTCCAGGAGTTAAAGCTGAATTATATACGAGGTCTTGCAAGTCTAGAGAATCAAAAAACCATTCTTCCCAGATTCGTGGGCTGAATGCGTAATTCCAACCGACGAAGCATATTTTATAATGCTGACCCTTTTATTCCTCGGACCTTTCTGCGAATTATAATTATAATTTTTAATGTTGGAAGCCTCTGAGTTCTAGGGAAAAAGAGAAAGAAACTCTTTTTTTTCGCTTTTGCTCCTTCATAAGTTGAGTTGGAGAAAACGTGCCAAACAACAAACGTCTGCCAAGTTGGCTGGGCAGCACAGCTTCCTCACTTATTGTAACCTGGACGTGTAGGATCAGTTGGTGAAAAAAATGATGAGTCAAAATGATTGAATAGCAACAAATAGAGTAGTAGTAAATTACCTAATATGCGTAATAGGATCAAACATGTCATGTTCGCGCATGCGCAGACGAAAGTGACAGTACGGTGTCAATGATTTTGGTATGGGACTATCTGCGATCCAACCTGCGTGTACCCTCAAAATTTCAGCTCGCTACGACTATTTATCGCGTAGTTAGAAGCGTTACAAGGAAATAGTCAACATTTCATGTTCGCGCATGCGCAGATGAAAGTTTCAGTTTGATTCCAATGAAATGTATATGGAACTATTATTCCTGATCGACCCTCCAAGTCTGAACTCATTTCACCGATTTTAAGGTAGTTACGGGCGTTTTAAGTATTTCACGTTTGCGCATGCGCAGACAAATATTTGGTGCTTTTCCAATGATTCTGGTATGGGACCATCTGTAACCCAACCCGCACCTACCCTCCGAATTTCAGCCCATTTCGACCATTATTTCGGGTAGTTATGGGTGTTACAAGGAATTGTCCACAGACAGACAGACACATAAATGAAAATGTTCCTTGATGTCTGAATCGCAAAATGGTAGTGGAAATTTTAATTTGGAGGGCATACATTTTTTGTTTTATTCAATCACGAATTCCCACCTTCCGTTAGTGAGGAAGGTAGGGAAAATGTACAACTACACAGGATCTTGGAGGCTGCACAATCTACCTCACTCTTGGATGTGCAACCTACGTCCCTACCCGATTTCTTTTCAGGTTTAGGCCTTCCAATCAAGTGCGAGAAGGTTTCCGAGGTTATGAGAAAATGTTGTACATCCGAATCTGAAAACATGACGATAAAATCAAGCGTGGGCACGTGTTGCAATCGGGTCATCGATTTGGAGTCATTTAGCGAATTTTCAGAGAAAATTGAGCCATCGCAATGCAATAGGTCCAAAGTTTTCAGAACATGAATTTTTGAAATTTATTTATAGGCAAATCCGTTCCAGAGCATCCTCAATCAAAAATGTGAAGTTAAATTTAAAATGTTAATGGGCTATTTGCATTTATCTTATTTTTTTGGAATGAAAGTAGATTCCATCCTGAGATATTTGACACCAACCGCACGGCTCCTACGATAACTAGTTCTTTTTCTATAATTTTCAAAATTTCCATAGGATCCTACATCACAGTGGGCAGGGGGGTCCAATGCACCTCCGCCCAGGCGAGAGGGGCGCAATGACGTAGGAACCTCTGGAATCTCTGAAAAATCACAGAGAAAGAGTTACTTATCGTAGGAGCATGTGGTTGGTCTCACAATTCTCGGGATGGAATCTACTTTCTTGTTAAAAATTATATAAAAGGCTTTTGTCCCCCATGCACAGTCCATTGGTTGAAATTTTGATACTGAAAATTTCAGTATTCTAATAAAAACATGGCCTGAACGCAGAATTTGATGCTCTACAACGTAAGTTGTAGGATAATTTTTATTTGGAATAACCGCGTCTTAGTTACAGGCGTGTGAAACTGAGCATTACGCATTTTTGAATCAGAATGAAAAAATCTGTCCAAGTGCCGATTTCGACCAACCCGTTGTTCAAAATTTAATGATTAAGGGTTATTCGACGAAGAATTTAATGATCATTAATTATGGCACGAATGAAATTTTCTGTAAGCTGCACCAGATGTTATAAGCAAAAAAAGCTGCAAAGTCCTTGTCACATGGTTTATTATTCTACTGGACTTACCCAGAGAAATCTGGGCCCCCCATGACACCCTGGATGTTTTCCATCGGGCTGCCGAGTTTAGGTAGGAGCACAACTAGGACCCAAATGTGTTCCAAAATGGGGAAGCAAACCGTGTGCGGAAGAACGACGTTTGGTCGTTCCTTTGGGCGATCTTTGGTCAAAATCGACTTCATATTTGGTCTCCTCGTCCTAAAAAACATGGAAAACGATACCTCACAAGCTCATGTTAAAACACCAAAAAACCATATTTTTACACCCATTTATAACCCATAACAACCCTGGGTATATTCCGATCGGGCTACTAGGACACAACTAGGGCCCAAATGGAGGCTGTGTGCGAATGAAAGAATTTTTTCGACCGAAAATGAAGTGGATAATATGAATGATACGGTGGACTGGTACATAGCATTTTTCGAATCTACGCACCTTGAAACGTAAAAAAAAATTTTTGAGGGGGTGTTATAAAATTATTTTGCTGAGCGAATGCATAGGTGTATTATTCACAGAATAATAAACCAAAATGCTGCCAAGTCCATGTCACTGGGTCCAATATTCTGTTGGACATACCTACCCAGATGTTGGACATACCTACCGAAATGTTCATTGATTGTTTCCTTCATGTTCAGCAATTGATTTGAATTTGATTTTTTGGTGGTTTTTCACCAATTTTGCCCCCTCCTCCCCCTCACCACCAAATTAGGCTCCTATTTTTTCAAAGGAATTATCTTTGATCATTGATAGTGCCATTTAATTGTCTTAATTCTCTCTTGATTGTTGATACTACTTATAGTGTTATTACACAAATTTATGGTGATTTCAGACAATTTCCCAGGTTTTTTACCGATAAACAATGAATTTTGGGAGCTGAACCTTCGGTACAACCTCCGTTCTTCATTCTTTGGTCAAAATCAACTTCATATTCGGTCTTCTCGCCCTAAAAAACATGGGAAACTGTACCTCACAAATTCATGTTACTAAAACACCAAAAAACCATATTTTTGAAATGAAATGAAATGAAATTCCTCAATGAATTACAGAGGTAAATTATAAATTCAAATTGTTTCGGAACACTCCCACCACAAGGTACACAGTACCGTGCTGGGTGGGGGAGTTGGCCGATCTATTTTCTACTTAAGTAAAATACAGTATTAAATAAGAAAAGCTATTATCACCTTAAATTTCTAGTTATTTACATAGTTTTTAATTATTGTTCTTCCATCTGTTTTAAATTTAAATTACAATATATGTATTATATCTCACTCTATGCATTATTAACTTATGATTTAACGTCATACGGCATATGCACTTGAAAATAAGTTTTCACAGGCATTTGCTCCTTTAACAATGAGCCAAGAGAACACTTCTTTTTTAAATTTAGTCCTACTTGTGAAGTTGGGGTTTACTAGTTTTTCTGGGAGGATTCTCAAAAGGAAGGGCAGACTGTAGTAGAAATGTCGCGAGGTGCATTTCAGCCTAGTTCGCGGTGCTGGGAACACGGCCTGAGTACTTGGACGAATATCTCTTATGCCACTGCGAATAGGATATTTGAACATTTCAGGGTGCTTGTGGTAGAACATGATACAGGACTTGATATATAGTTGGCTCAGCGGAAAAACTGGTACTGCTTTAAAAATCTGAGAACTGGGGAATCTTCTAGACTTCCCTGCCATGACTTTCAAGATTGATTTGTGGGAAACAATCAAAGGCCTTAGGATGGTAGGATATGTTCCCCCCCAGACTATAACGCCAAAACTTATAATGCACTGTACTATAGATTTGTAGACACGTATTAGGGATGTTAGGTTTAGACATGTAATGGATGAGGGGTTTAACTATGCCGCCCATACAGCGTAGTTTCCCCCTCTCCATCCGCTAGAAAGGTAGGGAGGCAGTGTGACAGCTGCCCCCGGAGACAATGGTTTGATTATAACGCGTTGCCTCCAGGAGTTGACGATTCGTTTCCGCGAATCGACCGCCCCTTCAGCCACGTGTCAAAAAGATCGGGAAGAGCCCGCATCCAAGATGGACGGGATTCCCATATACCGTCACACTCCTCCCCTTAAAAACATAATTCTTTGAAGAAGAAGTATGTGAAGTTAGACACGGGACTGAAAGTAGTATGGAGTTCTGATTCAGGAAAGTTCATCTGAAAAACTCCAAAGCTGATAGCTTCCATCGTAATGGTACTACTGAGAATTGTTACTGGTGGAGAACTTAGCTCCTTATCAATATATCACTTGGCCGACTTGGACAAAAAAGAAAAGAAGTCGTTGTCAGAGGTTCTGGTTCAGGAAAGTTCATCTGAACAACCTCTGGGTGACTAACCCCCCATCATAAGATGGAACAACTGGATATAAATCATACAAATGAAAGTAGTTGTCAGAGGTTCTGGTTCAGGAAGGTTCATCTGAACAACCTCTGGGTGACTAACCCCCATCATAAGATGGAACAACTGGGAAAACAAGGGGAAAAATTACAAAAATAGGCGTTGAACGCCAGGTATAACAGCCTTAAGAATAATATCATGAGGTTTGATATTATTAATAGTAGTAATCATGAGGTTGATTGTAATAATAATAATCATGAGGTTGATTTGATAAAAATAGAAAATCCAATGGCCGAAGTGTATATTGATAAACAAAGGGGTATTAAAAAGAGGATTACTTCTGGAAAACCTCAGAGCTATTCCTTCTGGAAAAGCTCTCAAAAAGTGGAGGGGGTACCGAGGATAAAATCCAGCACATACCCACCAACCACGCTCTGCTACCATGTAATGGATGAGGGGTTTAACTACGCCGCCCATACAGCGTAGTTTCCCCCTCTCCATCCTCTAGAAAGGTAGGGAGGCAGTGTGACAGCTGCCCCCGGAGACAATGGTTTGATTATAACGCGTTGCCTCCAGGAGTTGACGATTCGTTTCCGCGAATCGACCGCCCCTTCAGCCGCGTGTCAAAAAGATCGGGAAGAGCCCGCATCCAAGATGGACGGGATTCCCATATACCGTCACAGACAAGACCTCAGCTTATAGAATACATAGTTGAACTTTGGTAGCTTTTTTGTGAGGCTTGCTATATGCTGTTCCCACTTGAGGTTTCCGTCTATTATGACCCCTAAGTATCTGGCCGACGTCACTCTCTCAAGTCTTGGGCATGCACAGGACAGGGGGCCATCATTTTTGCAGAAACTGTGCAGCCTGATCTCTTGAGATGCTGTATCCTTTACACTAGATTTCGAAAAAATCAAATATTTAGTTTTATCTGCATTTAGGCTGAGAGTATGAGAGCAGAGCCATGTATACAGCAAGTCTATGTCTCTATTTGCGGTCGAGAACACCTTATCCCACTCGTCACCCTGGCACAAAACCGCAGTATCGTCGGCAAACATATAGACTTTACCTTTTAGGGGAAGCTTTCCAATTTTATCTATATATATTAAGAACAACAACGGACCTAGTGTACTACCCTGAATCACCCCGTAGTCGACTGGCGCTTCTTGACTGCTGACATCATTGACCCTTACTACTTGCTGTCTATTCTCCAGAAAACTTCCAAACCACCTCAATTCACCCCCCGATATCCCATTTGCTTCAAGAGATTCAGCGACTTGCATTCTGTCGATTGAATCGAAGGCTTTCGCCATATCGAGCAGAATTAAGATGCCCTTCTTTCCCCGGTCCGCAGCATCATGCAGATTCTTAGTGAGGGAAAACAAGGCTTCCTCCACTCCCATCCCTCTACGAAACCCAAATTGGCTTTTAGAAAGCAGATTATTTTCCTCCAGGTAATCGTACAGTTGCCTCTTTACCCACCTCTCCAATAGCTTGGACATGACACTGAGAAGGGAAATCGGTCGGCAATTTGAAACCTGCATTGGATCACCCTCTTTAAATAGGGGAATCACTTTGGCCACCTTAAAAGCGTCTGGAAATACATGTTTAGCCAAACTAATGTTTATTACGAGTATGTGAATCAGAGGACGGTGGAGATAGTTTAGGGAGCTTTTAATTATTTTTAATGTTATTCCGTCGATCCCAGGGGCAGAGTTACCGTTCATTTCATTTATTATACCTTGTAGGTCTTTTAGATTTATCATTTTAAATTTAAATTTAGTGGTGGGTGCACCAGGGTCTTCAGGCGCCACGTAACGTGTACATACACTTTTGGGAATTTTCGATGCCAAATTTGCACCTACACTTGAAAAATAATCATTAAATTCCTGAGCAACCCTAGCGCATGCTTCATATTCATCCACATTACATTTATTTGAAACTTCAGAAACTAATTTAGAGTAATTACTGGCCGTCTTAGTTCTCCCTAAAAAGGATTCATTTATTATTTTCCAGCTTTCTTTTGGTTTTCCGTTTGCCTCATCAAATTTTTTACTGTAATATTCATTTTTACCTTCAGTTTTAGCTTATCTAGAACATTCCGATGTTTACGCTGGCGGTCTCGAAGCAACTCATTGAAGGGTCCCCTTTTCAACTTTTTACTCAATTTATCCCTACAGCGGATAGAAGCGAGAATGCCACTCGTCATCCATGGCGTCAGCTCGACTTTAGAATGAGGAATGCGGGTCTCGCGAGTAGCTGACTTGATACACTGTCTCATACCAGCCAGAAATCGATCAGTGGCCAGATTTGGATCATCTAGGGTAGTAATTTCTTCCCAGTTGTATGCTTTTAAGTCTTCAGTCAAGATTGATTCGTCGATACGGGTCACCATACGACCATTATCTGGACGAGGGGATATCCCAGGACGAGACACAGAAAAGGCGGTGGCGTAATGGTCCGTAATCTCCGTTAGAAACACAGCTGCTTTGCACGGACTCCGTTGGGTTCGGACAAACACATGGTCAATACAGGTAGCACTCGCTCCCTGAACTCGCGTAGGCTTATCAATCAGAGGTACGAAACCGAGCTGAGCAAGCTCAGTGGTATAATTTATTACATTTGGGTCCATTACATCCATCAAGTCAATGTTTAAATCCCCCAACAGGCAAGTTACTTTAGCGTCAGTTTTCCTGGATAATAGCCTGATTAAATCAGCAGTAAATACTTCAATGTTCCCTAGAGCATTACTTATTTATTTATTTATTTATTTATTTATTTATTACGGGCAAGCCCAATTACAATACATACATTAAAACCATTCTAACAGAGTGGGGTGAAGAGGGGACAACGGAATGACAATAAATCATGAAGGGAAAAAACAGTGGAAATACTTAAACAGAGAAGTGGAATCAGTTGAATATAAGGGGGGAACTAGCGATGATGGATTTAAGATTTGAGAGGGAGGAGTGAAAAAAGTCGAAGTCGGGGTTGAGGGACAGAAATAGGTTGGCGCAGCGAGGTATTCTTCGGAAGGGACGATGTCGTTGGTAGTTCGTCGGCATGAAGGGGATGTAGAAGAGCGGCGGTGAGCGAGAGGAAAGGCGAGGGACGAGAAGATATATTTTCGAGATGAGAGCCGGGCAGTCGATGTCGTTGTTAAGGAGTTTGTGGAGTAAGGTGAGATCAGCGGCGCTACGACGGTTTTCGAGGGTGGTCAGGTGGCAATTTCGCAGCAACGGGTCGTACACGACATCAGCCGAAGAAATGCCCAGCTTGAAGGCGACGTACCGCAAGAACTTGTTTTGGACTCGCTCCAGGCGGTATTTGTGGATGGAGTAGGCAGGAGACCAGACGGTAGACGCATACTCCAGGATCGGCAGGACTAGAGCTTTGTAGAGGGCTACGATATATTGCCAATAAGTCAATTCCTTCCCCATTAAGCTTCAGTTTCAAATGTACACAGGTTGCATAGTGCAAAGTAATACATTCAGCCGCGTAAGCGTAGCACGACTTTACGTACACTACTATACCATCGCTTTGATTAATATGTCTAGTGGTGTGCATAATTTCATATCCAGGGATCTGTTGCAAAATTGGACAACCCTCGAGCCATGCCTCAGTGAGGACGATGAGATCGAAGGAATTAACGGAATGGTCTAACCATATAAAAAATTCATCCAAATTCTTTCCATAACTCCTAATGTTCATATGAATGACAGAAAAACTGTAATCGAACAGGTCTTCACGTTTCATCTTTCTTCATCAAGACGTCTCCATCCCTCGACCATACGTACGCATATCCGTAAGCTGTTGCCACTTGTTTGGCCTGCCAGAGCAGGCGTTTGTTGTAAGGTGTTAGGCGATCATTTATAATAAAGACGTGCATCGCTCCTCAAGTCTGGATGCACCGTAGAGACTTTTAGATTTTTGTTGGAACGTTACACTCATATTCCCCGCATAACACCCCGCGTGTATTACGATCGGGCTGCCGAGCTTCGGAGCACAACTAGGACCCAAATGTGTTCCAAAATTGGGATCCAAATTGTGTGCGGAAGAACGACGATTTTAGACAAAAATTTAACGTAAATTTAAGGCTGAAACTTCGTTAGAATCTCAATTTTCCACTCTCTGGTCAAAAGCGACTTAACACTTGTCTCCTCGTCCTACAAAACATGGAAAACGATACCTCTCAAGCTAATGTTACTAAAACACCAAAAACCGTATTTTTACACCCATTTTGGTTTATTATTCTGTGAACAATACACCTACATAATATACCTATGTATTCGCTCAGCAAAAAAATTTTATAAGACCCCTCAAAATTTTTTCCTTTAAAGTTTCAAGGTGCGTAGATTCCAAAAATGCCATATACGTCCGCCGTATCACGTATAGCGGCTTCATTTTCCGTCTAAAAAAATTCGTTCTTTCGCACACATGCTCCATTTGGGCCCTAGTTGTGTCCCGAAACTTTGCAGCCCGATCGGAACGTACACAAGGGTGTTATGGGTTGAAAATGGGTGTAAAAATAGGGTTTTTGGTACTGTAGTAACATGAGCTCGTGAGGTATCGTTTTCCATGTTTTTAGGACGAGGAGACCAAAAGTTTCAGCTTAATTTACGTCAAATTTTGGTCTAAAATCGTCGTTCATCCGCACACAGTTTGGGTCCAAATTTTGGAAACACATTTTGGTCCTAGTCGGCATTCCGATCGGAATACAGCCAGGGTTGTTATGGGGGAAAAATGGGTGCATAAATAGGGGTTTTCGAGGTTTTAGTGACCATGAACTTGTGATGTATCGTTTTCTATGTGTTTTATTGCGAGAAGACAAAGAGTGTAGAATTGAGGTTATAACAAAGAGCAGGTTCCAATGTTCATTTTTTATTGGTCAAAAACCTGGGTTATTGTCTGAAATCACCATAAATTTGTATAATAACCTAAAATCAGTATCAAACAGGTGAATCAAGAGAGATCAGTGGCACTATCAATGATCAAAGATAATTTGTAAAGAAAAAAAAAAATAGGATCCTAATTCGTGTTTTTGAGAAACAATAAATGAAAACCCAATATTTCTGTAAGTATGTCCAATATAATAATAAACCCCATGTGACAAGGATCTTGTAATGGACCTTATGTAAGGACCTTGGAATGGAATCTACGCACCTTGAAACGTAAAGGAAAAATTTCGAGAGGGTGTTATAATAATTTTTTGCTGAGCGAATACGTAGGTGAATTATTCACAGAATAATAAACCAAAATGCGGTCAATTCGTCAGTAAAAGTCAGCATTATAAATCTGTCAAGACCCTTATGTGCCCTTGTGGACAGCAGAAGGTCAGCAATAACAAAAGGACAGCAGGTTCCATCCTACAAATTGGCATCTATTTTGTATCTATCGGCGAACATTACACTCAAGTTTATGATTATTAAGCAAATTTTATACTTAAGAGGAAATAGCCCGAAAAAAACTTGCAAGAATATTCAACAGATGGCAACACCGTCGAGGGCAAAATAATATTCGCTCTCAGTTCGTTAATAATTGACCGATTTTCAATCAGTAAACTGCATTGGATTCAGAATCAGCATAGAATTTCCGGAAATGGGTTCTGGTGTTCAAAATTTCAAAATTTGTACATCTGGGTCACTGGCGTTCGAATTTGGCTAATTTTTTCGGAAATCCCAATTACCCAAATTCTAAAGGGTTGTGTCCTGATTACTATGGTTTTCTCAAATTTAAAATTGGACCACTAAAACCCCATCAATTATTGTCCAGAAGGTGATGGGCGAGGGGGTTCGGGAGGAAGGCAACTCTTGAATGGGGGTGGGCGGCTTCCCAGTCGGCCCGAGGGCACCGCGGCGCTCAGGTACCTGACTTGTAATTCTCTTCCAGCAATCGTTTCTACCCAGCTAACCATAATATATTATTATGTCTACCAAAACAGTCAGTTTTCCATTTATCATTTTCAATAATGAACCTTTGTAATTGAGCATGAAAAATTCCCCCCTCCCCCAACCAAATGTAATGGTTTCCGTTTCAAGGTATGTATAAATCGAGTACTGGTTCCAACGTGCAATCACATTTTATAAATGTGCGGCGGAATGAAGAATTCTATAATTATTATTTGTATATATAATTTTTATTTTATAAATGTTATTTGCTGTTATTCGTAAAGCGTACCTAACGTTTGTTCAGATTAAAAAATTACCTAGAAAAAAATCCGAAACAACCATCATTCTACAAACAAAGTATCACGATACAACCACCTCGATTTCATACAGACAAGCGTAATTATAATCAGGTGTTCCATAGCAGTGATATCTGAGCCGGATTTATATCGTTTCATTCACGATCAGAAGTGGACTGAAAGTCAGAGAGTATGGGCTTTTCGTTGACCGAAAATTTTGATTTTTGGGTGCGTCACCCGACGGCTGGATTGAGGGTAAAAATTCAATCATTGAAATTAAATGCCCTCAGTCAGCCAGCAAGTTGACGACAGCTGATGCTGCGTCCAAAAACAAATCATTCTTCATATCTCACAAAGATTTGAAATTGAAGAGAACCCATCCCTATTGTTTCAAGTCCAGGGGCAACTGCATATTGCGGGAGCCACTAAATGTTATTTCGTAGTGTATACCTACAGACAAAGACTTGCACATCGAAGAAATTCCTATCGACGATGAGTTATGAAATCAAATGATGGAGAAAAAACTCATTTACTTTTACCATCACGCTCTGCTCCCTGAATTGGTAGATTCAAGATTGACGAGAAGCAGCCAAATTCGGGAGCCAAAAGTCTCTTTTGATGAGTTCTTATTACTCAGCTGATATTGTTACTTTTGTTATTTATTTCCGAAGAACCAAAAAAGTTATTAATTAATAAATTGGAATTGTAACAACTTCGTTGCTACGTACATACCCCTTCTTTAGCAAATCCCACGTTTGCTCTATCATACTTTTTCGATTTATTAGAACATTATGTATGAACAACCTACCAAATTATTCCAAGTGTCTTTCAGATTTGAAAATTTTAGGTGTGATCGTCCTGGAATAACGAAGATTTGAAAAAAAATAAAAAATAAAAAATTACTGATTGCGCAGGCACTGCTGTAACGTCATAATTATCAAGTACCTACCCGTTGTGTACAACAATACGCCAATATTTCGGTTTTTAAAGTAGGTAGGTAGGTGGTCTGAAAATTATCGATGTTGAATGAACAGGAATGTGGAGTATAAAGTTTGTGCGTCATGTACAGAGGCGGGCAACTCGTTGAATAGATTGGGGTACAATAAGATTTGAAATGATCATTTCAAACGGCCAAATAACCAATTATACACAACAGGTCAAATAAATATAACGATGCTATTAATTTTTAAGTGAACTTTGGTCAACTCAGGTTGTATGATACACGGAGTGATTAGTTTATAAATCAACTAAGCAAGCATAATTACATACCTTCCACAGATTTGGTCGATTCGAGATAACCATCGGTGTCCATTCTTCGAAAGTGCGTAGGTAGGTACCTTGGTTGCTTCAGAGAATATATACGGATTTGGAGGTTAAAACAGAGGTATCTAGTACTCGTACCTAATGAATTACGTCCAACTGGCGTTGAACTTTGAATTCAGGCATTTGGGTAATTTAATTTATTTTTTATTTGTAGTAGGCTATTTGCAGTTTCAGGCGTCTGACCTCGTTGCTCTGAAACGTTGCCTATAAAAAATTTAAAAAACGCTGCAAATCCCTAGACAAAGGTTTATTAATTTATACAGAATACCCTTCTGTTACAGATCACAGCTCTCTGTATAGATAACCCGTGTATATAATATAATATGTACTACTCTATACATACGAGTATTATGTGCATCGCAGACCCTCCATAGGTTATTACCTAACCCCATACTCGTTACTAGGTACCTACCTAAATCACGAGTTAAATGTTGCTAAAATAATACAGCCGATGACAAACAGTAACTAAAACAGCAAAAAGAAACGCAAATAATGAAGTTCTAAAGGAAAATTGTTGATGTGGAGTGAAATAGATGCCCCTTCTGCGTAGATCACTGTTTTCTGTAGTGAATACCTATAATGAACCGTTGTGTAATAACTTGCCCATCAATAATACTTCAACGGTTGATCAAGTTGCAAAAGTACCGATCAACAAAATCCAGCCCCTTCTTGGTAGATGAACCGCTGTGTAATAATTTGCCGTTGTGTATTAATTTACCGTTATGTAATAATTTACCGTTGTGTAATAATTTGCCATTGTGTAATAATTTAGTATTGTGTAATAATTTACCCATCAATAATACTTCAACGTTTGTTCAAGTTTCACAAGTACCTACCAACAAAATCCAATATTCCATCACTTATCAAATGAATTAATATCACAGAACAACAACTCGACTTCATACAGCCATCCTGGATTATAATCAGGTGCTCCGTAGCGATGATATCCCGGCCGGATTTATACCATTTGATTCACGATCGTGTTGACGAAGCTTTTTGGTGCACACGAACGGCTGGTCGTACAATGCTCCGGGTGGTCTCAAAAAACTGTTTAGCTCAAGACAAATTTAATAACGTAAAAAACCATACCCTTCTATCGAAAGTTTTCGAGATACGGCGTTCTGGAAATTTCAACCCCTATTTTGAACCTTTTAGAGATGACTGACAGTAACGCCGAGCTTCCAGGACCTTCTAGACCCCGAACGGAACCTATAACCCGAACTTCATTAATTTTGTTTCATGGTAACTAAGAAAAGTGGCCAGTACGGCGTACGGCGGACAGACAGTAATATTTTTATTGCATTTTCGGATTCTACATACCTTGAAACGTAAATCATCAAATTTTGAGGGGGGTTTAGAATTTTTTTTTCATGCTCGATTCCAA
Organism: Leptopterna dolabrata; assembly: GCA_954871275.1. Taxonomy (NCBI): domain Eukaryota; kingdom Metazoa; phylum Arthropoda; class Insecta; order Hemiptera; family Miridae; genus Leptopterna; species Leptopterna dolabrata. The sequence goes on along the minus strand of OX940974.1, from coordinate 142,194,079 downwards.
TGGTTCATTATTGAAAATAATAAACCAAAAACGCTGCAAAATCCTTGTCACATGGGTTTATTATTCTACAGCACATACGTACAGAAATTTTGGCTCTTCATTTATTGTTTCTTTCATGCACAATTATTGAAATGGCTATTTTGGCTGCTTTTCCTTTCAATAGACTATTTTTGATCATTGATAGTACCATTTAATTATCTTGATTCACCTGTTCATAAAACTTCTAGTGTTATTATACAAATGTATTGTGATTTCAGACAATTTCCCATGTTTCTGACGCATAAAAAATGAATTTTGAGAGCTCAACCTTCGTACAACCTCAATTCTTCACTCTTCGGTCAAAATAAACCAAATATTCGGTCTTCGCGCCCTAAAAAACATGGAAAAAGGATACCTCACAAGCTTATGTTCACTAAAACCTCAAAAATTCCTCGAAAACCCCTATTGATTCCGAGTCTGCGAAGCAGCGGAAGCCTTGTGTTCACTTTCGTGAGCCAAAAAATGTTTGTCTTCAGAAATCAAAATTTCCACTTGCATTTTGCGTTTCAAAGCCTACTGAACAAATTTGGTTCCGTGTCTGTCGGTCTGTGGGTCTGTGAGTCTGTGAGTCTGTGAGTCTGTCCGCATTTCCTTGTTACAGCCATAACTTCCACGATTTTGAATTGATTCAGCTCAAATTTTGAGGGATGGTGCAGATGAGGCCCCTTGAGGTCCCATACAAATTTCAATATGATTGATCCAGCGGTACGCCCTGCGCATGCGCTAACGTTAAATTCAACAAACACGCATAACTTTCACAATTTTGATTCAATTTCGCTCAAATTTTCAAGGGTTGTTTGGACAAGGCCTAGTGAGTTCCAGTATGAATTTCAGCATGATCAGACCCTCGGTGCGCTCTGCGCATGCGCTGGCGTGAAATAGATTCAATTTCCTTGTTACAGCCGTTGTAACCAAAGATTTCACCCAATTTCAATGTAATTCTCAGGGATTAAGCGGGTAGGGCCCATTGAGGTCCCATATAAATTTCAACATGATAGAGCCAACAGTTCGCCCTGCGCATGCGCTAACGTGAAATTCTTCAAACACGCATAACTTTCGCAATTATGTATAATGGACGTAATGTATTATGGACGTCATGTTATGTAATATGTATATTTCATGTAATGTTATGCAATGTTATGTAATGTAATGTAATGTTATGTAATATGTATATTTCACGTTATGTAATGTTATGTCATGTAATGTAATGTAATGTAGGCAATGTAATGTAACGTAATGAAATGTTATGTTATGTAATGTAATGTAATGTTATGTTATTTTGCTTCCGAGTCTGTTCTATTTTATAATGGGTCACTCTGATTGTGACGAGGACGCTCCTGTGCCATCACCTTGGCAGTGTATTTTTACAATCATTTTTCTCCCATATGACCCCTGGGTGTATGCCGATCGGGCTGCCGTGTTTCGGAGGACTACTAGGAGCCAAATGTGTTCCCAAATGGAGAGCCGAACTGTGTGCGGAAAAACGACGATTTTAGACCAAAATTCAACGTAAATTTAAGGCTGGAACTTCCTTTGCCTTTTGAGGACGAAAGATGTGGGCCTGAAAAACAGTTGGAGGACGAGAGCATCATACCGATGCTGAATAGAAAACCTCCGAATGGACGAAAGCATCGTAGTGATGCTGATTCATTTTTTCTCATTTTAATTTTACTCTAATTTATTTTCGTCTCCTTGAACGCACGACAATTTACGTCAGATAATGATAAATCCGGTCGAACAATTTTCATACTCCAATAGACCAATAGGTAACTCCCGCTTCAGGTGTTCAAAGTTAAGCTGTTGCTGTGTTTATTTGAAGAACCAAACAGCGACAAATGAATGAGCCTTTGTCAAATGAAATTCGATAATAATTATGTTGTTCCACGCAATACACATTGCGTCACAAAGATGATCTGAAAAAAAAAAGAAAAAAAAGCGTAGGTACCTACTCCGACTTTTGGGGGTCAAAATTGGTGGAAATCATCAGAAATAGCTATTTCAATCATTCCACATGAAAGAAACAATAAATTTAACAGCCAACAAGAATCTCTAGAACTCCAATCGAATAATAAACCCATGTGACAAGGACTTTGCAGAGTTTTTCTTTGAAATGGGTTTCCACCATTTCGTCGCGAGTGAATTAGTTCGTACCCAGGACTTGTTTTGAGAGGTTCCATTACCCACTCCAGAAGATTTGCGAAATTTGAAAATTAAAAAAAGTTTTGCCATGTTCCTAAACTTTCATTGAATCATTTTCAATAGTTCAATCATCAAATCATTCTTATTAGCAGAAAAGAAGATAGTGAAAATGTTGCTTCTGAACAACGTCACTTTTATACAAGGAATATTAAATATATTTCAAATTCAATATGAATCTTTTGGAAGTCGAAATAGAATTAAGCATGCTCATCAGTGAACGCTATGAAGAAAAACGCTGCAAAGTCCTTGTCACATGGGCCAATTATTCTATTGGACATACCTACAGAGATGTTGGCTGTTTATTTATTGTTTCTTTCGTATAAAATAATTGAAATAGCTATTTCTGGTGGTTTCCACCAATTTTGGCCCCCAAAACTTGAATTACGTACGCTCCTTTTTGTTTATTTTTTTCCAAATTATCTTTGATCATTGGTAGTACCATTTAATCGTCTTGATCCACCTGTTGACACTTTTTCCAGTGTTATTCTACATGAAAGATACAATAAATGCACAGCCAACATTTCTGTAGGTGTGTCCAATAGAATAATAAACCCATGTGACGAGGACTTTGCAGCGTTTTTCCAATGTTATTATACACATTGATGGTGATTTCAGACAATTTTCCAGGTTTTTGACTCATAAAAAACCAATTTTGGGAGCTGAACATTTGGTAGAACTCAATTTTCCACTCTTTGGCCAGAATCGACTCCATATTCGGTTTTCTCGTCCCCAAAAACACGGAAAACGATATCTCAGAAGCTCATGTTACCAACATGTTGCTAAGACGCAAAAAGTACCAATTTTTACACACATCTTCACTCATAACACCCCTGGGTATATTCCGATCGGGCTGAAAAGTTTCGGGACACAACTAGGGCCCAAATGGTGCATGTGTGCGAAAGAACGAATTTTTTAGACCGAAAATGAAGCCTGTAGACGTGATACGGCGGACGGCGGACGGATATTGCATTTTGGTTTATTATTCTGTGAATAATACACCTATGTATTCGCTCAGCAAAAAATTTTTATAACACCCCCTCAAAATTTTTTCTTTTCCGTTTCAAGGTGCGTAGATTCCAAAAATGCAATGTCCGTCCGCCGTCCGCCGTATCACGTGTACAGGCTTCATTTTCGGTCTAAAAAAGTCGTTCTTTCGCACACATGCTCCATTTGGGCCCTAGTTGTGTCCCGACACTTTTCAGCCCGATCGGAATATACCCAGGGGTGTTATGAGTGAAAATGTGTATAAAAATAGGTACTTTTTGCTTTTTAACAACATGTTAGTAACATGAGCTTTTGAGGTATCTTTTTCCATGTTTTTGAGGACGAGAAGACCGTATATGAAGTAGATTTTGACCAAAGACGCGGAAATTGAGGTTTTACCAAAGTTTCAGCTCCCAAAATTGGTTTTTTATGAGTCAAAAACCTGGAAAACTGTCTGAAATCACCATCAATGTGTACAATAACATTGGAAAAAGTGTAAACAGGTGAATCAAGACCATTAAATGCCACTACCAATGATCAAAGATGATCTTAAAAAAAAGAAAAAAAAAAGCGTACCTATTTCATGTTTTGGGGGCCAAAATTGGTGGAAATCATCAGAAATAGCTATTTCAGTCATTCCACATGAAAGAAACAATACATTTAACAGCCAACAAAAATCTCTAGAACTCCAATAGAATAATAAACCCACGTGACAAGGACTTTGCAGCGTTTTGGAATCTACGCACCTTGAAACGGAAAAGAAAAAAGTTTGAGGGGGTGTTATAAAAATTTTTTGCTGAGCGAATACATAGGTGTATTATTCACAGAATAATAAACCAAGAGGAAACAGATGATCGTCCCATGGGGAGTTGGGAGGTTAGCACCGTTACGATGCTTTCGTCCTCAAAAGGTGCTTTTGTCCTCAATTTTGGGAGCTGAACATCTGATACAACCTCAATTTTCTACTCTTTAGTCAAAACCGACTTCATATTCGGTCTTCTCGTCCCCAAAAACATGGAAAACGATACCTCAAAAGCTCTTGTTACTAAAATGTTACTAAAACACAAAAAGTACCGATTTTTATACAAATTTTCACTCATAACACCCTTGGATATATTCCGATCAGGCTGCATAGTTTTGGGGCACAACTAGGGCCCACATGGAGCATGTGTGCGGAACAACTAATTTCGTAGACCGAAAATGAAGCCGGTATACGTGATACGGCGGACGGCGGACGGCGTACGGCGGACGGACATTGCATTTTTGGAATCTACGCACCTTGAAACGGAAAAGAATAATTTTGAGGGCGTGTTATAAAAATTTTTCGCTGAGCGAATACATAGGTGTATTATTCACAGAACAATAAACCAAAACGGTACCTCACAAGCTCATGTTGACTAAAACCTCAAGAAAACCTCGAAAAACCTTATTTGTACATCTATTACTCACCCATAACACCCCTGGCTGTATTCTGATCGGGCTGCCGAGCTTCGGAGCCCAACTAGGGCCCAAAAGAGTTCCCAAATGGGGGCCCACACTGTGTACGGAAGAACGATGATTTTAGACCAAACTTTAACGTGAATTTAAGGATGAAACTTCGTTAAAACCTCAATTTTCATTTTTCTGGTCAAAATTGACTTCATATTCGGTCTTCTCGTCCCAAAACATGGAAAATGATACCTCACAATCTCATGTTGTTGAAACACCAAAAAATCCTATTTTTACACCCTATTTTTCACCCATAACACTCCTGGGTATGGTCTGATCGGGCTTCAAAGTTTCGGGACACAACCAGAGCCGACACGGGGCTTGTATGCGAAAGAACGAGTTTTTATACCGAAATTAAAGTAGATATGGATGATACGACGGACGGACTTTGGATTTTTGGAAACCACCCACCTTGCAATGCAATAGAAAAAAAATTTGAGAGGGGTTATGAGAATGCAAAAATATCAGTTTAAAGCAATATTTAGGTAACTACAAATCAAGCAAATCATTGTCGGAGGAATGTAACAAGTAGGCTGTGACTTCGAGAAAAACAAATGTTAATAATATGAAACTATCATGAAATAGGTACATTTTGAATTGTATCTTTTCATAATCGATGTTGTATGTAGCGTACTCTCTCTCCCCCTGTTTGACACATTTTAAAAAATCAGACGTAGTAATTTTGGTTTATTATTCTGTGAATAATACACCTATGTATTCGCTGAGCAAAAAATTGTTATGACAGCCCCGCAAAATTTTTTCTTTTACGTTTCAAGGTGCGTAGATTCCAAAAATGCAATGTCCGTCCGCCGTATCACGTATACCGGCTTCATTTTCGGTCTACGAAATTAGTTGTTCCGCACACATGCTCCATTTGGGCCCTAGTTGTGTCCCGAAACTTTGCAGCCCGATCGGAATATACCCAGGAGTGTTATGAGTGAAAATTTGTATAAAAATCGGTACTTTTTGTGTTTTAGTAACATTTTAGTAACATGAGCTTTTGAGGTATCGTTTTCCATGTTTTTGGGGACGAGAAGACCGAATATGAATTCGATTCTGACCAAAGAGCGAAAAATTGAGTTCTACCAAATGTTCAGCTCCCAAATTTATTTTTTTATGAGTCAAACACCTGGGTAATCACCATGTTATATGCATTTTTTGCTGAGCGAATACATAGGTGTATTATTCGCAGAATAATAAACCAAAATACGTCCTGGCATCCTTGGGGCGGTTTCCCACTCGACTACATTAGTAGGGTCACAGACGACTTGGTTGCTCGAACCTGTTTAGTACAACTAGAGCTGTATTTCTATATTTCTGGGTGCAGAGCGCCTTCCTCACACATCCTGAATTTACCGTATCGCTGCAACGAGTTCAGCTTACGCTCATCGCGTTGAATGGGTTAATCAGGGATCAACTTGCTCCACGAGGTTCTCTTTAACGACCCCGCTGACCCAACATGAACGCTTATTAAATTACGAATTTCATAAACGTTCATGCGTACTCCCAGAATGTAACTCGACAAAATGCTTTTCGTTTACCAGTGAAACCCGACGACAAAGTCAAACGAAAACTCATTTTATTCGGTCCGTAATTACCAACTTGACTTCAACGCGACTTGAAATTAATTAACATCAGCAACGCCCCACGTCACGTGGTCTCACGTCAATCGTGGCGTACGTTCCTCCAACGCATTTTCCTCTGTCCTCCCTCCGCTCGCCCTTCTTTACTTCTACAATGTAATTAACGTCAGAATTTAAAAAAAGCTTGAAAACGTCGGGAAATTGGAAAATGGCTGTGCATAGCCCCACCCGCTTGCCCCGGCACAAGTACCTAATGAGATGTCCACTGGAAAGAAAGAAAAGGAAAAAAAAAAAATCGCTCCCACTTTCCTCATCCGTGACGGAAATTACTTTTTTTTCTTTTATTGCTCCTGGAGGGAAAAATTAATTAGTCGGCACGAAGTTCTTCTAGTGAAAACTTCCATTAGAACGGACGATGGCGGGCGACTTTTCCCCCCAAATAATTCTCGGCTGACAAAGGCAATACAGCGTGAAATTACCGCGGATTCAGAGACAGCCTTGTTTTACGTAATGTGAAATTGTGTTATGTGAATATCACCATAATGGATAGTTAGATAGAGCGAAATCATATTTATACAAGTAAGTACCTATACCTGTCTCAACAACAGTACGTATACATATACATTTACCCAAGTAAGTATACGTAATATCTCAACAACAGTTTTAGACTGAAGATTCAAATGCATTAAGACAGAATTATTCTTATTCAGAGAACTATTATTCATATACATTGGAAATACTTATGTGAATATAAATTTATGTCGCTATCACCATATATAAATTTGTGTTGATAAATTCATGTGAATGTCACCATAATGAATATTTTATTCATTGTGGTGATAAATAATTTATAGATTATCACCATAATGAATAGTTTATTCTTTATGGTGATCACCATAGTGAATAGTTTATGATATAAACCACCATAAACCACTATAGTTTATATCACCATGATATTATCATTATAACCACCATAAACTATAGTGGTTTATGGTGGTTTATATCATGGTGATTTATGGTGATGAATGATTTATCGTTTATCACCATAATGAATAGTTTATTCATTCTGGTGATGAATGGTTTATTTCACATGAATTTATGTTAATAACTTTATGTGAATATCACCATAATGAATAGTTAGGTATATAGAGTGAAATCATATTTACACAAGTAAGTATAACCTATCTCAACAACAGTTTAGACTGAATATTCAAATACACTAAG